>CM076583.1:166328142-166636630 GCA_034641835.2 Pinus albicaulis | reverse complement strand
GGGGAGATAGAAAATTGGCAGAATCGGTTACATGATGTATCTACACTGCATTGTCTCAGGCTCAAGAAAAGCTTCTGATGTATCTCCTCAGAGGTAAGAGAACTACCCTACTTTGATGGTTCTGGTAGTGTTAGAGATTTTCTGCTAACATTTGAAGCCGAAGTCCCAAGGGAACGAAGAATGTGGGAACTCAACCTAGAAATGCACGTAACTCCAGTGTGGTGGTGGGAAACACATAAGGGGACCTTCCAAGATTGGGAGGAATGTCGTGAGATGATGGTCCTGCAATTTGAACCCCCGGTTCACCTGCACGCGAAGACTTTCCTTGGCCCATGAGACCCACGTGAGAACTTGTTTGCATGGATGGAGGAATGGTGTGAAATAAATATGGACGAATGAGTCCACCTCTTCATTCATGCCTTGGGGCCAATCCCCACCACTTGGTATTTAGATGAAAAACTACATCAGCGCACTCGCCACTGGGAAACCCTGAAGGATGATTTTGTAGGGACGTACAGATTGATAGGTGGAATGGAGGCGCTCGACGAAGCCCTGCAAGATATAGATGCCTTAGTATTTAATGAATCACGCCCTCGAGCAGCATACAGGGTGACAACATGGGAGATGCAGATGCAAGACATTGCCAACTACTGAAATCTATCAATGGAGGAATGTGACGAAGACCCGTGAAATATCTCTATCCCAGAGTCGGAGGGAGAGCGCGCAGTTGCTGGACCCCCACTGCAGACCATCAAATTGACTAAGCCTCTTAAGCTGCGAGAAGACAACATTGGAAGGAAGGAGCAACCTAACCTAGCTAAAATTGGGGACTACTGGGATGATGATGCTATTGGAAGAGTCACGGAACTCCTCACAGAGTACCAGGACCTATTTCCTACGAAACTCTTAGAACTCAAAGGGATTATAGGGGACCTAGGGGTCATGCGCATCACTTTAAAACCGGATGCATGCCCTGTAAAGTAGCACCCTTATCGATTGAACCCCAATTATAAGTAGAAAGTTAGGGAAGAACTTGAAAAATTATAGCCATGGGTATCATCGAACCAGTCGAACAGTCAAATTGGGTAATTCCTGTGGTAGTTCAGGAGAAAAAGGCTAAAGGGGAGATAGGGATTTTTGTTGACCTGCGCAAATTGAATGATGCCTACGTACATGATCCCTTTCCTATGCCATTCTCAGATGAAATCCTCGATAGCGTTTGGGGGGGGGGAGGGAGGGGGGGAAGGGGGAGGGGGCGCAAGAAGTGTACTCGTTTACGGACGGGTTCTCAGGCTACCATCAGATCAGGATTGCACCACAAGATCATAGCAAAAATACGTTCGCCACTCAATGGGGATCTTTCCAGTACACTATCATGCCATTTGGGCTCAAGAATTCCCCCACCATATTTTCGTGGGTGGTTTTTACAGTATTCAAGGAGTACATCCACAAGTTTTTGGAGGTATATTTTGATGACTGGACTGTATTCGGGTTGGTAAAGAAGCACGTCTCAAACTTGTGCATGATGTTGGACGCCTCTCGAAAGCTCCAGATTTCCTCGAATATTAAGAAGTGCATATTTTTCGTACCGTTTGGGATCTTGCTAGGCCACATAGTCTGTCGACAAGGATTGACGGCTGATCCCGCCAAGGTAGCAGTTATCATCAACCTGGTAGTCCCTACAATTGAGAAAGGGTTGCGCTCTATCCTCGGACATACAGGCTACTACAAGAAGTTCATTCAAGGGTATGCGTTGATCACAACACCCATGGAAAAATTGCTAAATAAGGACGTTTCATTTTTTGGGACGAGGAGTGTCAAAAAAGCTTCGAACTACTCAAGGAGAAGATGGTCTCTGCACCTATCCTCATATTCCCTGACTAGGTGAAGGTTTTCCATGTTCATGTAGATGCGTTAGGGATCTCCCTGGGAGATATCCTTACATATATTGGGAAGGATACATCGACAATCCAGTTGCATTTTCTAGTAGAAAAATCTCTAGTACGGAGCTCAACTACTCCACTTCTGAGTGCGAGGGGTTAGCCATGGTATATGCCTTGCAGAAATACCGGCATTACCTATTAGGAGGGAACTTCAAAATGTTTAAATATCACTTGGTTTTGAATTACATAGTGAATAAGCCTGTGTTTGGGGGGAATATTTACTGATGGTTGTTACTATTCTAAGAATATTATTTTGAGATCATCATGAAGCCAGGGAAACTAAATGTTGGGCCAGACCACTTATCTCGAATCGAAAGTGGCGAAGAGCTAACCAACCTAGAAGAAGGACTGCCTGATGCATAAATATTTGCTATTAAGGTAGTTGATACGCACTTCACCGACCTCATTCACTTCTTAACTATGGGAATGGCACCTACGAAGTATTCGGTACAACTGAAGAAAGAACTCGTAATCTGCGCAGCAGATTTTACCATCATAGTAGGCCACCTATATAATTTCAGAGCTAATGAGGTGTTGCGAAGATATGTTTTGGAGCATGAAAGTCATGCCATCTTAGCATAAGCCCACGAGGGCGTAGTAGGAGGTCACTATGCAGGGAAAGCAACAACGCAGAAAATCTTGAGATCTAGGCTACGATGGCCCACACTGCATAGCGACTGTCACGACTATTGCAAAGCCTGCGACACATGCCAAAGGACACGAAGGTCATCGCGTAGAGATGAAATTCCCCTGCAACCGTAGATAACCTTGCAAGAATTTGACAAATGGGCTATCGACTTCGTTGGGCCCATCAATCCACCAGGGAAGAAGACAGGTGCGTGCTGCATCATCACTGAGACTGATTATGTAAACAGATGGGCCAAAGCTAAAGTTGTGAAATATTGCACTGTAGATACCATTTTGCACTTCATTTTTGAACATATTCTAACCAGGTTTGGCTATCCGACGATCCTGATGAGCGATAATGGTATGCATTTTGTTAATGAAAAAATACAAGCCTTCACTGAAGAATTTCAGATCCACCACGTGCAAAGTGCCCCGTATCATCCACAAGCAAATGAAGATATAGAAGCTTTTAGTAAAATATTCGAACATGAGCTGACCAAGGTCTGTAATTTCAATCGCAACAACTAGGATGTGTGCATCCTGTCAGTCCTTTTGGTCTATCAAACCACCTGTAAGAAACTGTCTGGGAAAACACCATTTCGAATGGTTTATGGAAAGGAGGCCATTATGCCCATGGAGTATATTGTTCCTAACCTACCCATCGTAGCCTTTATGAACATGGCAGAGCCTGATATCATGGAGGAGCAGTTAGCGCAGCTCATGGCCTTGGAGGAAGATCGTTTCATTTCTCACTTCCATCAACAAGTTCAGAAGGCCTGGGAAAAATCATGGCATGATCGACATATTCGGAAAAAGATCTTTGCAGAGGGAGAATTGGTCCTGCTATATGATAGACAGTTTGCGAATCACTCAAGGAAGTTCTAGTAGCACTGGCTAGGTCCCTATATGGTAAAAGAAATTACTAATGGAGGAGCTTTCCGGATAGCCACACTACATGGTGATATGGTACCAGGATATGTCAATGGTAGCTAGCTCAAACCATACTGGATCAAATGATTATATGGCTGGAGTAGCTATATAGGGCGGAATGCATGCAGGAAGTGGGAAAACTGCAGGTAGGACCATGGTACGTGAAAGGATCATTCGCAGCTCTGGCAGCCCGGGGAGGTGTGCTGCGAGTGCAGGGGTTGATTACAGCCCGGAGAGGTGCGCTAGGAGCACAGGGGTGCGTCGGGAGAGAAGGGGGTGCGCTGGAAGCACAGGGGTAATATAAAGTTGTGAAAACTAGCCGTTGGAATAGTAAAACTGGGTAAAAAGAAAATTTTACTATTGAAAGGAGCGGGCGACCGACAATTAGTGAGGCAATTTTTGAAGATATTTTACCGTTTACTTGATGGTAAGTTTCTGATAAGCCTCATTCAATTGTTGGTTGATCTCCAAGGATATAAAAGTAGAAGGGTAGATCAGAAGGGGGTTCTGTGCATCTTGAATAGTTTGTGCTTTGTTAAACTCTATGACTAATGTGCTTTGTTAACGTTTGGGCGAGCTACTCCCTCTAATAGTAGCAATGTCGAATTTATCTTCCAAGCGAGAATGAGGACAACTAATCCGACCGAGTATTTGCAGACCGTGGTCTCTACTGATGAGGTTGAATAGGTCACCCCTAAGGTTGAGGAGGTTTTCTCCACTCCAAGTAAGGGAAAACAGGTAGAGAAGAAGAAGGGGAAGGGAAAATGCCAGGAGCAAGGGCTGGGGGGGACTACGAAATGGGTCGGGGTAAAGCCATGTACCTCCCCACGAAACATGAAATCCCCAAAAATGGTGCCCCAGGAAAGGTCCCCTAACCCTTCAAAGAGACCTCTATATTCTCAAGAAGAGGCCTAGATCATTGAACCGATAAGTTGGCTACCACCTTATGTTCGGCCACACAAGTCGCCCTTGGTGCACATGCCCAAGAATCTTGATGGGACATGTTCCTATCTATAGATGCCTCTAATTCCTCTGGGTGAGGTCCCTATCATTGGAGAGTCCTTTGGAAAGCTCCACATGGTCAAATTCGATGATCATGACCTGGCCAACTTGGAGGCCTTTCCATAATTGGCACCAGAATTATATCTGGAAAGGGTATTGGAGGATGATGTACTGAAGGTAGTCCCTATGCCATGGGCAAGCGGATTGGCTGGATCCGAATTATTAAATCTACTGTAGATGCCTCATTTTTTCCACTACAATGTCACCGACCAACTCGTGCGCAAGCTGCTAGCTTTGGTCCATGACGGCTGCTTGTGGATCGAGGACCACATTACCATAGATGCAACGCTCATTCATTGTATCACTAGTCTTCCCATGAAAGGTTTAAATCCCATGGAGCGCATCGACAAGAAATATGAGTAGCAGATTGTTGATAAGGTATGCGATGATTACCACGTTGAACAAAATTCTAGAGGGTTCATGATCAACACTATCAGTGACCTTGGTGCATGCATGGTCACCTTGCTATTAGCATGCAAGATGATGCGCAAATGCCAGGTTGCCACGGTCCCCGCATATGTAATTTAGTTGACTAGCCACTACGAGAAAGGGGTTTGCTTCAACTGGTCCTAGTTCCTATCCAATGAATTTTGGGAGAACGTACACAAAGCCTAGGATCATGGAAGGGCATTATGCTACTCCTGGTTGCTGCTCCTTATTGTGTTGGTCGCATGGGAAGCCCCAGAAGATTCATTCCACCCTGAGCTCAAGCCAGATATGTGTGAAGGAGCGCGGTATGCGAATCTATGGGATTCAAAGGGTGAAAAGCGCATTGGAGATAATAAGGTCTTCTGGGTCCTATTTCAGAGCGGGCTCGCAGCTTCCATCCACTCCCGGTTGCGCTTGTCACCAGCAATCTATGATAAGTACAAGAGCATCACAGCATTTCAAGTCATAATGCACAATGTGTAGATCTAGGGCCATAAGGATATAGCATGGGTATCACTTTCGTAGATGGTTTATGACAAGGAGATCGACCGCCTTATTACTACTTGGCCTCAACACTGGAAACTAGGCTTCAAATCATGTACGCAGGACACTGCAAGTACAAGCACCAAGAAGGTCACCCTGCCCAACACCACCAAAGAGACTGAAGGACAGGGAAAAAATGCCGAGAAGGGTGTAGAACTGGAATCACAGAAGTATTCATAGCAGAATCTGGATGCAGAGGGTCTAGATGCGGAGAGTACTGACTCCCCTCAAGATGTGAAACGAACTGGTGACCCTATTAAAGGCCAACGAAAGAAACGACAGGCTACAATGCTGGGTTGGGAGACCGAAGTAATTCTGACAGAGGAATACTTGGAGCAGATAGTAGACGCAGTCACCCTCACCTCTAAAATGGTTGTCTTTGGAAGAGCAACAGAAGGCCACAGTTGCTACACTTCAGTCAGAGCTTCGAGCTCTGAAGCTCAAAACTGACACTCTACAAATGAGTATGATTCAGACAAGGCCGCCCCCAGCGACAAGCAGCGAATTGTGTTGGAAATACTGAGGGGGGGGATGAATCAGTATTCCTTTCAACTATAGCATTAGTTAATCTTCAATTATTATCACTGTTTGTACAATGATAGCAGTAAACAAAAGGAACAAAAATCCACATAGTTTTTAAGGTGGAAACCCACTCCGGGACAAAAACCACCTAATGCTTTTCTAATAATTCTTTAATATTCAACTCCAATTGAAAATAAAGCTCCAACTTCCTTGAATCTAGAAAAAAATTCTTCTCCAACTCCCACTGGATGGATGCTCCAACGTGTGAGATTATTTAGCAGTCAACTGAATGGATGCCCCAATACCCAATGAGCTACAAATCACCCTAGCACCACCCTACCACCCTATAGAAGAATAAAAGAAGAATGGACTCTTGTACCACAAAAAATGGTCCACTTTACAATGATATCGAATGATGTAGAAGAAGAATACAAACTAGACCATAACCCCAACTATGACACAACCACCTAATGATGATCCTAGACCTCCCGACACTGCCTCTTCAACTCTTGGCAGATAGACACTAGCACAATTTTTACAATAATGTATTTACAATGACTTAGTACAATGATACCTTTACAATGACTATATGCAGTGCTGCCCACTTGAAGACTTCATGTGATCAACTTCTTTTTGTTGTTCTATACCTTGGTTACTGCTCTTGTCATGCTACCCTCTGCTGCACCTTGCTTTTCTTTGCTGCCCTTGACAACACATGATCTAGATTTTTCTTGCCTTCTACGAGCTCGATATTGAATATAGTGTATCTCTATTATTTCAGATCCCAAATATGTGATTTTCAGTCTTGTAGTAATCCTCTGGGCCATCTTTTGAATGCCACATGTCTGACCCAATTTGGACACTTCAAGGGAGATTTACGCCCAATCTCTCACAATGCCCTAATTATAGACTGTTTTAGTAGAGCGAACTTGTACGACGTGCCGCGTGTCATTGTTTCTTCATTTGGCTTTGAAATTGATAGAAAAAAAAAACCATAGTCTATAAAATATCTTCCACTTTTTACAGAATTCCAATCCGATACTCAGAGATAGGGTTATGACGATATTCCCAAGGTCACTTCTTTGAGATGAATTTCAGGAGCCTGCAAAAACACTAACTTCCATAGATCATATCTTTGAAAATATTGTGCACCTTTATCTAAAATTTTTACAGGAGATTCCTTTCAATTTCAGCTTCGCCTAATAAAAATTTCAACTTCTGAACCTTCATAGAAAAAAAGTTAGAGCAAAAATTCCACAATGACCTGTTTGAGATAGCAAAATCCCTACGTAAGGAGGATATGAGGATCACAATTTATATAAATGCTTAGGCTGAGAGGGGCTTCAACAAGTGAATGTGAGAGGGATTTTAGGAGCTTAAAAATTATTAATTATTGAATTTTCAATGACCCATGCCACAACCCCATGGGATTTTAGCCCACTAACTGGGGTTACAAACTCCAAACATGAATATCTCTCAAACCATGAATAATTACGTGGCATGCCATATATAAAAAAAAACATCTCGACAAGTAGAAACCATAAAAAGCATTCTTCACCCAGAATATAGTAATTTTGTAGGTCAAAATTCCCATGCAATATTGGGGTAGCCCCTGGTGCTGCTTAGGTTGACATCAATGATAACCACTGATCAACAAATTGATCATCACAATGGAAAGCCGCCTCTGCCCCCTGCCAGGCACAATGTTCGTCTTGAGCCCACCTGCCTTAGGAGTGCAAGTCCAGGCCAGCGCAGAGGTACAATTGGATTTAGCCCGACTGCCACATGAACCACTACAGGTCCTCTATGCGTCCCTTTTCAAGGAGATTCAACACAGAGACCATCGGGTGCACTAGCAGCTCAGCACATCTAAGCAGATGATTGTGGAGAAAATCGTCGACGTATCCTAGGCACAAGTAGACTGAGATGGAACGCCTAATCAGTAGGCTCTGTGGAAATGTCACGGAGGATATCCTAGCTTCTGCTACCCCCCAGGATAATACTGAGGGGCTAGTTGCAGCACTAAGGGTTTTGAGGACTGAAATTTAGAATGTCAAGACAGAGATGGAACAGTAGATTGCTGCCTTACAGGCCAAATTGCAGCTAGAAACTCCGCCTGAAGTAAGAGCCCAGTGAGTCGCACTGGTCACAAAGGCCACCAATACGATTACTGCTCAGATTTATCAAGGCACAGAGTTATTGGAGACAACCATGCAAATATGGTCTAAGTTGTAGCGCGACCCTCTCCTCCATGATTTTACTAAAGAGTTGCACCAGAAGGAGGAAGAGTTTGAACAACTCGAAGCTACTATGTCCACTTTGGTTCCAACTAAACGCCTGGCACGAATGTGTACCAGCCACACACTTTAGGATGACATTGAAGAGCTCCATCACAAAAAGAATGTTCTCAGTGACCACCTTAAGCCTTGGGTCGATGAAGCCCTCAAGCTCTCTCAGGAAGTGGATGTTGTGGTCAAACAACTAAACTAGACATTGTAAATTGTCACGGCTACTACAGAAGGTCCAACATCACAGAAGTTGGTGGATATTGCTCAGAATGTTTCTGCGCAGAGAAAAGGAGTGATGCCCCCACTGGTTGATGTGATCAAGTAGCTTCATCTGAAGATAAAAACCCCACAGCCTTAGTGACTCAAGACAAGTCACAAGATTGTGTTGGGGGCATGTTGGAACAGGGTTCCCTAACCTACGTTTTTGGTGAAATTTTGTAATAATCAATCTTGCGTAGGGGTTTTTGGGTGGGTAAAAGCCCCTAATGTTTTGTAATGGGTTAAAGGGTATCTCTAGGGTCCACAAACCATAGTTTGCGGACCATCAGATAGAAAAGGCTAAGATTTTATAAATAGATAGATAATTGGGTCTAGTAGGTAAGTAAGTAAGAAGATTGAAGCTACATGTGACTTTTTAAGATTTGTCTGGGTTGTTTTGGGTAAGGAATCCTGCTAGCTGTGTGCAGGGAGATCCTCAGTCCTGCTATGTGCACAGGCTATGTTTGGGTTGTAAGTAGATTTTTTATGCTAGTGAATGCAGAATATATTTGAAGTACCTTTGTGCTATCTGGATTGATTTTGTTTACTACTGAAGTGCATCTGTGATATTTATTTAAGCTTTGAATGTATCTGTGATCTGGAATTGGCTTCGATTATAATGTTCTGTGACAGTATTTTCTGATGCACACGTGGATGTGAATGTATTGATTAGATCTGTTAGTGATAATACCCTTGTTATGGTTATGTGTTTATTATATTGTTAAAAGAGTTGCGAATAGACTTCTTGTGTGTGAACCTAATAAGCTGCAACACAGATTTGCCTTAAATAACCTACTCTCTCCCAGGGTGCGGAAACCTGGTTCCAGCACACCCTCCCATACTACTACGGGTCAGACCTTGGCCTGCGCAAGTAGGTCATTGCCGAAAGGGCCAGTAGTATAGGGATTTTTTGGTAAACCTTAACCTCCAAACCTGGGCCAGGACCCCTCAAGCCAACACCAACTTCGACCCAAAATAAGGTTGCAATCAAGAGGGGCATCAACAACTTCCACCTCGAGTGTTACGATTTTTCCTTCTACCTCTATAGGCAGATCCTGGAGTATTCCAAATGGGTGAAAACCTATTCCATAAAAGGCTTTAAGAATAGTCGGTGACTGGTTATTGTCGGAGAACCAAGATTTTTCCAACAAGTTAAGGACATAATGCACGTCGATTCTTCCTCATCAATTACTATGCAAAAAACTCGCCTTGATTTGACTAATACTGGAATTTGAAAAGCCATTTGATGTGGAATTATAGGTACAAAGTTCTCGAGATCAAAGACAATGAGATTCAAGTCATGATTTTCAATTGCTCCTATAGCTAATAATAGTAATTTCCTCTGAGGTGGAAAAGATTACAAGACTTCGAGGGCTAACATTGCTGAAGGGGATATGGCCAAATATTCAACAATATTGTAATTCTGAGCCGCTCTCGCATGGGGTTGAAAGCCGATTTTCAAAGTACACCTTTGGTAAATGGTTTAATCACTACATCGGGATTAGGTTTCTCTATTTTCAATGGTTCAAAATCCGTAGGAGTTGATACTTGTGGTTTACTGGATGATTCGGATTATTTTCCATTTAATGGACTCTTAGATCCATAGCCTTGAGATCATGTTTCTACCTTGACCTAGGACATCATCAGGATATCTGCCGATGAATTGGAAGAATATCTGATCAATTTAATGTCTTGTGATGGAAAATGATCTTTCAGGACAGCAGGTGTGGATGAACCTTTGAAAAATTTGGATACCTCAGCCCGATGTGGGCACTCTTTGCTAAAGTGATCCTCATCAGAGATAATACAAGGATAATGAGGTTTCTATTTTTCTTCTAATGGTTCCTTTTTTTCAAATCTCTCTTTGGGAGAAGTGTTTTGTTTATTTTTACCCTTCCCCTTCTTCTATTTCTGGATTATTTAGCTTTGGTTGTATATGATTCTACGACGTGAATCTTGGCAGAAGTTACTAGGGAAGGATCTCCTTTAGGTGAATCTGGTAGAGTTATGATTGGAGAAATAGATTTAGATGAATTCTTCTTACTCTTTGTCATATTAATTGTACCGATTACACTGTCTGCGACATGAGAACCAAAAGGATTTGTAGTGAGTTGACCTGGGCATGGTAAATCAAGCAGTTTTTCATACAAAGTACCATTCTATGTGTAAACAAGGTCCAGGTATTGTGCTTGAGCTATGACCTACTCTTATGTTACAACACCTCCTTTAGCTACATATTTAGTAATCTTAGGAAGCAATGATTTTATGAACCATTCGGCCAAAATTTGATCCAGAATGAAAACATTGAATAAACATCGTCTAAGTCGCCATTCGTGTATGTGATATGAAATGTATGTAGACATACTCTGTTTTAACGAAGTCAAAATTTTTGTGCCATTATCATAATGGACTCTCAAGTGAAATGAGCTATGAAGGTTGTTGCCAAAGCGTTGAAATTTTTGAAAGAGCCTCATGGTAACTTAATGTACCAATTTATGGCTAAGTCGATCGAAGTTCTTTGAAAAAGTATCAAACGAACCAAATCATCGATTAAGGAATTGGATTCACACCATAGATGATAAGTCATCACATGATTCGAGGGGTCTTCTCCTGATTTTCCTTCAAACTTTGGAATATCACTAGGTAACTTAGTAGGCATCGATGGAAAAAAAATAATATAGTAAATTGGATCATTCGTTAGCCAAGACAAGTCTGGTAAGTCTAAATTTGCAATGGATGGCAACCGTCGGTTAGGGTCTTTTTGTGCAAAATGATAACCTCGAGGAACAATACAAATACCTGGAAGAGGATATCCAGGAAAACCTAGGATACCCTGAGCAGTTGGAATTGGTATACCTCCAGGGTATCCAGGGTTAGCCATACTAAATTGAGGTTGAGTTGGTATTTGATATGTATAACCAGGGTATGGTTGGCTCTGGTAAACTGGATTTTGTTCCATTTGTCCATATTGAAATTTCCCTTGAAATGGTTGACTTTTAACAAAATAACCTTGAAAGGTTTGACCCATAAAAGGTAGACTTCATTAGGGGAATTTTGAGATCTAAAATGGGCCTCCTAAGGAAATTATAAAATAATAGCGGAAATAATAAAACAAGATTTTATTACATTATCAAATTTTAGAGGGAAAAAAGAAAAAACTACTTTTTCAACTCGTATTTTCAACTTATCTCCCAATGTTTTTACTCATATTTCGAGCAGGCGTACTCGTTGGATGAAAAAATTAATTACTCATCCAAGGAGTACCCATCTTGCATGCTTTTTATGGACTAAGCTACATGAAAAATGAGAAATACATGAAAAGTTTGATTGCAATCACGTTTTTTCATGTATTTCTCATTTTTCGTGTAGCAGGTTCCATTGAAAATATGCAACATGGGTACTCCTTGGATGAAGAATTAAATTTTTCATTCAACGAGTAATCTCACTCAAAATTTGAGTAAAAAACTTTGGGAGATAAGTTGAAAATAGGAGTTGAAAAAGTAGTTTTATTATTTTATTATTTTTTAATCTTTTTACCCTTTTACTTAAAAAATGATGAATCATCCCCCATGACTGACATCATCATATTGAATGCTATTGGTTCTTATAAATTTTCTTTTGGTTGGACATTTTTCTTAGGAGGCCCATTTTAGACCTCAAAATTCCCCTAATGGTTTGAACCGTAGTTGCACTAGGTTGTCCTACAGAGGTTTGAGGAATAGAATGAACTGTAGGTCCAGTTTGATGAGCAGTAATCTAAGGAATTCCTTGTGTAGCAGTTGGTGTTTTCATTTGAAGGGTTGTAACAATAGGGGTTTGAGAAACTCCAGGGATAGGTTTACTTGGTTGTTGGACAGAAATTTGTGTAGTAGATTGGATAGGAGTACTTGGACTAGCTTGCTGACTACTTGGCACAGATACCTGTGGGGTAATTTGAAGCGCACCTTGAACAAGCTATTGGACTTGGGTAAACCCAAATTGTCTAGCTGGCTGAGCAGTTCAATTATAGGGTACTTGTGATATAGGTTGAAAAGACTATTGATTCAAAAATGTGTTCCATATAGTATTAATCCCTAGGTAAGGAGCTCCTATCAAAGGTTGCAATGCAAAAGGTTGACCATAACTATTTTGAGGCATTGGAACATAAGTTTGATAACTACCAGGAATGTTTTTCCCTAAAAATGGGAGATAGTTTCCAGCAAAAGGTTGTCCTCCTTGAAAGGATGGTTGTTCTTGATAAGGTTGTTGCCCTTGGAAATGTTGCTTCCCTTAAAGAGGTTGTTGCCCTTGAAAAATTTTCTGCCCTTGGAAGGGTTTCTGCCCTTGAAAAGGTTGTTGTCCTTGGAGAGGTTTCTTCCCCCCAAGCGCTATATAGCCACCTTGAGAGCTAGCTTGAGGGATATTCCCATAAAACATATAGACTTGTTCCGTTTTCAAAGGTTCGGTGGTAGATTCATACGTACCAATTGACTTGGTATACGTTTCGGAGAATGGAGATGCTCTTGAGAAAGTGCCAGAGAGTGATTTCTACCCAGCAGGAAAAGATGGACAGCCATACAAAAATGTTTCTAGTGATGAAGAAAACATAGATGACTCACTAGACATGCTTTGTGAATCCATGTAACTACCTCTTGGTATAGAGTAAAAAGGTATGCGGTGTGGTGACTGATTGTAACCAGAGATATGTAGAAAGTCAGTAAATTGATGATACTAAGGATCTGTTCTAAAAGGAATGAAAGGGTAGATTTTTTCACTATACCTTAGATCTAAATATTCTTGACGAGAATGAATTGTGATCTCTTCTTCTACGTCAGATATCTCTTCAATGTTAAGTTAAATAGATCCGGTTCTTGATTATTGAACTCTTTCAGTTTTTATTTTTTCCAACTGACTAGGTGTATACTCATGGGTTTCCCCTGAATTCTACGTGAATGTCTCGGTAGTTCAACCATGGTTAATCTTGTTTAACTCACGAAATCAAAAAATTTCAAAAGAATACACCTAATTTCAATAAAAATAAATCAAATGAACACGTTCACACAAAATCTAAGAGACAAACCATACACAAACAATATGTTTCCACAATAATATCACTAGTTGGTGATGAAATCCAACGTTGCGTAAATTAATGTGGAAAGATGGTGGTTGGAAAAGTTACCCTGACAACATGCTTAATGAAATATTCTGATGCAAGTAACTTCACTATGTCATATCAAAGTGAATAGTACCCTTCGGGAAGTCCAAGTGAGTCTAGTCAACATCTGTTCCAGGTACAGTGGGACCTTCCCTCCACCATCACCTTGGGAAAAATCCTAAATATTATGACCACTAAGGTCACCAAGTCAAACAATTGCACCTAGGGGAACAGTCTATGATCTGATATAAATGAAAGGGCATAGTATCAATCCCAATCCCCTCGAAAGCTTCTCAACATGGTAAATCTGAGTTTTGCTAACAAGTGACCCCAGGCTCCTCGACAATGGTTAATATGAGGTTTACCGTTTTTATTACGTGCATGTCTTCTATCTTCGCCAATGAAGTAGGTACGATTACCTCAGTGGGTCTGGCATGAACTCGTGCTTGACCCTTTTAAGAAGAGCTTCCCTTAGTACAAATGCAACAATTGGATTTCCCTGTTGCAAGATGCTACTAGTTTGTTTTAACTTCTTTGGAACGTTATTTACAACCTATTCCAAAGAACTAGCCTAAGATAAATTGGTGGAATGAGCCCTAGAAAATGTAAAAAATATCTATATTGATTTTATTAAGCATTGCATTGATTTGGCTGTTATTTATGCAAAGGGGTATGCAAATGAAACTTGATGATATTGTGACCTGACTCAAAATACTCGAAATGCATCAATATGAAAATGCAACTCTTTATTTCGATGAATTCTATTTAAGAGAAAGTTGAAGGACTTTTGAACTCAGAAAAGTAAAAGCTTCCTAAAACTTCAAATAAAATTCCTTTTTCGTCAAGAAAAAAATTTCATTAAGAACACAATTTCCAAACATGACCAATGTCTCTTTTGTGAAGAAAATTTCATTGATTACAAAGCCAAAAACTACAATTTTGATGAAAAAACAAATCTCAAAAGAAAGAAACTTCTAAAAACACTAAAAAGTATTAAAAACTTCAAATCAAATGAAATTTTTAATTATCAACCCTAACTAAGATACCTATGAGTGTATTTTTAATGATTTTTCTTAGTTGTAAGAAAACTAAAAATGTTTCCACTTGACCTAGCAGAAATGAAAACATGAAAGACTAGCTTGCGACAAATCAGACTTCGGTGATATAGAAGATTTTTTCATTTTGCAGTCAGGTAAGAAACAAATATTCAAATAGGTAAGGTTGGAAATAATCCTGGTGTCTCAAGGATATAATAACATAAAACCAGTGATCTTTGGCAAATGAGTCTATCTTACAAAAAGAGCAATAACAAACCAAGGCAAACCCTAACTGAATTATGCAAAAAGGATGATTTATCAAACAAGAATCTAAGGTGTTAAGGTGGATTTCATACACAGACTCTGACAACTAGTATATATCAGGTTAAACCTTAAGAATTTGGTTATCTAACTCTGGAAGAGAAAACTTTAATTTTTTCAAAATTTCCCAGGGGGTGCACAGCTTCTCAGTGAAAACTAGTGCGCATGCGCACTAGACTAAACTGGAAAGTTGCACAAGTTTCCACTCTATTTTCCATAGAAAACAACACATGGAAGAGAAAAGTTGGAAAACATAAATTTAAGGCTTTCTATCTCAGAGAATCTAAAGGTTATTTACCCAGCCACACTCAGAGAAGTCAAACCAAGAAATCTATATTGTCAAGCCAAACAGAACCAAAGAAAAATATTTTTTTCTTCCCTAGCGGAGTCGCCAATTTGTTTTGTGGATTAATCCCTCTTGAGAACAAGATCGATCTCCCTAATACCCCAGTAGGTAACTAGAAACAAACATCCATCGAATGCCTATTTCTCTAAACTATTTGTATTTTAGATTATTACAACTTTCAAATAAGGAGGTTATGCTCCTTCCTTTCAACCTGTTAGCAGTCAAATCTACCTCAGGCTGAAATGAAGTAAAACTCAAGGCTACATCAAACCACGCTCAGCCTCGTAGCTAGCCCTACGAGGACAGGAGAGGGCTCTCTCCGTCAATCTCGAGAAAATAAGCAAGTAGGATGCGAGATGACTTACAATAGGAACTGATTTTAGGCTAGTAAAGAGATAAGTATGTTTGTTTTTGGGTTTTTTGAGTTTTCGCTGGAGAAATGGGAAAACAAAATTTTGGGTCCGGGGATAAGGTCAGACCTTTGCAGAGTTCAAGCTGGGGCGAGGTAAGTGATGATCTTGATGCTTTAAATTGGATTTATGGATAGATTAGACCGACGAGGAGCTGAAGAGGGCAAAGAAGAACTTGGATCCTCTCCAAACAGCTGAAAACATATAGAACTAACTGAATTCAAAGGCTAAGCACTGTAAACAATGGATTCAACCTTATTTCACTCATTCAATTTAGTTCAGAAGCATAATGAAAGGATGGCAACATTAAAAATGAAGAAACTTACAGTAAACAAAGGAGAAACATCATCAAGAACATAACACCACAAGGATCCCAACAAGTGCCGCAAAACCCCTGATCTTTGCTTAGCCAAAATATGAAAAGTATGTACAATAGTATCAAAAGTATCCCAAGAGTCCAACCTGTAGAATGCCTCAGAAATTACAATATATAGATCACTCTAACCCCTTTCCCCACCTCTAGGGGTCGAATTACCTCTTCAGGGATCAGTTTCAACCAATTCTAATCATGGAACTACAATCTAGGCAGCTAACCACTTGCCTCTAAAAGAGTGGAAACTGATCCATTACATGATTTTTTACTCATTTGAGAGTGAATCTTCTAGAAGAGATAAAAACAAGCAAAAGTTACATACCAAACATGAAATTACATCATAAAAACCCAAAAATTCCATCCATAAGCAAAACTGGTCCATAATAGGCGAAATACTGAGCTGGCAGCTGAAAACTCAGAAAAATCTCTAGGTGGGTCGCTCCTGAACTAAGTGGGTCGCTCATGTTTCAGGCTGATTTTGAGGTAGCTCCCGACATCCAAATTGAGCTCATGATAGCTCGTTGGAAAGCCCTGGATGTCTACATTCCAACCCAAGTGGAATTTCTGAATTTGGAGTTGATTTGACCGTCCAAAACCTCATTCTCCCAGAGGTACTTCCTGCTGGTGCAAAAGGTGGCAGCAAGGTGGTTTTCATGGTGTTTTTGAGCTGTTTGACCATCCAGATTTTGTTGAATTGCTAAGTTGACTTCAGAGGATGCATAATTAACCATGAAAAATCCAAAAATTTAAAAATCTCCTCCAGCAAGTGTCTCAAAAAAAGCGAGCGCATGAGCGCGCGACCCACGTAGCTGCAAAACCTGCTTTTTGACCCAAAAATTTGAAAATGACAAAATTTTCTTCGAATTTGCCCAAATTCGGAGTGGAGGTCCTCCATCATGTGTCTTGCCCAGTCAATGAAGCCTCGGCCAAAATCCGAAGTGGATTAGGCCTTTTCCGCCGTTGAAGTGCCTTGCGCAACCTCCTCTTCATGATCTTCATCCTCGCTTTGCAAACATGCACGCGAGCCCAGTAATGGCCTTTCATGTGGCGAAGAATGTCTTTGTCTCGATTGGCCTTCGCCAACAACTTCTCCAGATGTATATTCACCCGCGTGAGTACAGTATCTCTGTCAGCTGGTGTCATGTCACCGGGCCTCTTTCGATTCCACTGCCTGTCCTCACGGATTTGGCGCACCTCATAAAATGTGAGCTCATCCCCGAGCTGTTTGTTGCGCTGATCCAAATAGTTAATCACCCACTGAGCCTTCTGCAATTGGTCTTTCAGCTGGTCATTCTCGGCCCTTTGCTCCTGGATGACTTCCCTCAGCTTCGAGCTAGGAGAGCCCGTATCAACATCGATGACTGTCATATCGGTGTCCCGGCCTCCTGATGGGCCCTCATCATGCATGGGCCTCTTGCCCCTGTCTTGTACCTGTACCTGCACTGAAGAAGAAAGCGAGACCCTTTCCACATCACGTGGAGATAATACTCGCCGTGTCGATGAAGTCGGCAAGACCCCTTCCACCTCCCGTGGAGATAGTACCCGCCGTGTCGCTGCAAATAAGGCCCTGTGGCCTCGCTGATATGTCTGAACAAAAGAAGTGATGATATGCTCAACCTCAAGCATGTACGGCTGGTGTGAGGGCTCTCCTGCATCATGAACTGCCTCGGGAGGCTGCTGTGGCACTCTGAAAAAGTCTCTAGAAATGAAATCCTCCCAAGTGATGCCCTGCTCCGCCAACTGATGTAACACCAAGATTGTGATCAAAGTGAAATGGTATATACTCCTGTACTGCTGCACTGGGCTCGTCTTCTTCTGCACAAATGTCACCATCATCTCTATGTTGCGGTGTATGAAATACGGAATATTCATCATACGCACCCTTGTGAAGTGCATCAGCAAACGAACATGGTATGAGAAAAGACGAGCATACCTGCCCTCACAACTAAAATACTGAATAATGAGCCTCATGAGCGGTGCATACTCATCTCTCAAGAATCTGAATGGAAAAACTCTGCTCAAGTAAGCCCTATATCCAGCTTTAACGTATGGCTCATAGTGAAATTTCTCTAACTGCTTACCCTTGTTCCATTCCTCGCCTATGTTCGGTATACCAGTGGCTTGAGCAATAGTCAAAGGTGATACAATGAAATCAACCCCAGCAAGGCTTACCCGATCACCCCGTAAATGAAGAACAAACAGACGTGCTAATTCACGATGAGGCCAGGTTTGTGCAACCATCTCACAAAATCTGAAACATGACAAGAATCGAAAACAATCCATAGCTAATGGACATGCCTGTATCCGAGCCAAAGAAGTAGGCTCCTCTCTGCGATGATCACCGCTTCTATGTTCTCTGCGGGACCCCCGTGGCACATTACCTTCAGTCACCGAATCACTGCCTGACCCTGGCTCATATTCTGACTCTGTCTCTGACATATCTCTGATCAAGCTTTTGGCAATGTGTATACTGATATGAATGTAGTGAAAGAAAAATTAGGATGTATGTTTTAACACCCAACCAATATTCCCACCGTCAAAGCACCATCAAGGAATCAAATCATGGATAAAATCTCAGCTTTAAATGGATTGAAAAAGGCACAATCTCTGTTTTGAATGCAAGTGAAATTTTGACCAAATAAGAGCAGGCAACCTTCAAAAGTTTGAACACATCTAGTCAAAGGGAGGGCATAGCATCAATAGAATGTGTTTGTTTATGAGTAATAACCACAAAGGTCTCAATGGGCAATCATGAGCATATTTTTACATTGGGCAGTGAGACTCATTACAAACACAGTCACCATGGCACAAAGGGTTTAAACATGGTATAATAATAGCAATGGTTGCAGTGGCATAATGGGCATGAGGGCAAATTGATATTATATGTAAAGCTGGATGTATCACTGCCATAAGATAGCAAACAAACTCTTTCAACCATTCATTTTCATCCTAAAACCCTGAAAACAATAATGCTATGATTGTGGGGTTTAAATCCTCCGTTTGAACATTTGAAACCACTAATGATGCCAAAAGTGCGTTCAAAAACATCAAGCAATTGATAGAAACCTGTTTGAAGGCAAGTTGAGTCGATTCCAAGCAAAACTGGGCGCTCAAACTAAATTTCGAAACCCTGTGTCTGCGTGGGTCGCGCTGCTCCTGCGTGGGTCGCTCGGCCCAGGTGGGTCGCGCACCTTGCAAACTTGCACTGCTGAACTGACCTGCGTGGGTCACTCTGCCCAGGTGGGTCGCTCGGCCTCCACGTGGGTCGCTCGGCCCAATCAACACTGCCCACGCAACTAAAAACTCTGAAATCGGCCCTCCAATCTTCAAACACGATTTGGGAGCTATGAATTGGTTCAAATGAAACTTGTTTGGCTTTTATACATGTCACAAATATCTTCACAATCAGATTTTATTTCAAATCTAATTTCAAACCCATATTACAAATGTTTTTGTAATTTCACTTTTGGCTTTTCAAATACAAACTTCCTTTGGCTTTTTTGAGGTCGATACTAATGGTTTTGCTGTCTTCTTGCAGGGATATGGCTATCTTGGCTAGAGAAGAGACCAGGGGTCTGCTTTTGACAATGTCTTCATGGCGGAACAATTACAATTTATTACAAAATGATAATGACAAATTTCTAGTTCCAAAACAGAGTTTTGGACTAGAAATAATTTTTTTTTAAAAATGTTGATGATAATAAAATAAAAATCACAAATGCAGAACTTTCCTCACCTTGCAGGCTTTATGACAAGTATACAAATGACTCAAAAACCCTAGACACCAAGACCTAGGACACTTATTGACATTTTTAATGACCATATATGTAATGACAATGACTATGAATAATTTTTTGAAGAAATTTTTTTAAAATAGCGTTGCAGGTATAAACATGAGGAAACATAGGACGACAGACCCCTTCGTCAGTTCATGGCATGATCCTAGTGAAATGCAACGAAGTGGAACAAGCGAGACACCTAATAATGAATATGCAAAAGACGAAATGATCACTGACGGAGGGCTGCAGGGCCGACTCTAACATTGGCTCCAATGGGGATGGTGGCTCCATGGAGATGCCAAGAACGGCAGATCTTTGGGGGAGTCAGACAGTGCCTCTCATCCATTGGGCGATGGAATCATTATTTCAACTGACAAGACAAACTTTGGACAATTTTATTGACTGCAGATTTGACTAACGATAGACTGCAATTTGACCAAAACTAACTAGACTCAAACTGACATGACTTTAAACAAGAAGACTGATAAAACTTAACTTTACAATCTCAAACCAACCAACCTCTATTTCCAGAATTATAGCCTTCGCTCCGGGCCCTAGACTGAAAATGAGAGATCAGTGCACACTTGCAATGAAACAAAAGTAAAATGATATATACAATGACAATGAGATCAGCAGCAAGTACTCAGAAATAATAGCGCTTCAGCAACCGACCATTGATCGGTCCACCAGGGCAATCATCTCCATTCATTTCTTTGAGAAGAAATGCATTCTGCCCCCGATACGCTGCAATCTTAAACGGTCCCTTCCACAAATTCTCAAATTTGCCGTGCTTTCCCTTATCTTCATTTCGAGCATCCCATTTCAAAACTATTTCATCCATCTGAAACTTATCTGATTTTGCCTTTCTGTCGTAGATATTTTTTATGCGCTCCTGCAACTTGAAAGTATTTTGAAATACCTCCTCTCGTGTCTGCTGTAAATGAATCATCTCATTAATCCTCCGCTGCATAGGATCCTCTTCACTTCCAGCCTCCTGAAGCAATCTGACAACCGGGACAGCAAGTGAAGTAGGAAAAACCGTATCCGTCCCATACACCAACTCGAAAGGAGACATACCAATAGACCTTTTCTGACTTACCCTATCAGCCCATAATGCATTTACCAATTTTTTGTGCCAAGCCTTCTTGTTGATTTCCAGCAATTTCTTAATGATATTCACCAAGGATTTGTTTGAAGATTCCGCCAAGCCATTCCCTTGCGGATGGTATGCGGTTGAATGTCCCAAGGTAATATTGTACTTAAAGCAAAAATCAACCATCCTCTTAGACTTAAAAGCTGCTGCATTATCTGTGATTATTTTACTAGGACACCCAAAGCGTGACAAAATATTGTTTTCAAGGAAAGAGATAATTACCGCATCAGTGGCCTGTCGAGTGGGAATCGCCTCAATCCACTTCGTGAAGTAGTCTGTAGCTGTCAAGATCCATCTATGCTGTCCGGAAGATGCTGGGTGGATTTCCCCGATAAAATCCAATCCCCACTGTTGGAATGGTGCACTAACTTCGATTGGTTTTAGAGGCAAAGGCTGTAGTTTCTGCTTCCCTTCGAATATTTGACACTCATGACAATTTTTAACAGCCTTGAACACATCAGAAAACAAAGAAGGCCAATAATACCCCACCCTTAGAATTTTATTCACTGTGGTCTTCCAAAACAAATGACCTCCACAGTCACCTTTGTGAAAATCCTCCAAAACTCTTTGAGCTTCCTCTTCTACCAAACAATTCAACAACATACCTCCAGGGTCTTTCCAATACAATGCAGAATTCAAAATGTAGAATTTAGCAGCTCTTAACTTCAATGTTCTACTCTTATTTCGAGGCATACCAGGCGGTGTAGATAAATTATAAAGCACATATAAGATGTCAGCATACCAAGGAGAAGAAACAAAAATATCGGATACCTGAACTGATGTACTTTCCTCTTCTTCATCAGACATGGCAGAAATCAAATTTATGTCTAAAGCATGCAGATTTGTTTCAGCCATGAGCTTGGTGAGTCCTTGTCCTTTGATCAGCTTGGTCGGTTTAATTTCCACATCATACTCTAGCAACGCAGCGATCCACTTACCTCTTCTTCCTTCTGGATCTGCCTGTACCAAAACATCTTTAACTGCTGCGTTAGGAACATATGCTGTAATGTGGGAATGAAATATGTACACACGGAAATCCTTCAAAGCCTTTACAAGCGCAAGTGCTTGTTTCTCAATGATATTATACTTCAATGCTCCATCTCTTATGATCCGACTGAAAAAAGCGATGGCCTTCTCAACTCCATCCCTTTTTTGCATCAAAACAGCTGCCAATGTATGCTCAGAAGCGAAAGAAAATAAAATGAAGTCTTGTGTGTAATCGGGGCTGATTAAAATAGGGGCTGAAGAAAGAGCTATCTTTACCAAATTAAATGACTTTACTGCCTCTTCTGTCCATCTTACCTGACTGTCCTTTTTCAGCATGTTCGTGATTTCTCTAAGGTGTTCCGCAAGATTGGGAATGAAACGACGCAGAAAATTCATTTTACCATTAAATGACTGTATCTCTTTCTTGTTCCGGGGCTGTTCAATCTGCTGTATGGCTTCAACACGTGCAGGATCAACTCGAATGCCATCTTTCAATATGATGTGGCCAAGGAGCTTTCCTTCATCCATGGCGAAAAGGCTCTTCTTTGGATTCAGCGAAATGCCATATTTTCTGCACTTCTGGAAAACAATTTTCAGATGATATAAATGTTCCTCATCAGAATTAGAAAATACAGTTAGATCATAAAGGTAAACAACCAAAAACACATCTTTCTCATTGGCAAAAGCCATGTCCATTGCACGCTGAAAGGTAGCGCCTGCATTCTTTAAACCGAACGGCATCTTTGCGTAATGAAATGTTCCCCAAGGAGTGGTGAACGCAGTCTTGTCACGATCATCTTCCTGCACTAAAATCTGATTATAACTTGAGTATCCATCGAGTAGTGACATCCTTGATGCTCCAACTACTCGCTGCAATATGTGATCCATCTTTGGCAGCGGATAATTGTCCTTTAATGATACCTTATTCAGATTTCTGAAGTCAATACATAAACGGATCTCACCTGTCTTCTTTCTCACGGGCACTAAGTTTGATATCCAATCTGAAAATCGAATAGGCACAATGATTCCTGACTTATACAACCTATTTACCTCTTTTTCGATCGATGGTAGCAGCTTTGGATTGATCCTCCTCAACTTTTGACGAAAAGGCTTCTGATTTGGTTTGATGGGAATAGTATGCCGGATGATATTGGTATCATATGTTTTAAGATCTGAATAATCCCACGCAAACACATCAGAAAATGAAGATAACAATTTCACATATTCTGCTCTTACCTTTGGTGACAATGACTTTGACAATTTTACCATCTTGGGATTCTCAGCTGTCCCAATATTTACCTCTTCGACACCCTTCTCTGTTGGCCTCAATGTAGGCTTACGAGCTACATCGTCTTGATCAAACAACTCTTCCAAAGGAATCAATCCCTTAGGAATGATGTTATCCTTCAGTTGCAGCACATCCATTTGATTTATCTGTATGTCATCAATACCATCATCAAATTCTGTATCTATGGAGGTATCTTTAAACTTACCCTTATTCTGCAGAAATTCACTAATCTTCTCATCATCCTCAAAAACTTGCCAACATCGCTGATTGTCTGGAACGGTGGGCCGGTGTTTCACATGTATCTCAAACTTGTTGCTGGAATTCATTGGAATCTTAAGATTGCTTGCTGCCTTAGCAAGTCCATCAACAACACCATTTTGTATGCGGGGCACACATGTCAAAGTATGATCAGAAAATAACTTCAAAATATCCAAAACTGCATTTCGGTAAGCCCTCATGCGAGGATGCTTAGCCTGAAACTCACCTTTAACTTGCTTTATCACTAATTCTGAATCACCATATACCGCAATCCTTTTCGCATTCAGCTTTTTGAGAATCTTAAGACCAGCAATAAGAGCCTCGTATTCCGCTTCATTATTAGAACAATCGAACGCAAGCTTGTAAGAACACACTCTCACATTGCTCGGAACTTTATCAGGAGCGGAAAATGGACTTCGAATCCACACACCAATCCCAGCACCATCGCTGCCCACTGCACCGTCAAAATCCATGGTCCAAAGACCATCTTCATCATCCTCTAAATGCTGAAACTGTGCCGGCTCTGTTTTTCCTGTTTGCTGCCCATTGTCTTCAGCTGATTGCTCCAAAACAGCTTGTTTTTCTCTTCTTTATTTTTGCAAAACTTCTCTAAAATTCTCATTTATTTCTGGTATGTCTTCTGCCTGAACTAATTGACTTTCTACATCATTAAAACTATCAGCAAGCAACACAAACGACTCTAAATCAGTATGTACATAATTCACAGGATGATTGATTGGCTTCTCTTTGCTAGTTATCATGTATTTCATCTTCTGCTCACGATACAACTTTCTCATTTGACCGAAGACTGGAATTGTAGCATAAGAGAAATCTAATTGAAGTGTACCTTTCAACTTTGCCCCCCAAGATCTTGCAAGGAGCATCCCGAAACGTGGAGGAATATCGACAACCACCACATCCATCAAAACATTCTTCGCTGGAATTTGATCTAAACTTACCACCAAATCTTTGATGAGCCCTATACACTTTACCCGGCTGGAATCGAATGAATACAAATCATGATACTCTCTTGTAATGTCTAATCCCAACTTTTCCATGATTTCCTTTGGCATCAAATTGTGCGAAGCACCCGAATCAAGCATAGCATTGTGCAATATATATTCATGTAACCTCAAACTGATGTAAAAAGGAGGAACATTACTGTCAGGAGACTCACCATTTAATGCAGGCCCAAAAATCAATTCTGGCTGATCATCCTCAACATTTACTGTGTCAATCATTGGATCAAAGTTCAGAATTTTGGTGACTTGACTACGGTAGCTGCTGTTTTTCATAATCTCTGTCAAAGGAATGGATATTTTCAGTTTGGAAATTTCATTTTCCAAGCTAAATGCTGAAACCTTCTCGACCTCTTTAACCGGAATTTCCTTCTTTTCAGCCTTATCTTTCACTATGTTTGACTGATTTACATTCTCAGCTGATGATACTTTACTTGCTGCGGGGTCGATTGTCTCTTTTCCTCTTTTCTGTGGTATTGGTGAATCTGTCTTCGGTGCTGAAGCTTCTTTTCTTTTCTGAATGGGATTTATAGGCACATCTCGATTTCTCAATGAATACTGTTTCTGTTGAGCAGTCAATGCATTCAAATATCCTCTTTGGTATTCATCTGACTCTTCCTCTAAATCAGCATCATTTGTTAGGATAAAATCCTCATCTTTCTGAACAACTGAACTTTCACCGTACTCCTCATCCTCAGTAATATAAATAGGCAAATCATGAGGAGTGAAGAAATGATTTTGCTCACCTGACACATCATCATCATCATCGGAATCATGACTCACAAAATTCTGCAAAAGAGGAGTCTTGACCTGCTGTTGGGCTGCTGGCTCTTGAGCTCTTTGTTCACGTTGCTTAATTCGGAACTGTGGCTGCTGCTGGCCACGGAAATTTGGATTTCGAAACTGTGTTTCTGCTTTGTCAAGATTTATTCTTATTAAAGCCTTTTCCAACTCACGAGCTAAGTGCTGTTCTGATATAGATGTGGAAGGCTCTTCCTTTATTGTCACTCTTTTCTCTGCTTTCAACCATGCTCTTTTATCATTCAGATTTGCCTCAACACTAACAGCGACCTTCTGCATATCTTCTAAAGTAGGTGGATCTCTATCACGAAGGGAATAAGCCATCTCCGGATCAAAGCCATCCGGGAATTTAAGGAGAGCAGACTTTTTAGACGGTCTCAAGTCATCTGGAATAGCATTATACACCGTATTGAATCTAATGATATAATCCTGAACAGACTCACCAGGATTACGTTTGAGGTTTGTATATTCTAAAGTAATCTGCAGCGGATCCTTTTTCATCTCCCATCGGTCTAAAAACTGCCTCTGAAGTTCTGCCAATGTATCGATGCTTCTTTGCGGCAAGGCTCTAAACCATTTCCTTACCTCTCCTCCAAAGGTTTGCACAAAAAGCCTCATAGTCACATTTTCTTCATCAATGTCGAAACGATCAAAGTAATCTGCCATATTGTCTACATGCTGTTGTGCAGGAAGACTCTGTGGAGTGCCATCAAATGTCGGGATCTTGCTCTGATAGTCTGCGGGCATATCATTCAACTGCTGGGGTAAAACAAGAGGTGCAAAACGAGCAGCCATAGCTCTTGGTGGATTGAAGACAATCTGTTGTCGAGGAGATACAGGAGGAGTGGAAGCAGTAGGTCTACGAGATGTATTCAATGGAAACAGAGAAATTACTATTGATTGCTGATCAGAAAACTCAGGCTGAACCGGAATGGTAGGGATAAAGGGAGGTTCAGTAGGGATCCGTGAGCTTGATGCAATCTCAGATGGGTCAAGAACTTGTGAAGCAGATTCAGTAAATTCAAAAGTGTTAGTATCCTCAATAGAACTTTGCAGCTGTCTATCCAGGTACCGTGAAACAAATCTATATTGCAAATCTTCAGTAAACAATGGATCTGGGACTAATCTTGACAATTCAGTTTCGGAAAAATTCACAAACAAGGATGTTTCAAACCGTGCATCAAAGGGGATTTCATCAACATATATGATCTTGACAGGATAGGATGCAGATCGGGTAAGCACTCTGGAACTCTCACAACTCAATTGGCTTTCTCTTTCAGAACTCTCTTGGCTCCCTTGTTTTCTAAGGGTCCTTGGAATCAGATTCGGATTTTCGAATATTGTTGGTGGATCAGGGTCAGGATTCGCCCTAGTATTCCTTCTTGAAGCCAGTGTATTGATCTTCTCGGAAAAAAATTTCAAGGAACACAATCAATTATTTTCAGCCTTTCGACTTCTAGACTCAATCATCCAAAAGGTCTAGAACGAATAAGTGTACTGGGGTGATTTAAAAATCAAGTACTGAACACACAAGCTTACCGGAGATCGACTGAAGCAGCGTTTATCTACTTCCGCTTATGCATAACAAAAGCGTTTCGAAAGCTACCTGGCGTGACTTCAGACTCCGTCTAAGACTCGTGGAACAAACACATCAACAAGCAAACCATTGAGATTGTCTCCCCAGTATGGTCGCCACTATGTTAGCACTCAAATCTACCTCAGGCTGAAATGAAGTAAAACTCAAGGCTACATCAAACCACGCTCAGCCTCGTAGCTAGCCCTACGAGGACAGGAGAGGGCTCTCTCCGTCAATCTCGAGAAAATAAGCAAGTAGGATGCGGGATGACTTACAATAGGAACTGATTTTAGGCTAGTAAAGAGATAAGTATGTTTGTTTTTGGGTTTTTTGAGTTTTCGCTGGAGAAATGGGAAAACAAAATTTTGGGTCCGGGGATAAGGTCAGACCTTTGCAGAGTTCAAGCTGGGGCGAGGTAAGTGATGATCTTGATGCTTTAAATTGGATTTATGGATATATTAGACCGACGAGGAGCTGAAGAGGGCAAAGAAGAACTTGGATCCTCTCCAAACAGCTGAAAACATATAGAACTAACTGAATTCAAAGGCTAAGCACTGTAAACAATGGATGCAACCTTATTTCACTCATTCAATTTAGTTCAGAAGCATAATGAAAGGATGGCAACATTAAACATGAAGAAACTTACAGTAAACAAAGGAGAAACATCATCAAGAACAAAACACCACAAGGATCCCAACAAGTGCCGCAAAACCCCTGATCTTTCCTTAGCCAAAATATGAAAAGTATGTACAATAGTATCAAAAGTATCCCAAGAGTCCAACCTGTAGAATGCCTCAAAAATTACAATATATAGATCACTCTAACCCCTTTCCCCACCTCTAGGGGTCGAATTCCCTCTTCAGGGATCAGTTTCAACCAATTCTAATCATGGAACTACAATCTAGGCATCTAACCACTTGCCTCTAAAAGAGTGGAAACTGATCCATTACATGATTTTTTACTCATTTGAGAGTGAATCTTCTAGAAGAGATAAAAACAAGCCAAAGTTACATACCAAACATGAATTTA
The DNA here is from genome assembly GCA_034641835.2 of Pinus albicaulis. Taxonomy (NCBI): domain Eukaryota; kingdom Viridiplantae; phylum Streptophyta; class Pinopsida; order Pinales; family Pinaceae; genus Pinus; species Pinus albicaulis. Next base: position 166,608,517 of record CM076583.1, on the reverse strand, counting down.
CATCATAAAAACCCAAAAATTCCATCCATAAGCAAAACTGGTCCATAATAGGCGAAATACTGAGCTGGCAGCTGAAAACTCAGAAAAATCTCTAGGTGGGTCGCTCCTGAACTGCGTGGGTCGCTCATGTTCCAGGCTGATTTTGAGGTAGCTCCCGACATCCAAATTGAGCTCATGATAGCTAGTTGGAAAGCCCTAGATGTCTACTTTCCAACCCAAGTGGAATTTCTGAATTTGGAGTTGATTTGACCGTCCAAAACCTCATTCTCCCAGAGGTACTTCCTGCTGGTGCAAAAGGTGGCAGCAAGGTGGTTTTCATGGTGTTTTTGAGCTGTTTGACCATCCAGATTTTGTTGAATTGCTAAGTTGACTTCAGAGGATGCATAATTAACCATGAAAAATCCAAAAATGTAAAAATATCCTCCAGCAAGTGTCTCAAAAAAAAGCGAGCGCATGAGCGCGCGACCCACGTAGCTGCAAAACCTGTTTTTAAGACCAAAAATTTGAAAATGACAAAATTTTCTCCGAATTTGCCCAAATTCGGAGCGGAGGTCCTCCATCATGTTTCTTGCCCATTCAATGAAGCCTCGGCCAAAATCCGAAGTGGATTAGGCCTTTTCCGCCGTCGAAGTGCCTTGCGCAACCTCCTCTTCATGATCCTCATCCTCGCTTTGCAAACATGCATGCGAGCCCAGTAATGGCCTTTCATGTGGCGAAGCATGTCTTTGTCTCGGTTGGCCTTCGCCAACAGCTTCTCCAGATGTATATTCACCCGCGTGAGTACATTATCTCTGTCAGCTGGTGTCATGTCACCGGGCCTCTTTCGATTCCACTGCCTGTCCTCACGGATTTGGCGCACCTCATAAAATGTGAGCTCATCCTCGAGCTGTTTGTTGCGCTGCTCCAAATAGTTAATCACCCACTGAGCTTTCTACAATTGGTCTTTCATCTGATCATTCTCGGCTCTTTGCTCCTGGATGACTTCCCTCAGCTTTGAGCTAGGAGAGCCCGTATCAACATCAATGACTGTCATATCGGTGTGCCGGCCTCCTGATGGGCCCTCATCATGCGTGGGCCTCTTGCCCCTGTCTTGTACCTGTACCTGTACTGAAGAAATAGGCGAGACCCTTTCCACATCATGTGGAGATAATACTCGCCGTGTCGATGAAGTCGGCAAGACCCCTTCCACCTCCCGTGGAGATAGTACCCGCTGTGTCGCTGCAAATAAGGCCCTGTGGCCTCGCTGATATGTCTGAACCAAAGGAGTGATGATATGCTCAACCTCAAGCATGTCCGGCTGGTGTGAGGGCTCTCCTGCATCATGAACTGCCTCGGGAGGCTGCTGTGGCACTCTGAAAAAGTCTCTAGAAATGAAATCCTCCCTAGTGATGCCCTGCTCCGCCAACTGATGTAACACCAAGATTTTGATCAAAGTGAAATGGTATATACTCATGTACTGCTGCACTGGGCTCGTCTTCTTCTGCACAAATGTCACCATCCTCTCTATGTTGCGGTGTATGAAATACGGAATATTCATCATACGCACCCTTGTGAAGTGCATCAGCAAACGAACATGGTATGAGAAAAGACGAGCATACCTGCCCTCACAACTAAAATACTGAATAATGAGCCTCATGAGCGGTGCATACTCATCTCTCAAGAATCTAAATGGAAAAACTCTGCTCAAGTAAGCCCTATATCCAGTTTTAACGTATGGCTCATAGTGAAATTTCTCTAACTGCTTACCCTTGCTCCATTCCTCGCCTATGTTCGGTATACCAGTGGCTTGAGCAATAGTCAAAGGTGATACAATGAAATCAACCCTAGCAAGGCTTACCCGATCACCCCGTAAATGAAGAACGAACAGACGTGCTAATTCACGATGAGGCCGGGTTTGTGCAACCATCTCACAAAATCTGAAACATGACAAGAATCGAAAACAATCCATAGCTAATGGACATGCCTGCAACCGAGCCAAAGAAGTAGGCTCCTCTCTGCGATGATCACCGCTTCTATGTTCTCTGCGGGACCCTCGTGGCACATTACCTTCAGTCACCGAATCACTGCCTGACCCTGGCTCATATTCTGACTCTGTCTCTGACATATCTCTGATCAAGCTTTTGGCAATGTGTATACTGATATGAATGCAGTGAAAGCAAAATTAGGATGTATGTTTTAACACCCAACCAATATTCCCACCGTCAAAGCACCATCAAGGAATCAAATCATGGATAAAATCTCAGCTTTAAATGGATTGAAAAAAAGGCACAATCTCTGTTTTGAATGCAAGTGAAATTTTGACCAAATAAGAGCAGGCAACCTTCAAAAGTTTGAACACATCTAGTCAAAGGGAGGGCATGGCATCAATAGCATGTTTTTGTTTATGAGTAATAACCACAAAGGCTTCAATGGGCAGTTTGAAACAAAGTCATGAGCATATTTTTACATTGGGCAGTGAGACTCATTACAAACACAGTCACCATGGCACAAAAGGTTTAAACATGGTATAATAATAGCAATGGTTGCAGTGGCATAATGGGCATGAGGGCAAATTGATATCATATGTAAAGCTGGATGTATCACTGCCATAAGATAGCAAACAAATTCTTTCAACCATTCATTTTCATCCTAAAACCCCGAAAACAATAATGCTATGACTGTGGGATTTTAACTCCTCTGTTTGAACATTTGAAACCACCAATGATGCCACAAGTGCGTTCAAAAACACCAAGCAATTGATAAAAACCTGTTTGAAGGCAAGTTGAGTCGATTCCAAGCAAAACTGGGCGCTCAAACTAAATTTCGAAACCCTGTGTCTGCGTGGGTCGCGCTGCTCCTGCGTGGGTCGCTCGGCCCAGGTGGGTCGCGCACCTTGCAAACTTGCACTGCTGAACTGACCTGCGTGGGTCGCTCTGCCCAGGTGGGTCGCTCAGCCTCCACGTGGGTCGCTCGGCCCAATCAACACTGCCCACGCAACTAAAAACTCTGAAATCGGCCCTCCAATCTTCAAACACGATTTGGGAGCTATGAATTGGTTCAAATGAAACTTGTTTGGCTTTTATACATGTCATAAATATCTTCACAATCATATTTTATTTCAAATCTAATTCAAACCCATATTACAAATGTTTTTGTAATTTCACTTTTGGCTTTTCAAATACAAACTTCCTTTGGCTTTTTTGAGGTCGATACTAATGGTTTTGCTGTCTTCTTGCAGGGATATGGCTATCTTGGCTAGAGAAGAGACCAGGGGTCTGCTTTTGACAATGTTTTCATGGCGGAACAATTACAATTTATTACAAAATGATAATGACAAATTTCTAGTTCCAAAACAGAGTTTTGGACTAGAAATAATTTTTTTTTTTAAAAAATGCTGATGATAATAAAATAAAAATCACAAATGCAGAACTTTCCTCACCTTGCAGGCTTTATGACAAGTATACAAATGACTCAAAAACCCTAGACACCAAGACATAGGACACTTATTGACATTTTTAATGACCATATATGTAATGACAATGACTATGAATAATTTTTTGAAGAAAATTTTTTAAAATAGCGCTGCAGGTATAAACATGAGGAAACATAGGACGACAGACCCCTTCGTCAGTTCATACCTAGATGTTCGATGTAGCCTTTTTCCTTTCACTCCAAAGTAATTCTTCAATGCTGAGAATAACTTGCAATCACAAACAATGCAAAGGATCAAAGCACCTGCAATATATAATAATCATAAATACTAGTCTAACTTAGTGATAAAGGAGTCTAACTATTGATATCATTTCCATGAATTTAGAAACAAGACAATGAGAAAAAGAGATCCATATGTATTATTAGAAATTAAAAAGAGCAATATTGCAACCTGAGCCTTGATTTTGTACATATTTCTCTCGTGTGTCTGCGCAATCATTTCCTTCAGTTCGATAAGCCTTCCTCTCTAGAATGACCGTCATGAAGTTATGTACACAAAGGTGTGATCTTGAATGTGTAAAAAACAACTTACTAGCTCAAAATCTAGGAACTCTATGAACTCTTTCCAGCTTAGAATCTATACAAATCAGTATCTACCCTTCAACCTGAAACTTCAGCTCAATTTATAGAGAGATTGAGGTAGTTTGAGATCCATTAAGAGAGGGATGAGTTCCTCCCATGAAGGGATTTGGGTTCCTTTGGCCAAGGGATAAGCTCCATGAGTAGAGGGATAAAGCTCTAACTGGCATGACTCTAGAGACTTCCAGTTAGGAGAATATTCAACCAACTAGGCTTCTAGAAGTTACCTTTTTATATTTACTTCCATTTTACGAGCATGCGCAGCTTTTAGTGGCAAACACAGCGGTGATCACCATGGCTAATAGAAGAAGTATTAGTGCGTTCATAGGTAATTGTCACAAAAATCATTTATATAATATTTTAAAGGTTTTAAAGAGCTTTTCTCCAGTTTCCAAGACTTGGTTCAGGAACATGAGATTTTTTACCTCTAAGGGAACATGATATGGATCGTGATAGACCCATAATGATAGTCAAATGTCATGGTGAAAAAATGACGTGTAACATCTAGTAATGAATAAAAGGTGATGACATGTGTAGGTTTTAACCCTATATAGAAATTACATACAAAAAAAAATCTTAAAACAGAAAAATAAAAAATCGCGAGAATATAAAACAAATATATATAGAGATTTTCCCCTGGATTACAAAATCGGGACTACCAAATTGATTTTTCATTATATTCTTTCCAATGTTACAATACATACATATATGCATGCCTAAGCATTCATAAACCCAAATCCACTAACCCTGGAAAGAACATAACCATAGTTCCCTTGATCATATCTACAAAATACCATGTGTAGAAAACCATCATGTACAAAACCATGTGCAAAAACTATGCAAAAAACATGGGTAATTTTTCCCATCACCTTTGGGTCTTCCCAACTATTATTGGGTCTGCATAAAAAAAATTCTCAGGGGCGTTGCCCTAGACCCCATGTAGGGGGGTTACTGCCCCTGCAAACCCCCCAATATGAGGGGGTTTCCACCCCCCTAGTGACCACCCTACTACGCCTAGCACAATGTACAACACGTGGAACTAATCATGAAAAGAATATAACACACACCCAAAATTCTCCCACTTATTGTTTTCTTTCCATGCATGGGATCACAAGAGAGCTTAGTCATTGGTCCAACCCTACAATTCCCATTATTTCTCCACCCCAAGAAAACTTCTCAGTGCTCATAGACTTTGTCAATGCATCTGAAAAATTCTTCAAAGTCTCCACCTTTATCAACAACACCTTTTTTTCCCCAACTATACCCCTCTCAAATTGATATTGAACATCAATGTGCTTTGTCTTTGAATGATAAGAAGGGTTCTTTGTGAATAAAATTTCACTTCGGCTATCACAGTCTATCCTTATAGCTCATTGTACCAACCCCATACTTGAACACAATCTCTGCAACCAAAATAATTCCTTGCTTGCATGAGTGGCTGCCATGTATTCAACCTCTATAGTTGAAAGAGCCATTACAGACTGTCTCTTTCTCATCCAACTAGATGCACCTCCAAATAGATTAAACACATACCCACTTGTATATCTTCTTTGATCTAGAGCTCCAACCCAGTTTGCATCAACAAATCCATGGATGTCCAAAACTTTGTCTAATCTTGGTCTTCCTTGGTAGCACATACCATGGTCACTAGTGCCATGCAAATACCTGAAAACATGCTTCACTATTTTCCAATTCTCCTTCCCTTTTTTTTACATAAACCTTCTCAATACTCCCACTGCATGTGAAATGTATGTTCTAGTACATACCATTGCATATATCAGGATACCGACCACACTTGCATATGGAACACAAAACATGTCCTCTTCCTCTTCTTGTGTCTTGCGACACTGTTCAACAGATAAATTTACACCTACAGGAATATGAACCTTCACTGGTTTACTATCCTTCATATTAAACCTTTACAATATTGTCGCAAAATATGAGCTTCTCCTTTTCCCGGTCTCATTTAATTTCCATGCCCAAAATATAGTTTGCAGCACCAATACCCTTCATGTCGAATTTGTAGGACAATTGGGTCTTCAAATCCTGGATAATTTCTTTGTCATTTCTAATCAACAGCATATAATCCACATACAAGACCAAATAAATAACACGGTCACCAATTAATTTAAAATACACACAGTGATCCTCTTTTCTTCTTGTGAAGCCATGTACTCGTATATATGTAACAAATTTCTGATACCACATCCTTGCTGATTGTTTTAACCCATACAAATACTTTTTTAACCTGCATACTAGTTCTTTGTTACCCTTCACCACAAATTCTGCTGGTTTCTTCATGTAGATCTCTTCTTCCAAATCCCCATGAAGAAATGTTGTCTTCACATCCATATGTTCTACCTCAAAATCAAAAGAAACAACAACAGATAAAAGCAATATAATAGAAGCTAACTTAGCAACAGGATAAAAAATATCATTGAAATCAATTCCCGACACCTAGGAATAACCTTTTTCTACCAAACAAGATTTTTATTTCTCCACCTTTCCTTTTGCATTCATCTTCTTCTTAAACACCCATTTTCTGCCAATGTTTTTCCTTCCAACTGAAAACTCCACTAGATACCAAGCCTAATTTTTGTCCAAAGATGTCATTTAATCAACCATGGCCTCTTTCCATAGTTTTTCATCCTCTAAATCCACTGCCTCCCTAACAGTTTTGGGATCATCAATAATAATTGATAAAGCAAAATTTTAACATAAAGCAGATGGAATATACCTCTCTAGTTTCCTTGTCTCACAAACTGAGCTTCTCAAAATTGGAGTTTGTGGATCTTCTTATTCTTGTTCATATTGTGTTGTAGGGTATGATTATTCTTCCTTTAGTTCAAACTATATAGTTTTATGTTCTTTTGGTATGACTTATTGTTTAATAACATCCTTCACCTCTCTAGACACCACATCTCGGTTGTACACAACCTTTCTTTTTTCTTGGTTCCAAAGCTTATAACCTTTTAAACAATCCTTATATCCAATCGAAATGCACCTTTCATATAAACTATCCAACTTGGTTATTTTCTCCTTTGGAACATCTACATATTCATCACAACCAAATACCCTCATATGTGAAAGAGAGGGTTTCTTGCCAATCCATACCTCATCTTGAGTATTATCCTCCAATGTTGATGAAGGTGGTCTATTAACCAGGTAACCTACAGTATCTACTTCATCTGCCCATAATTTATGTCCTAAGCCGACATCACTAAGCATGTTTCTTGCCTTTTCCATCAATGTCATGTTCATTCTTTCTACTACTCCATTTTGCAAAGGTGTGTATGGAGTAGTATTATATCGTGATATACCACACTTCCTACAATTCTCTTCAAATTACTTGTTGCATAACTCTCCACCATTATTTTTCCTCAACACCTCGATCTTATTCTCTGTTTCATTTTCTACCAGAGCCTTAAATTATTTAAACCTATCAAAGACTTCAAATTTCTTCCTCAGGAAATATATCCATGTATTCCTTGAGAAGTCATTTATATTTGAGACATAGTACATAGACTTACTCAGTGATGGAATCGACATAGGTCTAAACACATCAGTGTGCACAAGCTCTAATATCCCTTTCACCCTCTTAGCACTAGATGTTAAGCTCACTCAATTTTTCTTCCCATATACAAAATGTTCACAAAAATCAAAATCCAGAGAGAAATTATACATACCTTCTACCATACCATTACCATGCAGTATTTGAAAGCCCTTCTCTCTAATATTTCCAAGCCTTTGACACCATAGCATGGTCTTTTCTCCAGAAACCACTAGGTTTTCTACTCCACTTTTAGGAACCACGTAGCTATTGCACCCATCAATAACAGTGATACCCAGAAGCTTGTACAAAGTTCCCATCCAAAATCCCCACATCAATACCAGTGCTCCCTAAACCATTTTGTACGTATCTTTTTCAAGCACTGTTTTTACACTTGCATCATCGATATTACTTACAAAAATCAAATTTTTGGTCAATGTAGGAATATTCCGAACACTAGGAAGTATTATAATACTTCCACCTTGCAACTTTAGCTTGAATTTTCCGTGTTTTTTAATTCTAGCCTTCCTGACATCCCCTAAGAATAAATCCCCACCAACATATTTCTCATACTCGTAAAACCAATCCCTATGGGAAGTGAAGTGAAAGGATGCACCTAATTCAATCAACCATGCTTCATGATCTACACGTGTAATTGAAGAAGAAGGAAATTACACATCCCCACCTTCATCTAATGTGGTTTTCACCTCTGCAGAAGGAGCATCATCATATCTCTTTCCTTTCTCAGGAGTTTTAGATTTACAACCTTTTTTTAGTGCCCTTATTTTCCACATTTTCAGCATACCTTTACAGGTTTTCCTGGATATTTATATCTCCCTCTATATTTAGATCTCCCACTTAAGGACTTATTTTTGTTTCTATTCTGAGACTATCCTCTTACAGACAAGGCATCTCCATTCTAGCTCTCCATATTTTTCTGTCTCAGCTCCTCCAACAACAAGGATGATACTATTTCATAAAACTTCAAGGTAGTTGTATTTCTACCTATAGCAACAACCATACTATCCCACGAATATGGTAGAAAACACAACAAACTAATGCACTTATCTTCGTTTGAGTTTTTTATATCAAAAAATAGAAACTAGCTTACCATAGTATTAAAGACATTTATATGCTCTATTAACGATTCTCCATCCTTCATCCTCAGGTTATACAACGTTTTCCACAGGAATATTTTGTTCACCAAAGAATTATATTGGTATAAATTCCATAACTTGTCCCACAAATCCATCATCATAGCTTCCCCCGATACATTCAACAATACTGAATCTGATATACACAACCATATTGTGCTCTTTTCCTTGCTATCCAAATTTGCCCAGTCTTCTGCTAACATTTCCATTGGTTTAGTACCTATATCTACTGCAATCCACTGACATTTATCCACCAAAAAATCCTCCATATTGAGCTTCCACAACTCAAAATTTTGTCCATTGAACTTCACGATCTTTATCATTCCACTGTTTGGCATCTTCTTTCACCACAAGAATCGATCCCATAGATATCCCATTATAACAGGGTCTACCACAGGCCCCAGTAGAACCCCTCAATGAAAAATTCATCCCCTTGAAGCAGAAACATCTCTGATACCAAATGTAGGTTTTAACTCTGTACAAAAATTACCTGCAAATGAATTCTTAGAATAGAAAAATAAATAATGGTGAGAACATAAAACAAATATACACAGATATTTTCCCCTGGATCCCAAAACTAGGACTACCATATTGGTTTTTCATTATATTCATTTCAATGTTACAATACATATATAAACATGTCGAATCATTCATAAACCCAAATCCACTAACCCCGAATTAGAACATAATTGTAGTTCCCTTGATTGGATCTACAAAACACCATGGGCAAAAAACCATCTTGCCCAAAACCATGTGCAAAACCCATTCACAAGCCCATGGACATGGAAATAGTCATGGAAATAATATAACACACACCCAACAAAATATGTGTGCTACTCTCTCATATTGACTACTTAAGCCAAGGAAAATCAATAAGTAAATGGTAGATGGGCCATATTTATGAATAGGACTCCTACACAAAATGGTGTGAAATCCAATTGGGACCTCATATTAGGGAGATCCCCTGTATGTTGGTGGGTTCCAACATTCTCAATACCTTGTATGCACCATTTATCTTAATCAAAGAGTCAATGCCCTTTTTTAAGCCACCAAAAAAAATCAAATGAGGGATACCTATTCACTTTCTTCAGTTTGGTAGTTTTGCATCGTTGGAAGAACACAAATTGCATGAAATTGATAGATGTCTATACCACTTGATTTTTAGCAGTAGATTTAAGTTTAAATGACATGTTTCCCACTTGGAACCTTGAATTGAAAACTTCAGTTTATTTTGAAGGCAATGTAATATGGAAATTAGTTAATAAGTTTAAATTAAAATCTTAGAAAACTTGTGGCTTGGTTATCATGTCTCTTTGTGGCCTCCACATGACACGCCAAGAAATTCAACATTATAGTGTTGATCATAGCATCAAGTTTGGAAAACATCACATCAAGCGTGGAAGAGACATTCAACTATTGATATTGTTCCATCTCCAATATCAATTTCAAATTTTTTCATCATACTGCGGTGGAAGGCATTCTATTTGAAGGACTGAAATTGGGTTATTGTGAGCCCGAACTGTTTGCATTTCATAAATTAAAAGACCATTGAGCCTAGGGATTTTATTGAAATATAAATCATCCCAAATTCACTTTACATGTGAGAACTTGTCTTGTAGTAAATATTGGTGGTTTCCTTGAAGATTCAATCTCCACAAATGATCTTGTGTGCAACTTCGTAAGTTGAAACTGAAATTGGTATACCTTTGAAGGCCTCGCCAATGCATACAAGACAAATTTATATTCGAAAAAATGTTTATGCTTGTCTCTCCTAAGACATCCACTACTGGTTGTCACTTCAATTTGTCTAAGTTAAGTAAATCCTGACACATTATCAAGACCAAGCATTTAAGGTGTGGTTGTATTGGTGAAATTTGAAGTGCTTTTTGTAAGTTCAATTTAACATCAAATTTTGATCTTGTGGTATGTTCCAAGATACAATATGTCCCTCTCACCTATTTTTGGATTTGAATTATACAAGTAAAAACTCTTTGTAGATGTAATTTTCTATGTTTACGATCAAATTTTTTTTACTTGCACTTATTGGTTGAGCTTGATAAAAAGGCCCGAATTACTGAGTTATTAAAGTTTATAAATACTATAGTACATTCCAAAATTGATGGGATGGTAAACATCATCAAATACAATCTCTCTAACATTCGGACCTGCCTGTAAAATGCACATGTCAAAATTGAATTTTTGCAGCTTGAATCTTAGCTACAACACGAGTAGCTCTAATAACATAGTCATCATTGTGAACTTTTTTTTTGCTTAGAACAATCCCATTTTTTAGTTTGAATTTGGCTCCAATCAGCTTTCAGAGATTAATAAAATCGGTCACATTGAGGTCAAATCCCATCATGTGCCCATTTCTAGAGCAAATTTTCATGGAGATGTGGAAATTCCACCTGCACTTCCCAAGCCAATCATCAGACCTTGAGAATACCTTGTCAAAAACAAGAACAAAACTAGTTTGGATATAAAAATTATGTATCATTTCATATTCCAGACTATTCCAATCCCATTCAGTTTTAGAGTGTTGTATTTCTTCATGACGGTTCATCTTCACCTCTTCCGGATCATGTTCCTCGTCCAAAACCACAAATTGTCAACTTCCAACATTGTAATCAAGTTGGCCATGCAAAATATCATTGTTTTAATCTTCATATGTGCGAGAATTATGATCAACACACTCATCATTCAAACATATACCTCAGAAACAAGCATCCTGCAAGAACAAATATTCACCTTGGATGGATTGCTTCTTGGCAATGGGCTTTAACAACCAAAAATATTTTTCGCTCATATCACATAATTTTTTCTAGAGTAGTTAAAAGTCTCGCAGTTGATTTATCTTCATATTCTCACCTTGTATATGATATGGGGGGGAATTGATGTTCGTATACAAGCTTCAAAGGTAAATCAAGCGAGCCTGAACCTACTGCCTAAGTCTACAGGCAAAGAAAACCATACCCAGATTCAGAGTTATAGCTAGAGAAACAGAGGCCCCTAAGCATTCTTATGGTTTGTGTCCTTCCTTAAACCACCGCAGGAGGAGACCTCCATTTTCAAGTTAAGGTTCTCCCTTTTTTCTGCAGGTTGAAGACCTCCCTTTTCCAGGTTGATGGTCTCCCTCTTCAATGGATTAAGGAGCACTTCATCTAGTAGAATACCTCAACTTCTTTCCATATTTCGAAGAGTTTCAGCAGTCGCACTAACCATTCTAGGTTGATACATAAAGGTATCCCTTTTCAAAAAAAAAATGGGAGCACTTCCTATAACAAAATATTTTAGCTTCTAGCCATATTTGGAAGAGTTCTAGGAACTGCACTAAGTGTTCCAGTGTTGGTGATCATCCTTAAACCACCACCAATTGAGACCTCAAGTTATCGCACCTTATACCTTCATTTGAGAGAGCACATTTAGCCTAGTGTTCTCATGCATTACTATATGTTTTGTATTATAACTCTCTTCTTAGACTCGTATATACCCTTTCGAATTATGGGGGGGAATGTTGGACACCTAATCCGCTAAGGTTTGGTGTGGAATGTGAACAATCACCAGATTCCAAGATACAACTTAGTATATGAAGACCAAGGGTCAAAAGGAAATGTATAAATATGTAAATATTTGTGAATAAAGGAAACCACGCGATTATCTTTCATATTTGTCGATTACTTTTATGTTGTTTAACATGAGGAATGAGTGGAGATGTCGAGAAGGGTGTTGAGATGGATGGTGTTGGTGATGGCTAAATGATGCTATTATACCTTCTAAACCAATATATCTTACCTACACAAAATTTATCTAACAAAGAAATCATGATTTAAAGGACTGTTAAAAGGCTCATTGCAGAAAATAAAAATGCAAAGGAAAGGATAAGCTGAATTTAAACTAGAGTCTAAATATGGCATAAAATAAAGACTATATTTTTTTCCTTGTCCTCACAGGGCTTACAACCAATATTTTAAAGAGAATTGGCTGACCAACCTACAAAGAAAAACTTTTTTCATATAAACAAGATTTGTAGAACAATGAACTAGTAAGTTGATCAAGCACAAATTATATGGGGTGAATTTTGTTATTAATTGGGATATTTTTAGGCTTTAATACAAGTGGAATCAACTCTAAATAATCTCATTACCACATGCCAAAATTGAGGAGAAATTTATTACTAAAACCAAAAATTCCAGAATTATGAATGAGTGAACCAATCCATATAACTCAATGATGGATATGAATTTGCAGAGTTGTCCTAAGGATGCATCATACTTGTCACTCTACAAATAACCTAAAAAAAAATTAAAAAATTAAAAAATAAATAAAATAAAAAAATAAAAATAAATCACTTCAATTATTTAACCAATATATCATACAATAAATGAAGCATAAATACTAAATACATAAATAGGAAATGAAAGAAAAAGAGATTTAAGTGAACAAGAAATGCAAAGAAGACAAAGAAACTGTACAACAGGAATCTAAGGATCCTATGATGGCCAAGCCCAAGGATACTCAGAGTCCTGTGAAGGAAAACAAGCCTTAAAAGCTGAAAATTAAACCAAACTTCATTATTAGAATCAATTCAAGTACATCCTTGTTGGAAATGAAAGTAGAGTTTCTAAATAACAATTTTTCTCTACAAGAAGACTAAAAAATCCATGTACTTAGAAGCTAATTTGAATTGGTACTTATAAAAATTGATGGGAAGCATCCTCCTTGAAAGGAAGAAACTTTCCCCTCAAAAAGTGGATGTGGTTCCCAACAATAGGAATCTTCATTAAATACTGATTTTTGGCTTCTCCTGTAGCATGGAACACATCCCTAGATTTTTCTCAATCAGTTGAGCTCCAAAATATGTCAATAATTTCATGATATCCTATTAATTTACTAGTCCATGCTGTAGTATCCTATGGAAGGGATCAAGTCCCTAAATTCTCTAATTTTGTAGATCTTCATAATTCACTCAATATTCTCTCAATATTCTGTAAAATAAATAACATTAGACACATAATATGAAATTATCTCTAAACCTTCCTAATGAACACATTATAACTTGTTGGTATAGGGAATTACTAAGAGGGGGGTGAATTGGCAATTGTCTAATTTTTTCACTTATATCCTTTTTAATATGTTCTTATTTAGTCCCCTTAATGTTTATAACTCTGCGATAATTCATTCACAAATATATGAGCAGTAAGCCATAAGCATCCAAATGTTCGACAATAGTTTTTTATATCAACACATTCACACATAAACACAGGTATTTTCACGTGGAAGCCGAAAGGGTAAAAACCACCAATTTGTTGTTGTTTTAAGATGTAAATTAAGAACCCTCCTAATTACATCAGTTTTTTTGTGAGCACCTAGTCAATGGAGGCACCAACCCCCTTTAGATAGCAAGCACCAACTTGCCAAGATGCACCAACCTATTTGAATGCAAGGCAATACCAGTTGTTGCCAATGTTTTAATATTTCATACAATTTTCAAACTGAGAAACAACAGACTTTTACAAACAAGGAAAATAGAAATTCACCAAGTCACATCACGACCTCTTGCTCTTGGTCCACTGATGAAACACTGACTCCACTAGTCTCGCACAGTCGCTCCTACTGCACTCTGCTTAGACCAACACACACTTAGAACTCTACTATCTTGCAACACATCCTCTGTTGCTTCTCCCTCAGGTTCGCCATTGTGCTCTTCCTCGGCTACAAATCACTCAAATTTCTCACACCACAAAAAATTTAACAATTCTATTTGCTCTTGTTTTTCTCAATGCATTCAAAGAGTTTTGTTCCACATCTATGTACTACCCAGGCCCATCTCATTAAATGTGCGTGGAGACCACTCAAGTGTTTCTTTGTGTGACACCCATTGTTGCCTGTTCATGTGCCCGATGAATTATTTCATAGACTTAATTATAGGTATGGGAATTGATAAATTATTCTTACTAAGAATTGAATTCTCAGTACATCTGCTTGCTTCAAACAAGCACAGTCCTCTTTGTAAACATCTCTCCTTCTCGTAGAGGCTCTCCATGCTTATTCACGAAATCACACACATCGGTTGTAATTCGGCATGGATTATCTACACTCTATTTAATTCACTTAGTAATGCATGAGAAGAATAGAGGTGGCTCACTCTAGGGCTCAAAACAAACTTCTCTTAAATTAGCCTGTGCAACCATGGTCCTTATTGTCTTAACCAAGATCCCTTATTGTCATTATTAATTTCATGAACCAACTCTATTGTGCACTCCTTTAATATGTTGCTGACTGATATGTCCTTATTCCACAGAGTTACACCATCAGAGCACTCCAAATCGAAACTTTCAAAAATGACACATTGCAATATTGCGCTTCCCTTATTTCTTTGGCTCCTTTTGATTTTAGCTCTTTTAGCACTCCTATGTGCCTTTGGTTCTCTGAACTCACCTTATGACTATGAGACAGAATTACATCGGAGCCCTTCCATCATAAATTTCCTCAAGAGAAATTTCAGAGGAGTTGCGAGATCCTTCTCCTTCCGATTGGCGACCTCTGATATGATGTCACAATTGTGTCATCACTCCATGTGGTGCTTCCATAGTGATGACACGTGTCACCTGGAAACGGCCCACTAGGACACCCTAACACACTGAATATGTCTATCATGTGTCATGTTGTACTACCACATCATGCTAACGTCATCTACCACTTCAACTTTTCGGAACCAGTGTCATGCTCCCATGTGTCTTACCCGAGGAGAGAGAAGAGGACTCACCAGACCTTTTTTTTTCAATTAGTTTCTTTGTTAAATCTTCTTTGAAATTTATCGGCACTTTACCTCCTATTAACATGATGGACATTCTTCGATATTTGATACTCCGATGAACCAATATGCGATGGTCTGATATCGTTGAACCTCCAATATGTGATATCGCAAGATCTCTGATGGTCCAATATCAATGAGTCGCCGATATGAAATATCGCAAGAGCTTCGATGGTCTGATATCACTGAGCCTCTGATATGTGATATCACAAGATCTTTGATGATCTGATATCTTTGAGCCTCTGATATGTCATACTTCTCAAAGATTCAAGTCCTGAACTTTAGCAGACAATATATTTTTATTCAGGAACCCATTTTTAGACTTCCGCATATCACTGGAAATCTCTTCCAGAGAAATTTCCAATGGGTAGGTTCTGATGTTGAATTGGAGCACATTTGCTGCCATTGATGTGACTCCAAACATTCTTCCACACTATTCTTCTTAACCTTCTCGTTATTCTTGGAATACCAACACCCCAACCATCATAGACATCATTTAATATATTTTCAATAAGCCTTCTACTATGTCGATTCTCTACCAGAAGCCTGTAGATATCAATGAATCACCATTGACTCTTGTTGACATCAAATTCCAACACTAATACAACTACCCATTTTCCAAGAATCTCCCCCTTTGGAATTGATGGCAACACCATAAGCTCCCCCTCGGGCTAGGCATGAACTTCTCCAAACTTCACCCCCTTTGTCATCAGTGGAAAAGAGTACTTCTTGAATAATCCCCCTAAAATATTGCAGTCTACTCTTCTATGAACCCCACATGATGAGTAGCTACCACCCTTACCAAAATGAAATAATTTGGAGGGAATATTCATAACTCTTATATGTTTCCTAAGATATTCAAATGGTTCTCTTGCTAGTGGATTGGTAAATATATCTTCCAATTTATCTTTAGTGGCCACATACTCAAGTCTGACAACATTTGTTGCAACATTCTCCCTTAGAAAATGAAACTTAATCAGGATATGCTTTGTCTTGGAATGCATGACAGGATTTTTAGAGATACTAATGGAATTTGTATTATCACACATAATTGGAATAGGATCAATTAACTCACCCTTCATATTCGGAAAATTATGTTTCATCCAGAGAATTTTCTTAAAGCATATGGCAGCAGAAATATATTCTTCTTCAACAGTTGATAAAGAGATGGAGGCTTGTTTCTTGTTGACCCATGACTCTAAGCATCTCCCCAAGAAGAAGGCTGTACCTAAAGTAATTTTTATATCATCTAGACTGTCAACCCAGTCAGCATCAGTGTAGGCTTTCAAATTTAATTATTTGCTTTTAGCATTCCACAACCCATACATTTTTGTCCCTTGAAGATATATGAAAATCCTTTTGACATCAACAACATGAATTTTACGCGGAAAAGCCTAAAATCTAGCTACAAGTCCCATGGCCTCCATGATGTTTGGCCTAGACGTTGTACGATACAAAAGATTCCCTATCATTGATATGTATTCTATTTGATTTACCAAGGGGGTCTAATCATCTTTATACAGCTTGCAACCTGTAACCATGGGTGTGCTTACAGGTTTGCATACTTCCAACCCAAACTTTTTTCAGAGTTTCTCGAAGGTATTTGGATTGGATATAAACATCGAGATTGAGAGATTTGCAGTCCTAAGAAGAAAGACATCTCTCCAATCATGGAAATTTCAAACTATGTTTGCACACATTCTACAAATTGATGCCCCAGTTGTTCCACATCGCTGCCAAATATTATTTCATCCACATATACCACTACAATTAGTATATGGTCACCTTCAGCCTTTATGTATAAATTACTATCCACAATAGCCTTTTTAAAACCTTGCTGCTAAAGGTATTTATCCAACCTCTTGTACCAAGCTCTCGGAGCTTGTTTGAGTCCATACAGGGCCTTTTTTAGTTTGCCAACAAATCCTTCCTTTGTGGTGAGCATAAAACCTTCTGGATACTCAATGTAAACATCTTCCTCCAGACTTCCATTGAGGAATTCAAACTTCACATCCATCTGAGATATGTAGAAATCATATAGAATCTCTATACCAATGGATCCAATCTAATCATGTAATGTACTAAAACAAGATACTAAATCCTTCTACAATATTCACAAAATATAAAACACGATCTCTCAATCTCATGCAAGTAAGAGAAATAAATTATCAATCACACAACACAAGATGTATCTGGGGAAATAACCTTCTCAAAACCCCTCTATCATATATTGTGCATAGTCAAAGAATCATGAAACAATACAATGCTTTCTCACACCGAGAAAATCATGCATTCCCTTGACTGTCTCACTTTGATCTTGCTCAAAACTAGCTTGCAATGCTCAAGCAAAATTGATAAACACTTAGCCAATTCTCAACCTCTGTTAAGCCCAGCCTTTCTCACGCAATCCCTAGGAAATTAATTCCTATTAAATAGGATAATCAACCTTCCTTGACCGCGTAATCCATCATGTGCCTTCCTCTGACTTTATAATTGCACACAGGAAATTCGCTAATAATACAACTAATAGTTAACTTCCCTTTAACCTCTGTCTCAACTGGGTCTTCATCAGAATTGACATGCATGTAGATAATAATAGTGAATCATCAGTTATCTGATAGATCACTACTTGTGAATTAAATCTGATTTAACTCACTTGACCTCTCACTAGCTCATCATTCAGTTAGAACTAGTTAAACTAATTTTAACTCAATTAATTTGAGTTAACTAATTACTCCTGCACCCCACTAGTGCATTAATTGCAACTAGACCCCCAAAATAATATAATCACTCTACATGCCTCGCCTTTGACCCTCAACTCAAAATTCTTGAGCTAACTCATTATTTTTGACTTAGTTAACTGATACAAGTTGTTATGAGATGAAATAACAATTTATTGTCCAATTTATTTAATGGAAAAATAAATTAGGCACACACATTTCCCACCAATGTGTAATTGAATTCCTCACCAGTATGCGTGCATTTTTTGTCCTTTTTGGTTTCCAATTTCACTATTTCCCATCATCTCCAAACTCTATGTTCTATTTGAGGTCCTTCTCCTCCATGTCACTAAAGAGATATCTATTCCTCGTCATATGGAATGATGCACCGCTGTCTAGATACCTGCATCCCATTACAATGTTGTCCATGCATGCAATGAGATTAAAATCAAGATCGAATTGTGAAGCCAATGCTTCACCCACTGCAAGTGTAGTCTCCTTCTTTCTTGCCTTCTTCTGTCGACAATTCGAAGCATAGTTCCCATGCTCGTGACAATGAAAACATATGATCTTGGACAAGTCTCTCTTTCCCTCTTCGCCTTTGGACTTCTTTCCCTTTGATTTCTTTCCTTTTCCCACTAATGCACAATATTTTTCTTTATTGGTGTTTGAGGTCCTATCTTTGATGCTCCGCCTTATCTCTTATATTACTAAGTTAGACCACAAATGCTCCCAGTCTGGTAAACTCTCCCTCCCATTCACAGAGTCCTAGTAACTATGCCATCTCTTGGGAAGGCCTAGAAGTGTTAGGCTCACCAAATCATTATCGGCTACGGTCACACCAACACTTCCAAGCTCATCTCGACATTGAGTGAACTTTTCCAAGTATGTTGGTACCATCTCGACCTCTTCCTTATTGATATTTCTGAGCTTTTCCTTCAGTGCCAGCTTCCTTTGGTCCTGTAGCATTGTGATTAGTGAGCTAACATTGTTTATGTTGCTGGGGCTTCTATGGATTAATGTCATATTCCTTCTAGCTTATATTGTTGTATCTTAATGTATGAGTTCAGGGTTTGAATGTTGATTTGAATATGATGTCATGTATTTCTCACAATGTCGAAGCCTTGTAATGTTGAGTTGTATGTAAGATCCATCTTAACTCTGGATCTATGAAGCGTTAAGAGGGATCAAATCTCTCGAGGTGAAAACCTATTTTTTGAGTTCAAAAATTCAAAAAAGGTTTTCACCTCGAGAGATTTGATCCCTCTTGGCACTTCATAGATCCAGAGTTAAGATGGATCTAGGCTAGTTTCAGTCATGTGCGACCAAGGAAAATCTATCGATAATATGAGCAACCTATCATTAATTTTATCAATAATATGTAAATACATATAGAATTAATATAACCATTTTAAATATGCTAAATATGTTTGAGATTTATCGCGTCATTTTAATTTTAAATTTACTTAGTTACCTCAGTTTGTTGAGATGATAAATATTGTAAAATAACTTTAATGATGGAAAATGATGAAATAAAAATTTTGAATGCAAAGTGACAATGTAATAATATTGAATGATAGAAAATGTGAATAATAAAAATGTAGTCAACTATAAATAGTATTCATTGTGATCAATCTCAAACTATTTTTTTCTACTATTCTTATTGTCACCCTTGTTAGTTTTGTCATATTTTCATATCGATTATATGGAAAATACAGTTGGAATTGTAAACCATTTAAATAATTAGCTCGATTTGTTGTAGTAAACATCATACCTTGTCTCTCTTGCTCTCCAATATTAATAGGTTTAATTACTATAACACAAAATCAAGGTACATTGTCAATAATTTTTTATGCTTACACTGAAATCAATGCACACTATTAATCCAATGACTTTAAAATTAATGTGCCATGATACATCCAATTACATCAAATCAGAAATCATCATATACACTCAAATCAATGAATCTAATGCAAGAAATCAAATAAGATTAGAAAACAACATCTACACTGAAATCAATGTATCTAATGCAAGTAATCAAATAGGATTAGAAATCAACATCTACACTGAAATGCATCTAGTGCAAGTAAGCAAATAGGGTTAGAAATCAACATCTACATTGGAATCAGTGCATCTAGTGGAAGCAATCAAATAGGAATAGAAATCACCATCTACACTGAAATCAATGCATTTAGTGCAATCAATCAAATAGGATTAGAAATCATCTACATTAAAATCAATCCATCTAGTGCAAGCATTCAAATATAATTATAAATCAACATCTACATTAAAATTAATGTATCTAGGGCAAGCAATCAAATAGGATTATAAATCACTATCTACACTAAAATCAATGCATTTATTTCAAGAAATCAAATAGGATTATAAATCATCTACATTGAAATCAATGCATCTAGTGCAATTAATCAAATATCATTAGGAATCAACATATACACTAAAATCAATGAATTTAATGCAAACAATCAAATAAGATTAGAAATCGTCATTTACACTGAAATCATGCATCTAGTGCAAAAAATATTCTTCCCTCTCTTCCCCCTCCATCTAGATCTATATCTTCCTCCATCTCTCCTTCTTTGTCTCTTTATCTCACCCCGCCAAACACACACGCTCTCTCACTCCATATCTATCAATCTCTTTGTCCCTCCCTCCCTGTCTCCATCTATCTCTTCTTTCTCTTCACCCTCTATCTATACCTCTATCTCCCTTTGTCTCTCTATATCAACCCGAAAACATACACTTTCTTTCTCCAATCTATCTATCTATCTCTCCCTTCTCCTCTCTCCCTCTCTCTCTCTCTCTTCCCCTACACTCCCTCTCCCCTGATTCTATCTCTCTTCCCTATTTTTATCCTCTCTCCCTCTCTCTCCATATTCCTTATAGCTCCTTCACTCTCTCTCCATCTTTCACTCTATGTATTTATTATTACCTCCCTCTCTCTCCCCCTCCATATCCATCTCTCTTTCCCTCCCTCTCTTCACTCTCTCTCTTCCTTTATCTCCCACCTCTCTCTCTCTCCCTATCTTCACCTTCCAACTATGTTACTATATGCCTCTCTCTCTCTCTCCTTCTCTCCATCTCTTCTTTTTTGTCTCTTTATCTCACTCCCAAACATACACACTATCTCTCCATATCTCCCTTGTCACTCCCTCTATCTCTCCACTACTCACTCTCTATGCCTTTCTAATTCCCTCCCTCTCTCCCAACCCATCTCCATATCTTTATCCCTCCCTCTCTTCCCCCTCCATATAGATCTATATCTCCATCCATCTATCCTTATTTGTCTCTTTATCTCACCCCGCCAAACACACACGCTCTCTCACTCCATATATATCCATCTCTTTGTCCCTCCCTCCCTTTCTCCATATATATCTTCTTTCTCTTCACCCTCTATCTATATCTCTCTTTCCCTTTGTCTCTCTATATCAACTCAAAAACATACACTCTCTTTCTCCAATCTATCTATCTATCACTCCCTTCTCCTCTCCCCCTCTCTCTCTTTCTTCCCTTTCCCTCCCTCT
The DNA here is from genome assembly GCA_034641835.2 of Pinus albicaulis. Lineage (NCBI taxonomy): Eukaryota > Viridiplantae > Streptophyta > Pinopsida > Pinales > Pinaceae > Pinus > Pinus albicaulis. Next base: position 166,586,687 of record CM076583.1, on the reverse strand, counting down.
CCCCGGCTTCTATCTCTCTTCCCTCCTGTTATCCTCTCTCCCTCTCTCTCCATATTCCTTATAACTCCTTTTCTCTCTCTCTCTACCTTTCACTCTATGTATTTATTCTTACCTCCCTCTCTCTCCCCCTCCATCTCCATCTCTCTTTCCCTACATCTCTTCACTCTCTCTTTTCCTTTCTCTCCCACCTCTCTCTCTCTCTCTCTCTCTCTCTCTCCCCTTCGCCCCCCTTCTCTCCATCTCTTATTTTTCTCCTCTTTATCTCACCCCCAAACATACACACTCTCTCTCCATGTCTCCCTTGTCACTCCCTCTATCTCTGCACTACTCACTCTCTATGTCTTTATACTTCCCTCCCTCTCTCCCAACCCATATCCATCTCTCTGTCCCTCCCTCTCTCCCCCTCCAACTCCATCTCTATATCCCTCCCTCTCTCCTCCTATCTCCCTCCCTCTCTCTTCCTCTCTTTCAATTCCCCTCTCATTTCCTTCCTCTCTCTCACTTTCTCTCCTACCTCCCTCTTTGTTCCCCCATCTCTCTCTCTCTCTCTCTCTCTCTACAATCCTCTCTCTTCCCCAACACTATCTTCCTCTCTCTCAAGCCCTCTCTCTCCCTTTCTCTCCCTCCTCCCTTTATTCCCCCCCTCCGCTCTCTCTCTCTGCCCTCCAATACTCTCTCTTCCCCCATCGCTCTAACTCTCTCTCCAACTATGTTACTATATCCCTGTCGTTCTCCTTCTCTCCCCCCTTGTCTACATCACTCCTTCTCTGTCTCTTTATCTCACCCCTAAACATACACACTCTCTCTCCATCTATCCCTTGTCACACCCTCTCTCTCCACTTCTCAATCTCTATGTCTTTCTTCTCTCCTCCCTCTCTCCCCCTCCAACTCCATCTTGTTATCCCTCCCTCTCTCCTCCTCCTCTCATCCTTCCTCTCTCTTCCTTTATCTTCTACCTCCCCCCTTCTCTCTCTCTCTCTCTCTCTCTCTCTCTCTCTCTACCCTCCAATACTCTCTCCCTCTCTCTCTATTCATTCCTCCTCTCCCCTCTTCTTAAGTTTATCTCCATCTCTCCCTTGACACTCCCCCTATTTCTCCACCTCTATCATATGTCTTTGTTATTCCCTCCCATATATATATCTAGAGTTAATAAATATATCATGATATATTAATATATATATTATAATATAACAAATTTAATATTGTATTAATCCAAAGTTATTAAATTTCATAATATTAATATTATAATATATTAATATGAATATTATATTTAATAATAATAATAATATTAACCCTAGCATTAATATTTTAATATTACTGTTTTAGGGTTAATAATATTTTTTTTTTTTTTGCATGGTATTAATAATAATTTTGTGGATGGTATTTGACCCATAGGGTTAGTATGTAATTAGATGTTGATTTCTAATCCTATGAGATATATTTTTATTTATTTACCTTACCTCTCTTATATTTATTTATTTACCATACCTCTTTTATAGATATGGTATTTGGCCCATGGTATTTGTCCCATGGTATTAATAATAAGTTGTCCCATGTTATTTGGACCATAGGCTTCACCTAAATAAAGCCTCGTTTTTTAGTTTTTGTAAATATAAAGAATTTTATGGAGTAAATATAAAAATAAGTTTTAATTATTTACCATATCTCTAGTTTATTTATATTTATATTTATTTACCATATTTCCTAAGTATAAAAAGATGTTTTATTTATTTACCATACATCTCGCTTATTTATATTTATATTTATTAACCATATCTCTTTTTTAAATGTTCCCAAACTTCTTCATATTTTAAATTTATGTTGTCAAAAATTATTTTTAATAATTTTTTTATTGTTTATTTATATAATTATGTCATTATTTAAACAAACATTATTTAGATTTTATTTTTTTAATTTTCTCTAGTTTTTTCATTTTAGCTTTCGACATACTTACACATCGAATGTGCCTCTGGGCGCAATGAGATAGATGTAAAGTATCTTGGTATCCTCTGCCATGTACTAATGTTGTTATAAAGCCCTATAATATTCATGTAATGATGCATGTTGTCCTTGTTATTGATTCAATAATTAATGGGCAAAGAGTGTTGGAATATGTCCTTGGTTTAAGAGACTATTGTCTATTATGAGTGTGGTATTGTCTTGTTGAGTTATTACGAGGGTCAATATTATGAGGAGATGAGATTATCATGTGCACTTGCTACCTTGTATTTTCTAAAGCCATGTAAAGTTGAGAATGAATCATGTGAGGATGATATGCATGTTGAGAAGTTATATGCGAGTGAGAGAGGATGATTTGTTGTATAGGACTAATGGTGTCATCAAGCTATATAATATTTATATGTTATTTTAAAAGTTTAGATGTTACCAAGGTCTTATCATCTTGTATTGTTGTTAATGAGAGAATATAGGAAAGTTTGAAAGGTCATATCAATGACTTGTACTTTGTATTATTGTTGGTAAACTATTGTTATGTTTTTGCGAGGATAGTGTTGTTGATCCGAGTTTGCTACTATTGTTAAAAGGACAAAGTGTATTGTTGCTTTAGTGTGTATTGATCAAACCTGTGTTTATGTTCATGGGGAGTTCAGTCCCACATTGTTGCTATTATTCTTCATTGTTTTCATATTTTTCCCGTTGTCATTGATGTCAAAGAGGGAGAGATTGAGGAAATAATTACTCAAGGGTCAACTTCAGGTAGAGGAATCATGTTTGGATTGAAGGTTCAGGTTGGCTCAGGAGGTTGAAATCAATGCTAAAGGGGGAGCTTGTTGGCATTGATGTCAGTGGACAAGATATGGGCTTATGTACATGTGTTATTTCATGTTTTTTTCATATCTCATGATTGTATGTTAATGTGATATGTGACACCTCATGTAGGTGAAAACCATAGGCAATTACCAAAGAATTTTCCCATGGTATTTGACACTAATTATTAGTTGATGTGATCATCAAGAGAAGTGGTGTGCATTTAATGTGATGATTTGATCCATCTTGATGAGAGAGAAATTAGTATAAATGTATTATTCCAGTATTGGAGAGGAATGAGCTACAATGCATAATGATGCTTCTTGTACATCTATAGCATTGATCAGTGGTTAGAGAGTCAGAGTTTTGTTGCAGACTTGAGATGTTGTAATGTCCGTGTTGAGCAGATCATTGGGCCCAATGTGAAACATTTTGAAACGATGTACGCATAGAGGTTGAGGAGGTTAGGGCCTCCAGCAAGTGATGGCTTGCCAAGATAGGAGTATGGCTTCTTGTTGGGAGTGGCCAACAAACCATTGAAAGGAGGTTGGGGCTTTCTAGGAGGTGGTGGCCAATAAACTATAGTAGAGTTCGAGTCTCCTAGCCACTAGTGGCCATCTAATCCATGTAATGAATTTGTTTGACGAATAATAGATGAATTAGAACAACGCACCAACAACAAGGTGGTTTTTCTCCCCTTAACGGTTTTCACCAAAAATCTTTATGTCTCCTTGTAAATGATTTTTTTAATATTTGTTATAGTGTTTATGTGTTAGTTTTATGTTGAGTTTACATATTCATATCTATTGTGTTATGTTGGATTATTAATCATTTAACATTTTGGTAAAAAAATTTAAATTGTGTAAACCCTAGCACTGTTGATTCACCCCCTCTCAATAATAAACTAATCTCTAACCAAAAAAATACACTAATTTTTAACATTAAATTAAGCCATAAATATGTATTTTATCATAATAAATTGTAGATTTTATATGTAATTATCAATCATTTATATTACTAAATAATCCGTTAAACTTATTAATGTCCATATAGTTAAATACTTAATTAGTTTTATACTTAATTCAAATAACTTTTAATTAAACATAATAATAAATTTCAAAAAAAAAATATCTATCAAAATAAAGAAATATCCATTAATTCAAATTCCTTTAAATTAAACATACTAATACATTCAAAAAAAAATCATTCATTATTATAAAGAAATATCCGTAAATTATTTTTCAAGATTTCCCTTTCAAAACAATCCTACCACACTCTAAACTCTTAAAATAGAAAATAAAATAATAAAATATTTTATTCTAATGAGTTATCTTGTAGATGAAAAATCACATTTTTATCCTTTTTAATATACACATAACATATATCTCATTTTTAAAAGTAACGGATAATTTTGGGTATATTACAAATCAATCAAATTTAGAAGGAAAAGTAAGAGACAATGTGTTCCCAAAAATCTAGCAATTCCATGCTCCCCACTTTTTCAAGTCATGCTATAAAGATTCACATTCCCACTTCTTCTTCTTCTTCTTTTCTCGATAAATTGCATGCTTTCTCACGGTTCTTACTTTTGGTTGTGATGGACACTTGCATATTTTAAGGTGGAATAAACCATTATAATAAATATTACGTGTAAAACGACGTTGCAAAAGTCAAAGAGTGTCCGATCCAAAAAGATTTGATGCAAAAATCAAAGTACTGACGAGCAATTTGTGTTCGCCAATGTCAATATTAAACAATTTGGATGCTGAAACTAGATTTGATGCGAAAACCAAAGGTATTGACAAGCAATTTATATATGCCAAATCTACCACCGCCGTTAATTTCGATGTGACGGCCAACGTTGCCTCTTCACTATGTAACGTCAATGGATAACGTTTCTGTCACCACCGCTAACGTTTCGCAATCAGTTCAGAATTCCAGAACTCAATTTTTTTTTTGTAACCAGAGGAATCCAGTAGGTTGTTTGACCTAATAAATTTTTGGAACTACGATATGTTTTTTTTTCCCTAATCTAGATCACAATCGAAAAAGTTGAATCTAGTTACAACAATTTCACATTTCTCGGCTTAACCAATTGAACTACCCAAAACTCCAACACTCAACTTGAATTGCAATCTTATATGCTAAACACCTGTTATGGTAAAAGTTGGGCCATCATTGTGAAAAGATGGAAAACAGCATGGAATACCCATTGAGCATGTCTGGGAATAAAGAGAATCCAGAATTTCTGGTGATAAAAAAGAGAATCCAATATTTCATTCTGTACTCTGGTGGCAAATTGGCCCTGCATAAAGCCTGGGAGTGCTGTGCTCTGTAAATTAGAATCCCATTCCTTCTCAGGGGAAAGCTTCCATTTGTACGGTTGTGGATGGTTGATGGTTAATATATAATAGGCAGGAAATGTAGGTTTCAGAATAAATATGCCAAACTGAATATAAATATAAACGCAAAGGCAAGTTTTGTTCCTTTGGATCCTTTATAATTTTTTAATCTAGGCTTCTCAACTTTTGTTTACATGTGATGCAGATACTGATATGTATAATAATAGCTTTGGGATAAATAGTGAGATGTGATTGTTATGATTATTAAATTATCAGTTGCATTGTTATTGTCTGAAAGTATTATATAAAGATGTTTGTAAGGCTAATAATGATTTTTTTAAAAGATTCTTTGTATATATATCTCTTAAATTTTATTTTTTTATTTTGTATTTGTACTTTTGTAATTGTTTTTGTTATTTTTTTAAAAGATTCTTTGTATATATATCTCTTAAATTTTATTTTTTTATTTTGTATTTGTACTTTTGTAATTGTTTTTGTTATTTGTTATTGTATTTTATGTGTATTATTAAAATTGTAAATGTTGATGTTATTTGTTATTGTAGTTTATGTGTATTTTTAAAATGTAAGTTTAGGTCAGTTTTATAAATATGTATTATTATTTATTATTATTATTATTTTGTTTTTGGTATGAATGTAGTTGGCTTTTTATTTTTTTTAGATATTAAAAAAATTAAAACATTTTTATATAAAATTTTAAAATGATTTTTTTAATTTAGTAAAATATTTAATTATCAATAATTTATTTATTTATTTATATTTTTTTTGTTAAATTGTGTGGGACCACGCTATTTTCTATTTATAATTGAAGGACAGGCTACAACATATAAAATTTAGGCTATGACCTCAACCTGCCCGCAGGAAACCAGGTCTGTTGGCCACCTGAAAGCATGAAAAGCATACCAAAATTGAAATTGTTTCATCCTTTTGTAAGTCTCATTAGCTAGTTGTCCTACTATTGCAGATTGAACATACATATGACATAAAGATAGTTCATATAAAACTAAAAAGTGCATCAAAAAACACTATTAGGAAAACAACTATCCATCTGAAGAGGAGACTCGAGTTGGGTCTTTCACAGTAGACCCATGCATATCTACTTGCTGAAGCAGCTTCTCCATTCTGCCTACCCGATCATCCAATCGACTAATTCGATCTGTTTCCTGGTACTGAGTTATCTTGATGTGGTGCAATTGGTTCTGAATGTCCTGCAGCAGGTCCTGAAGGCTAGGTTCCCTCTTTGCCAGGTCTGTCTTAGTATGGACAGGTGGGAGACTTTGAATAGCTTTGGCTATAAGACATTTAACTATCCAATATGTATGAATAGTCTGATTGAATAAGGTAAGACGGCCACGGGTATTGCCTGGGTCTGTTATGAAATCTAAAATTTCTGCTTCTGCTTCATTGTCTTCAGGATCAGTATGTATTTCTCTCTCCCAACCACGAATTTCTCGACGAACTATTGAAGAGTTTCCCATCACATAATTTGTAGCTAAGGTCTCCAGATGCTCCTGGTTAGTTTTACGACCACTTTTCGTTGGGGCAGGCTCATCCTGGATTTTTTGTTTTCCTTTGGCAGACTCGGACCTGGAACATCTCTTCCCCATAGCTGAAAAGATCCTATTCAATAACACAAGCCGACAGGCAGGGACAACAAAGATATGAGGAACCATATGAATACAGTCTGTGCGCAACCCCTTTTGAGTAGAGAGAACGATTGTAGCATAAAAACAATGAAAACAAAACCACCAGAGCCGGTTTTGTAGCCAATGCATGTAGCCAAAAGGTCCGGCTAGGAAACAGAGGGCTACAGACCGCTTGTCTGAATGTAAGAACCAGTCCGGAAAAAGGATGGCCCTGATAACCTTTAACTTAGTTGACCTCATACATGAGGAGGTGGTCGCGCATTCGGGATATGAGGGTCTAGAGTTGAAAGCAGACAAAGCATGGAAACTTTGCAGGTATAGAGCCAAATTCAATGAGCTGAGTGGGGGGACAACATGGATGACTAAATTGCAGAGAACCGCAAACTCTAACCTCCACTTCCAAAGACAATCCTGAGGAACTGTGGGTCTGAAGGCATGGAACAAACTAGGTTGCAGACTGAAGATTATAGCGACATGGAGCACCTTACCCTTATGAAACCTTACCTAATTAGAAGCTCTACAGAGCACAACCATGCGTAAAATTTGACCCCCTCTCCAACTATCCCAGCATTTACCGAAAACAACTGACATTAAATGGGCCAAAATTGTGCAGGGAGCACAGAAGCATGAATGAACCAAATTAAGTAAGGGATTAACAAAGCAAGGGAACATTAACCAACCCGAGACATCCTTAACAGTCTTCAAACTAAACGAAACCTTGGTAATTCGCTCTTTGGGAGCAAGGAGATTAACATAAACAGAGTTGGCAAACATTGTGCAAGGGTCGCGGAAGCACGGGGGAACCGGTTGTAGTATGGGAGTAACAGAACAAGTAAACGAAACTTCCATTACAGACTTCAAATTAAACGAAACCATGGTAGTTGGCACTGTAAAAACAGAAAGGATAACAGATACATACCCCACCAAAATTGAAAGGTTGACAGAATGGTTGTCGCTCTGCTTCCTCTGCTCCAGTCTCCAAACGTTTGCATGCAGAAAGAAGTGCATAAACGAATGAAGTGCGGGAGGGAAACCACCTACCTTAACAGAAACTTTTCTCCGATGCTCTAACAAAACAACCTGGCCATACTGCGGCATAATGAAAATCCAGGTGATCGCACACTTCGTTGAGCTGGGCTGACAATACCTCATTATTGTCTTAAATGCATGGGGGACGATCACTCACCAGGTTTTCACGGCTAGGATTGCCTCTCTGACATTTGTACACCCCGATCGGGGGGTTGAAGATCCTTGCTCACAATCAATTGAAGAGAATGAAGTTCCACATCCCAGATGGCATCATTAGGGCGAGCATCTATGGAGCGCTTTACATGTTGGCATCCCCAATTAGCCAAGTAATCAGCCGTGGCATTACCTTTTTGTTTGATGTGGCTCGGGATCATGTATTGAATCTGTTTCACCAGTTGACTCACTTCTTCTATCAGAGCTTTTGTTCGCCAACTTTTAGATATTTTCTCCCAGGGTGTGCCTTGTAGCTTTTGGAGCATGCCTGTTACCATTGTTGAGTCTCCCTCAACTATGATTCTCTGGTAATTTTCCTTGATTGCTATAAGAATACCTTGTTTGACAGCCATAAGTTCTGCTTCATTGTTTGTGGCATGGCCCAAGTCGAAAGCATAAAACCGGCGTACTGCCCCCTGAGAGTTACAGAAGATCCCTCCTAATCTAGCTTGCCCCGGATTACCTTTTGAGGCCCCGTCATAATTAAGTTTAAGAAAACCTAGTTGAGGAGGTAGCCAGTGTTCCTCAATCGATTGGCTTGGTGGTCGGTATTTCCATAAACCTTTGTAAAGCATCTGCGGTTTTAATTTTAAGTGCTCTAATATATGAGGTTCATAACCCACTGCCTGCCAATCTTTATCTGTCCAAATTTCTATGAGGATAGTTTCGCGAATGTTTTCAATGGAGCACTGCCAAATTTGGGCCATTGGTTGTGCAGCTTCCTAGAAAACTCGTTGATTCCTTTCTTTCCAACTGTTCCAAAGAAGGAAACCCAGTGAAAGGGTCCATGCTCTATTGATCACTTGGCAATGAAACCTCCCTTTTCTCCACTTGCCAATGGTTTCCGTTATGCTATCGTTGGTTTTATCTGTCTGCCGAAACAATCATGTCAGGTTCTCCCACAGTGGCTGCACCTTTGGGCATGAGTTAAGCAGGTGTTCTGTCGTTTCTATCTCTGCAAGACAGAAGGAGCAACGCGACGGCCCTATCATTCCTCATTTCTGAAGATTCTCCCATGTTAGAATCCTGTGATGGCTCACCAGCCATAAGAAGTATTCCACCTTAGGCCAATGTATCAAATCCCAGATTTTTTTGCATACTGGCTGAATATTATACTAAGCTTGTTGTGAGTGAATGTAGTAGCCTTCCTTGATTGTGAATAGCCCTCTAGTCAGGTATCCCCATCTAAGGATATCTGGACCTGAAAATTTTCTAAGCTTCCGTGTTTTGAGTTCTCTAGCCAGATTATCCCATTGTTGCGTTGCTGGAGCTGACGACCATGAGGTTTTATCTTTCCATTTTCGCCACAAGTCATTTTGGTTGTGGCACCAATAGTGTTGCACTAGCCTGTGGTTTGGAGTATTTGTGTAGAGGAAAATTTCCCCCAAGTCCAATCGACTAAACAGTTTTTCCCGTTGTTGCCAAGAATCTTCCCAAAAAATAGTTGTACTTCCTTCTCTAATTTCCCAGAGACTGTTGGACCGGATTAAATTTATGTTTGTTGCTACCAGATTCCAAATTGAAGAACCTTTTGGTACCGTATTAACCCTCTCATAGCCCCCTATAAATTTTTCGACAAGCAAATAGGGGGCTAAATTGTTTTTGAGCCTTCAAGGAATGCATTTCCTCTGAAAACACAGTCTCCTTGAAGCCTCTATGTGCCTTTTATCCTTTGATCAAATCCCCTCTGTTGATTTCCCCTTATAAAGCCTCTCTATTGGTGAAGAAATGCCCAAAGGCCCCTTTTTCCCCCTTATTTATCCTCCTTGTCTTCCCCTTCTATTCCCCTTTTTACCCCTTCAAATCCCCCCAAAATCCTCTTTAATTTCCTCCCCCAACCTTTGTTGGCCTTTTTTCCCCTTTTCCCCTCTATCGTTCCCCTCAAACCCCTTAAAATCCATCAAAATGGGCAAAAAACCCATGCTCCGACCATATTATAAGGCCTAGCCCCTTTCCGTTAACCACTTCCCCACGTGACCCTTCCCCAAGACCAAGCGCTTAAGTCCCGAGCGCCAATCGCAATCGGAAGGTCGGGCAGGTGCGTATTTCCTTTGTTACATCATAAAACCCCCGATGCGATTTGATTATATCGTTAAGTCCCCGCTCTGATCTGAACCGTTGATCCGCTTAGATCTGACGGCTTCCCGCTAATCGCAAGCCCCCCGCTCATCACAATCGCAACTCTCCGCGTCCGACCTCTGATTGATTGCAAGCCCTTCCGTCTCCCTCCTGATTCAATCCTGACCGTTGATCTGTCCACCGATCTAACGGCCAGCGCTTAATCGCACCGCCGCTCCAATCGCAATCGCATGCCTTTTTGTCCGACCCCCGATTGCGATCCGCCGATTAGATCATAGCCGTCTGTTTCTGCCGACCCGGGACCCGGCCCCGCGCGATCGCTCCGACTTCCGATTGCGTTACTGAGCGATTAGATCATAGCCGTCTGTTTCTTCCCAGATCTGACGGTTCTAGTTTATTCCCTCTCCGCCTCCGCCGGGTCCCACCTCCATGGCCTCCGCTCCATTGTTTTTCGTGTTTTCCTTTGTATTTCGCCCAAACGCTGAACTTTGGGTTTTACTCTATGCGTTTATTTCTCCACTCCTCTCCGTTGTTTCCACTGTTTCTTCACCGTTCCTCCGCCTCCACAGCATTTCTCTACCACGGCCCGGTTTGCAACAGGTTTACTCTACGGTGCAGATAGTACAGAGAGGCCAATTCAGCGGCCAAACGAGACAACAGAGGCGGGTTAGAGGGTATTTGAGCCCGTAATTGAAGATTAATGGTTATGATCCCGCATTCAAAGGATTTAAGCACAGTTTGAAGACTTAAGCACGCAAAGAGTCTTATCTGTGTTTAAAACTCAGCAGAAGTACTCTTCTCCAGAAGGTCACCCTCTTACAAAGAAATCTCCATGCCCCCTCGAGCCCTGGAACGATTAATTGCCCTGACAGAGCTTCATTAAAGACTGTTTGGTCAGCAGTTATGGAGGTATGGAGAAATTGCAGACTTCCATCCATGTCATTTATTTTAGAGTGGCAGCACAGAGCTCCAAGCACCACCAGGACTCCAAAGAAATATCAGAGGTCGATTTCGACCTGACAGAGATCTCCGACCAGTCTTAGAGTACATTCAGCATTACAGAAAGCCATTAAGAAGCATGGGCGTGGACACTTCCACCCTGCTGTCTTGATGAGATTCATTTAATTGTTCATCTACCTCTATTTTCTCTCCTCTCCTATAAAATCCCCGAGAACGAATTGTAAAGGTTGTTGTCGCCTTGCTGGGCATCTGCTGTTAGAGGGATTCATTTGACTATTAGAACAGTCGTGGGAGGGAGTAGCAGAGTAGTTGTATGTAATAGGCTGGGAGGAGAAAGTCTGGGCTGTATTAGCCATTGAGCCATATTGTACATGACTAGTTTTGCATAAATTAATCAAAGCACATTTCACAGGATCCTGGTCTATTACTATTGGTGATGTTTTTCTTTACTCTGTTTATTACATTTCCATATTGTTTCATGTTCTTCCGGTAGGCATCAGAATAATGGCATAGGATTCACCCTTTGTTAGGTGCCCTATGCTGTTTGCTCTCCCTACCTTTATGTTTTCCGCTAGATGTGCTATCTGAGAGTTTTTTTCAGTTGATTTAACCAGCGCAGTGGATGTTATTGCCTGCTGGCTGATGTATGAATTGGTTGAATTAGTTCTTAGAAGTTCTTGTTGGGTTTTAAACTGGAAGGTTTGGAAACACTGGGGATAAGTGTTAGCCCTGTCCACTAGAATCCTTGCATGACCCGTTTACCTTTACGAGATCCCTTTGTTTATCTTATCTCTGTTTTCCCCTTGGAGTTGCTAAAGCAGACCTGGAGTTAAATGACCTCTGGTCTGATCTATAAGCTGCCCCTTTGTCTCTTTGAGAGCTGTCTTTGAGTATGTCCAAGCAGGTCTGGAGTTAAATGACCTCTGACCTGATCTATAGACAGAAAATTGGTTGCTTTCCTTCTTTCACCTTCCTCCTTAATGTTCCATTCCACCATCTATCTAAAAAGATCCTTTAGTATAGATGACTTGCCCTTTGGAAGCCTTGGCTAGTGGATGTAAGTAATTTTCCTATCATGACTCCATAGCCCAATGGATGGCACGGTCTTGGCCCATTCTCCTTGCTGAAACATCCTGCTGCTTTGTTCCTTTTCTCCCATTGCTTTCCCAGTCCATGATCTCCTAACCAACCCAACAACCCTCCAACCAAATTATTTAAACCCCCCTCTGTGCTTCATAACTAGCCTAACATATTATTTTTGAGCCTCAAAGATACACCATTCTTTGCTCTATTTGGAGAGAGCCCTCTCCGGGTCTAGGAGGGCTAGATCCTAGGGCCGTCCCCAAAGTGGTTCGATGTTGTCTCATCTTTTGTCTTGCCAACTGCCAAAACATGGGATCCCCAACACCTTCAATCAACCTGAGATTGTAAGCGGCATATCATATTTTATTCGCCAGATATTTTTCCAGAGATCCGATCCTCCCAGGAGCCAGCGCCACCAGAGTTTCGCTCCCAACACATTATTTAAGATGAAAGGATCACGGAGGCCCAAACCACCTGCGGCCTTTGGTTTAAGTAATTTCTCCCAGGAGAGTAGCGCCCATTTCCTGTTAGCTTGTGCTCCCTACCATAATTTTTTTTTAAACATATCAACCAGTTGTGAACAAATCCCTTTTGGGCAAGCTCTCCCGGACAGCTAGTAAACTGGTAACGCTTGAAGTACAGATTTTAACATGATAAGGCGCCCAGGTGCATTGAGGACTCTGAAAGCCCAATTTTGTATCCTTTTCTCCACTCTTGTGATAATATCCTGCCAATCTGCTATTCGAGTGGGGCCTGAAGTTAGGAACATACCAAGGTATTTCATAGGGAAGGAACCCCGTTGGAACCCTAAAGTCCTGGCAAGAAAAATTTTCATCGCTACTGTACAGTTAAAGAAATAGACATTGGACTTGTCATTATTGATTTGAGTGCCAGAAGCTTCCATGAAGATTTCCAAAATTTTAAGGATGGCTTTACATTCTTTTAATGACGCCATGCAGAATAATAAGATATCATCAACAAATTGCTGATGAGTCAGCGAAAGGTGAGGTCCCCACAGCTTTAGACCTTGTAGTTTTCCTTCTGCTACATGGGCTTTAATGAGTCTGCCTATTCCTTCTGCAGTAATGATGAAGAGAAATGGTGAGAGAGGATCACCTTGCCAGAGGCCTTGCGTGCTGTTGAATGGAGTAGCAGGGCTACCATTCAGTAGAAGTGAGAAATGCGACGAGGACACAAATGAGCGTAACCATTGAAGCCATCTTTCATCAAACCCAAAGGCTTGCATTACCTCTATCAGATACTACCAACTTATGCGATCATACGCTTTAAATAAGTCCAGCTTGATTAACAACCCTTTCCTTTTATCTTTCTTAAGAGAATGAATGGCTTCCTGAGCGACCACTATGCCATCCAAGATTTGTCTGCCTTTGACAAAACCAGTTTGTTCTGGAGAAATTATAGTAGGCAACAAAGGTTTTAAACGGTTTACCATAATTGTGGAGAGGATTTTATAGATAACATTACAGAGGGCTATCGGTCTAAAGCTGACTGGATTATCTGCATTTTGTTGCTTAGGGATAAGGGTAATGAAGGTAGCGTTCAAAGCTGGATATACCATCTTGTTTCTTCGGGATTCTTCCACTACCTCTAGAATATTAGTTCCAATAAATGGCCAAGCAGCTTTGAAAAATTCACTTGTAAACCCGTCGGGCCCCGGGGCTTTATTCTTGGGTAAGTTGATGACCACCTCTTCTATCTCTTGTAAAGTAACTGCTCGTAGCAGAGCAAGGTTCTGTTCTCAAGTGATGAGTCGAGGAATGTGCTCCGTTATCTTCTGAATAGTTGCCTGACGATTAGGAATAGGTTCCGTAAGAAGAACTTTGAAATGATTAACCAACTCTTTCTCCATATCTTCATGTTTGGTTGATCGCTCTCCATTTGTTTCTTTCAAAGAAAATATTCTGTTATGCTGGCATCGCTGTAGCATGGCTTTGTAAAAGAATTTTGTATTACGGTCGCCTTCTTTGAGCCAATTGACTCGAGATTTCTGTTTCCATAGTATCTCCTCTTGCTTTCGTCGCTCTTCTTGTAAACTGAGTGTACGACCTTCCTCCAGAGCTAACTCCTCTGTTCGACCATGAAGGATAATTTCCTGCTGAATCTCCTTCATTTTTTCCTTCAGACGAATTTGGTCCTGATGAATGTTACTGAATTCTAAACGATTCCAGCGTTTAATTTCAGCTTTTAATTGTTTAAGGCGGAGCTGAAATGAATGCATCTTATTATGACCACTAACAGGATTTGAGCACCACTATTTTTTAACCTTTTCCATGAACCCAGGATTACGTAGCCAGAAGATTTCAAACCTAAAGGGTCGGTTATGTTGGCTTGTCTTCACGTCAATCTCCAATCTGATCGGCCAATGGTCTGAGCCCATGGCAGGAAGAATAGTAGCTTCATAGTAGATATCCAAGCTCACCAAAGCCTTCGTGGCTAAATAACGATCCAACCTAGAGGCAATCTAATGCCTCTATCCCCTGCGATTATTCAAAGTGTAATTTCCATTAACAGTGGGGATGTCTACTAAGCATAGGTCATTTATTAATTCTCGAAAGAGAGCCATTTATGGATCCTCCCTTCTTAACCCTCCTTTTTTTTCAGAGAGATTCAAAATCATATTAAAATCCCCACCTAATTGCCAGTAATCTTCATTATGCATTGTACTCAACTTTCTTATACTCTGCAGAAACGTTGCTCGCTCTCCTGGAATTGGAGGTCCAGAAACAGTCGAGATGAGAATTCTCTCCTCAGATCCAATCTGGCAGAAAGTTGTTGTTAGAATTATGGGAAAGCCTATCCATCCCTCTGCACTGATCTCGGCCACATTCTAGAGGATGGATATTCCCCCAGAAGTTCCCACTGAGTCGATAGCCATAACCTCATATTGAATTTTGAAAGATTGTATTATAGACTGAAGCTTTTGCCCAGAAACTTTTGTTTCTTGTAATAACATGACCTGAGGTTTGTCGACTTGCAATTTGTCTTTCAAATGTCGTTGTTTACCCTTACTATTCAGACCTCTTATGTTCCAGGAGAGCACCTTCATTAAGGATTTTTGGGCAGTTGTTGGAATATCGTTGTTAACGGTATTATCTTTCCAGTATTAATCAACATTTCTCCCACTAATTGTATTGATTCCTACAGAGTTCACCTTCCTCGCTTTTTTGTCGATTTTGATGGAGGAGGTGCCTTCTTGCTCGCTGATTGCTCTCGTTCTTGAGCTTCTTTCTTGGCTTGCGCTGTGAGATAGTGCTCAAAAGTTTCTTTATACAATTTTTTCTGATCTTCCGGAATGAATCGATCATTAAGATTCCTCCATTCAAACAAGAGACGCTTCAAAAGTTTCTCTTCTGCACTCAAATCGTCTTTAGGTTTTTCTACCTCCATTGGTATAATTTCTTTCAGCATACTGTCTTCAGGTGCATCCATTTCCTTCCCTGCTTTCTGTTTGGAGGATTGGTTTTTCTGTGGAACCTCCGCATATCCGTCTGCTGGGCTTTCTACTATTACCTCAGAAACCGACGATTCACCTTCTTCTTGTAGTACCTCATACCTATTTTCTGTTGGTTTCGAACCAGAAGGGTTTTTTTGTGGCCGAACCAGAGGCGGCATTCCCTGACTGGGGAGGATGTTTTTTAGTTATAACCGAAACAAACCCCTCTTCATCCTGTCGGGGTTGCGTCTCTGGGCCATTGATGCTAGGAGGTTGTTGTTCAGGGCCATTTAAGGGGCAAGATTTGTACAAATTACCATAGTCATGACAACGACGACAACGAAAAGGGATATGCTCATAGTCAATCAGCTGAAGCCATATTTTACCTTCATATTATAATTCAATCATCTCTGGTAAGGGTTCAGAGATATTCATATAAACACATATTCTTGCAAAGGATGTATAGCGACCTCGGGCAGTGGAGTCTGCAATTTTAACAAAAGTACCTAATGAATTTCCTATTCCTTCCAAAATTTCAGGGTCCCAAAAATCCATTGGGAGCCCAAAGAGCCGAACCCAAACAGGAGCAGCCAGAAATTTCTCTTGTTCAGGGTTGTAACATTCCTCCCATTTTCTGAGGAAAAGCCCTGCATTTCTATAAAAATAGGGCCCTCCCTCAAAAATGCATTCTTTATCTTGTAAATTAGAAAAAATGACTGTAAAAAAACCTTTCGCCCCTAATTTCAGATCAATATGACCTTTGGGCTGCCATCTTAATTGAATCCATTTTAGTAACTCCTTTTCTGAAGACCAAATACCTATAAACTTACATATTAGAGCATGATTCTTCATTTATCCTCGGTACTCGTCCAACTTCGACGCTGGGATAACAAATATTGGTTTCTTGACTGCCCTTGGCAAGCATTGTCCTTTCATCTTGGCTTGCCATTCTACTCCCAAGACAGGGGCCGTCTTTTGCTGAACTGTTGCTGAATGGGATGACCTCAGAGAATGGTCACCGCTGGTTACATTATGGTAGGAGGGTGGCGGCCCTCCTCTCGAGGACGCTGCCATGGAGAAACCAGTCAGTAATGGTGGTTGGCGTTCAAACCCTAGGAGCCCGTGCTGTATCTGCACCGCATTCTTGAAGCGCTCTCATCCGCTCACTGTTGCATTCACTATGCTACCATATTCAATTATTAATTAATTATCAATAATTATTAAGTGAATGTTAGGGATTTAATTTTATAAAATATTTAAACCATTACCACTATAATGTAATGTTCCAAATTTGGAACTCAGAAATGAATAAGTTGTATAACGGTCCTGTTATGATGAATAAGCTTAAAATTTACAAAATAAACACATAGACATCATTTTTAGTTACAGCAGCAACTTGTATTTCATTTCATAATTCGGAAAGTGGGGGGAAAGGGGATTTTATGCCCTAAAAAGGTTGTTTTCAGAAATGAGCATAAAAATAAGCAGGGGAAATGGCTGGATATTATGGCTTAGGTAAAGAGGGACCTATGCTCCAAATTTCAGCTCAAAATAATGTTTCTAGCTATATTAACAGCTCCTCCTTTCCCGACTAGGCTAGAAAACACTGATTTCCCATGACTTTACTAAATAGAAATTTTTGAATACAGTGAGAGCATAATTCGCATGAGGGTTTCTACATAAAATTATGGAATAATTATGATATGAAGCTTATATTACTCAAACAACAAATAAATGGAGGTCTAACCTCTTTTACATCAAGAAAAAGACACCCGGCAAGGGTTTCCGGCAATATACATGTACAAAAAGTGGGACTACAGAAAATAACACAGTCTACAGCAAATATTCATTAAAAATGGATGAATATGACATATCAGAGCTGAATAATATATAAATATGGCCAAATGCCTCTCTAACAAACTCCCAGAGGGAAATAAGCACCTCCTCTTACAAGATGAGCACAAAATCAAAGGGTGCAACACTGCTGCTGTTGCCCCTGCATCAAGGACGCAGTTTTCTGAAGGGAAATGCACTGTGGATGAATGTAGATGAATGACCCAAATCCAAATATAGAAATGAAGCTCAAATCCTTCCCTCTTGATCCCTTAAGCAAGCTGATCCAAAGAGAGGATGGAATTCTTGCACGGGAATTCTTTGCACTAAGCAGTGCAGCAACTCCGGCTAAGCAGCTGAAGCATGCAAATGATCTGAAGACCAGAGATAGTTGAATACATGAATTATTTCCCTTTGATTCTATTCCTTCCTTTTATCTTTGTTGAGCCTCCTCACCCTGGACCCCACACAATGTTGAGGTGATTTCTTCATGAACCTTCCTCTTTCAAAACTGCGCTGCCATAGCTTGCTTCCCTCCTCTTGTGGCTGCGTTGTTGACTTGGTCAACTAATCCACCTCCAATGCCTCTTTTCACACTATGGATCTTCAATCTAGTTTACATATGTGTCTTAAGCTGATCCTTGTTCACGTTGAACCGGTTTGCTTAGGTGATCTCTTCCTCCTCAAGAATGCATGTTGACTTAGTCAAACTTGACTATGTCCTCATCTATTTTTCCCATGTTCACACTTGTAAGTGTAAAGTTCAGCTCCTGAAGTGATCCCCTTCCTTCTCGAGGTGTAAATTATTCATATTTTTATTGTTCATGGGCTCCCTTACCCATTTATTCCTCTCCTAGGTAAAAGTAGCAAAATCTAATGTTCCAAATTGCTATGTGCAAATTTGGGAACATTGCAGTCCTCCCCTCCCAAATGTTGCTTGTCCTCAAGCAACTGTAAGGATAGGACTGAAGAGCACCCTCTTCTCCCCTACGAAAACCTCATAAGATGAAATCCTCCAAGGATCAAGGTGCTGCATCATCAATATATCTCCAAGTTGCCCCTCCAAGGTTTACAAGCCATCTTTTGGGAAGCATCCCAAATAGCTAACACTCTGTGACAATGAAACATCCATGGAAGCAACAATGGGATGTTTGTAGGTCCTCTTGAAGCATGAGGGCTGATATAGATTGGGATTCATCATCCCCATTTGAATCTCTCCTCCCCAAGCTATCAACCAAACAAAATGAGTCACCCTCCAGGATGGCAACTCATGAAGAGTCTCTTCCACCTTGAGCTCATGTAAAGAAGGTGGGCTGCATGGCTGACTCTGTGGAGTCAAAATGTACATCTCCTGTTGTTTTTCTCTCCACTTATGATATATATGGGGCTGCTGCTAATATATGGCTGAAATTTAATAGTCTTCAAGGAAGACCCAAGCCACCCCATCAAATCCAACACCCATGAGGTGTCTCCTCAAAAAACTCAAACCTCCCAAATGAGTCCTCTCATTTGAAGGCAAGATGTATACTATGGAAACCAAGGTCTTCCCACTGTTCTTTATGAAATATTCAGCATGTGTAATGTGAAGAATCATATTTTGATTGGGCCTCTTCAACTCTTGTGCCACTCCTCCAATGGTGCTTCCTACAATCAATGTTTTAGCAGCATAATATGGAAGCATAAACACATGAAAATAAGGAGGTAGAACATAGTCCCAAACATGGAACCAATGCAGGGAATTCTTTGCCTTCCTCAATACATAGTGCAACAAGTGTCTTTTCAGCCACTTGTTTACTGCCACATTCATTTTACAAAATGGAAAAATGAAAGCATAATTTGGTTCCAATGATGCACACCGAAAACCATATGGCATTCCCCCACAATCCACAAATAGAATGGACATCATAAACACTGCAAGTGGCCTCAAGTGCATAACAATATAATATGCAAGAAGGAAAGACCCTTCTTGGCATGATATGCTGCTCATATAGGTAAGGAAGTGTAAAATACAAAACAAAATTTTACCTCCTCCATCATGTACTTCAGTCATTGAGCTGAAATGGCTCAAGTGCAAATTTTCCCTTGCTACAAGTGAGTAGGGAAGTGATTGTTCCAACCTTTTCTTCATCTTCAAAGCTGTGCATCTCTCCATATGCTGATATACATTCAATTGAATTCCCTCCCAAGTGAACTCCCCCATTAAGGGATGGTATGCATAATATTGCATGGAAGGAAAGTCCACAAATGCTGCATGTAGATCTTTCTCCTTGTGCTTGTGAAACCAAGCCAAGAAGGTCAAAACATGGTAAGGGATGCTTCCATCTATTACTTTCTCATGCTCATCTTCCACATGCCTCCAAGGTGTATTACTTGTGAAGTGGTCTTGAGGGCACTCCAGTAAGAAATCCAAGCTCCCAAGTGACAGTGCTGCTAACCTTTGGAGTAGGGTCACAGTCAATTCAAAGCTCAATTCTTTGACATAGATTGTGTCAAAGAATCCTCCCAAAATGCAACTATGTATGTAGAGATCGTCCCAAGATGGAGGTGCTGCTCCTTGCATTATGCTAGTGCCTTCCCTTACTCTTGGAGCATCATGCCAAGTGTGAGAGAAAACCTGCCATTGCTCTCTCCCGATCCTCCAAAGCAACAAATGACTTTGCTGCCTCATCATACCTCCATCATATCACTGATGTAATGAAAAAAATGAACATATCATCATAATGATCCACACTCCTTGCTGCCCCATGATGAAATTATCCTGCCAATATTCCTTCCTCTTCTCACCCCATGGAAAAGGACATGTCATAGGTTGACCAAACTCTCTCAAGAGTAGCCAATGCAACATTTCCTCTTGCTACCCAGTGTCATAGACTTGCAAGTGGTTTACAAGCCTCTTGCCTCCTATCCACATCCACTCAACTCCTGGTGGATGCTTCTCAACATTTTGCATCTTGGTATTTCTCCAATGAGATCTACCATCCTCCAAAAACAATTTCTTTTATTTGGCTCTCATGAAGTTTTGAAAGGCATCTCCTTGGATATCTCTTAGAGAAGGTCTCATGTCTACAATCATCTTGAATCCATAAGGGTCCAAATGTGAAGAAGGAAAAACCCTCTTACTGCTATCTCTTGACAGCACTGTATAACTCCTCCATGGTGTACAAGTTCTCTCATATCCTGACTCAAGAATGATCATGACTCCCCCCAAAAGATCACACTTCAACCTAAAGGGTTGAGTGCAACTCAACAAGGGTCCAAGAGGATGATGGTTCATTTTTTTCTTGAACCATTCCAGACTGCTCAGCGCAGTGCAATAGTGCTGCTCTACCCCAGCGACAATGTTTGATCCTGGGCCATATGAAAACATATTTCCACAACTTTTAGAAAGATTTGTTGTAATAAGTAAAAGTGGAAATCTTCCCATACCTTGGTGAGATGTGGGAACCTCTTGTAGAGCTGGAAAGGCTCCTCCCTCTAATGTAATGGCTGCCCCAACTGTTGATGTAGAAAGCTGCTCTTCCAAGGCTGTGACAGCGCTGGTACTTGTCTCTTCCCATGGTGGTGTGGACCCTCTCTCCTTTGATCTCTCTTCATCGAAAGTTCTGATCAGCTCTTGAGTGAACTTAGAAAAGGAAGTCACTCTTGTGTGGCTTAAGTGATTGCACCACCAAGTATTGGCTTCACCCTCTAGGTGCAGCGCTGCAATTTCTGCTGCCTCCCTCTCTTCCACTAGATGAAGTAGGAAGAATGCCTCAAGCTTTCTTGCCCAAGCTCTTGCTGTAGTTGACCCATCAAAATTAGACAATAGGAATCTATTTCCCCTGATTTCTACTTTGCTGCAAGATCTTCTTTCTTCTCTCAGTTAAACAAACTGAGGAAAATCTAGGGTCTCTTTGGAAGCCCTAGGTTGGCACTTGTATTCTGCCAAATACCCACTCAAGATTTCATGTTCTAAGTGGTCTCCTTTCTCTTCACTTCCTCTATGATAATATGAAATACATGCATCTTCTTCTGCTTCTTGAAACCTTCTAGAGGTCTCACTACAATTCTCTCCTCCTTGAAACCCTTTTGGAGTTTCAATGCATTTCTCCGCTTCTTTCTTCTTGGATCTGAAAATGGATGAGAGTAAGCTCATCCTCTCCATAATTTTTATCTCCTGATCTTCTTCTTCTTTCTTGGGCTTGAAGGCCACAGCCTGAGCCAAGAAAGGTGCTCTGATACCACTGTAATGTTCCAAATCTGGAACTCAGCAATGAATAAGCTGTATAATGGTCCTGTTATGATGAATTAGCTTAAAATGTACAAAATAAACACATAGACATAATTTTTAGTTACAGCAGCAACTTTTATTTCATTTCATAATCTGGAAAGTGGGGGAAAGGGGGATTTTATGCCCTAAAAAGGTTGTTTTCAGCAATGAGCGTAAAAATAAGCAGGGGAAATGACTGGATATGATATCTTAGGTCACGAGGGACATATTCAGCTCAAACTAATGCTTCTAGCTATATTAAACATCTCCTCCTTTCCTGACTAGGCTAGAAAACACTGATTTCCCATGACTTTACTAGACAGAAATTTCTGAATACAATGAGAGCATAATTCCCATGAGGTTTTCTACAGAAAATGATGGAATAAATCTGATATGAAGCTTATATTACTCAAACAACAAATAAATGGAGGTATAACATCTTTTACATCAAGAAAAAGACACCCGGCAAGGGTTTCCGGCAATATACATGTACAAAAAGTGGGACTGCAGAAAATAACGCAATCTACAGCAACTCTACATTAAACATGGCTGAATATGACATATCAGAGCTGAATAATACAACAATCTGGCCAAATTCCTCTCTAACAAACTCCCGGAGGGAAATAAGCAGCTCCTCTTACAAGATGAGCACAAAATCAAAGGGTGCAACACTGCTGTTGCTGCCCCTGCATCAAGGACACAGTTTTCTGAAGGGAACTTCATTGTGGCTGAATGTGAATGAATGGCCCAAATCCAAATACAGAAATGAAGCTCAAATCCTTCCCTCTTGATCCTTTAAGCAAGTTGATCCAAAGAGAGGATGGAATTCCCGCATAGGAATTCTTTGCACTAAGCAGTGCAGCAAATCTAGCTAAACAGCTGAAGCATGGAAATGGTCTGAAGACCAAATATAGCTGAATACATGAATGATTTCCCTTTGATGCTATGCCTTCCTTTTATCTTTGGTGAGCCTCCTCACCCCGGACCCCACACAATGTTGAGGTGACTTCTTCATGAAGCTTCCTCTTTCAAAACTGCGCTACCCTAGCTTGCTTCCCTCCTCTTGTGGTTGCGCTGTTGACTTGGTCAACTAATCCACCTCCAATGCCTCTTTTCACACTATGGATCTTTAATCTAGTTTACATATGTGTCTTAGGCCAATCCTTGTTCACAATGAACCGGTTTGCTTAGGTGATCTCTTCCTCCTCAAGAATGCATGTTGACTTAGTCAAACTTGACTATGTCCTCATCTATTTTGCCCATGTTCACACTTGTAAGTGTAAAGTTCAGCTCCTGAAGTGATCCCCTTCCTTCTCAAGGTAGAAATTATTCATATTTTTATTGTTCATGGGCTCCCTTACCCATTTATTCCTCTCCTAGCTGAAAGTAGCAAAATCTAATGTTCCAAATTTCTATGTGCAAATTTGGGAACATTACATATAAATTTTAAGTGTATATTTATACCTTTGCGTGAAACATTGTTTGAACTGCTAATCTCTTGGTATATAACACTTCATTATAATAGTGATTGAAAGGAAATTGAGTATCATGATAGTCATTGAAACAAAATTGTGTATCATGATTGAAACAACTATGATTAAGATGTATCATGAAGTAAATGTTTTAATGATTATCGTAGATTGATGCATATAGACATTTACTAGGTATTTAAACTAGTATTTATTCAAACCAAACATTCTCAATTTAAATTAACCAAATTATTAACAAAAATTATAATATTAATTAAAATAACTCCTAAAATAAAGTAAATATAATACACATGTGTGGCTTGAGAAACCTCAACCCAAGGGCATCTAAGCCATCAATATCACATTAAAATCACTAGAGGTATAATATTAATTAAAATAACTCATAAAATAAAATAAATATAATACACATATATATTTTTTGTTTGTTAATTTGTTTGAGTTCTCCAAGATTACAACATGTTTGACCTGTGGCTTGAGAAACCTCAACCCAAGGGAATATAAGCCATCAATATCACATTTAAATCACCAGAGGATCGCACACGACATAGGCCACACTAACCCTAAACACATGGCATAGGCTACACTAACCCTAAACATGACTGGATTTTTTCCCATGGAGATTTGAACCAGTAACCTTCACATCACATAATGACTTAAGAGTAAACCCCATCACAGTCCATTGTACTACATGTGGGAAAGTAATATAATATATTATTATTATTTATTAATTTTAATTTCCATTATCATATTATAGATACTCAATTTAAGTTAGTTGAGAGTTATATTGAATGGTTGGGAAGAATGACTTTAATCCTAGTGGTTTGTTAATCAAATTGTGTAGTACAAATCACATTTGTCTTCATGGCTCTCTAGTTTTTATCTCACATAACTTTGCTAGGCTATTTATCTCTCTTATTTGAAGGTTCATGTCTGTTATTATAGATTCATCTATGTTTATGAGGGAGAATGGATTGTGAAAATAAACTTGTTACTTAATAGTTTGGGTGTTGTAACTAGAAATAAAGAGTTTGCTCAAATGTTATGTCAAAATTATAAAAATGAATCTAGTGTATTTTGAGACACGTCAATTGTGTAAAATTACTGAATTTCATAAAATTTTAAGAATGCAAATGTAATAATAGAAACTCAAACTTTTCAATAATAATTAGAATGCACTCCCAAAAAGATACCATGACTTCTAAAACTACCTTCATTATATAAACCCTTCATGTTCATTATGTAAACCAACCCCTAATAGTCCTAGAAGGTAAAATGAGGATCATCAAGCTAAGAATTGTACTCTATGAAACCTAGTTATAAATTTGGTAAGAAACAATATGTAGTATATTTAGTTGATAAGTTACTTTCATAAGTTATTTATTGGGTTAACATTAGAGAAGACAAAAGAAAAGGAAATAGTGTGAAATAGTGTGCGGGCAACCATTTATATATATAAATATACTAAAATAAAATAAAGTAAAGCTCTTCAACATTTATCTTGATCTTAATTTTTTTTTAATGGTAATAGTGTGAAATAGTGTGCCGGAAACAATTATATATATAAATATATTAAAATAAAATAAATCCCTCCAACATTTATCTTGATCTTAATTTTTTTTTAATGGTCGATTTGACTACTAAATCTACTAATCTACCCTCTCTAGCTTTGAATCTATGATCTCTTAGGAGGAAACAGATGCTCTTAACCATTGGATCTTAGGAGGAAACACATGCTCTTAACCATTGGACCCACTCAAGCTGTATAATACTAATGTAAAGTATGAAAATTTTTAAAATCAAATATACTATAATCCTATGAAGATACTTGTCAGAAAGTGGTGCTTTAATTTGTGAGTGAAAATAATTATAAGGAAGTGGTGTCTTGATTAGTTTTTTTTTAAAGTGAGACATAGTTGATTGGCTATAAAGTGTGCGTGTTTTCCTTTTTTAACTCTCCTCCCTTCTTCGCCTGTATAAAAATAAAATATTGAACTAATAATACTTCATGTCCATAATGTCTTATTTCATGTTTATTTTCCTATCTAATTAATAAGAAAAAAAACTTAATATTACTAATTTTATTGTCAATATTATTTATTATTAAAGCATAATCGCATTAAAAATTTTTTAAATTATTATAAAAATAAATTATACTTATTAAAATGTTTATTGAAATATATTACACAAATTTATAACAAATTTAATATACTATTTTTATTTTACTATTTTTAATTATGTTAATAGAGAATTGTTAAATTTGGTAGGACTACATCTTTTTCATGTTTAATAAAACATTTTTATCTAAACCGACAATTGAACTAGTAACTTTATATCAAAAAGTGTATTAACAAAACACTATCCAAAACTCAATAAACATGTATAAATTAAATTTTAATGATAAATTTAATATTATTTTTTTATTCACAACCCCATATGAAAAATTTCGTTCAATGGTGTATTATTTATTTTTTTAACTTGAAAATTTTATGAAAGTATATTGTTTCTTTATGTTTTTCAAAAGATGTTTGGTCCAATCCAGTTATTTATATTTTTGTTTTTCATTAATTTTTTATTAATATCTTCTAAAATTAAGTTTTTGTATATTACTTTAGTTTTTTTAAATTGATTTTTTTTTTCAATAATTTCTAAAATTGAATTTAGAGTAAATACATTAATGTAAAATGAGGTTGTTGGTTGAATAAGTATGGTATATGTATCTAAAGATGATGGTTGGTTGATTACTCTAATAAAAATAAAAATAAAAATTAGATAAGCACCATATTTATTTAAAATATTTATTTTTTTAATTAGAAAAATATTTGATAAAAAATTGTATTAAAATATTTAATGAAAATTAAAAGAAAATAAATTATTTAATAGAATGACGAATGACGAATATTGAGGGCAGGAAGACACATGTTCTATGAAGGTGAAAATTTGGCGGATGGTAAGGAGGATAGTCTTCTTGTCCTCCCATTACGTTTGATGTACAAGGAAGTTAACGGTGTGACATGCAATGTTTCATTTTGTCTCTTTGGGATTGAGAGCGGGTGAGGGAAGTTGGTTTTTGGCACTTGTCGAGCTTCAAGATTGCTATTATGCTATGTTAATTTGGTGGTTGTTTTTTCGTGGTTCAATTTGTGGTAGTCTAATGGGTTTCTCTGGCCTTTGGATTGTCGTCGACGTTTCCTGCTTCACCTCCGGCTCACAAAAGCGCTAAGTTCCTCTCCTTGTGCCTAGTTTATTGTTTTCTTCACAAGTTTGAGAGAATTCTACATGGTAATTGGTTTGTCCTTCGACCCTACTCTTGTCCTAATAGTTAGCTTTATTCTTGGTTTTCTTCTGAGCTTATGAGGGCATCTGAGTCTCTTATCAACTAGTTTTATTTTGGGTCCTCCTATCTTCATGATTTTTCTATGGATTCCTACAACCCACTACGAGGTGAGCAGAAATTGGGTTTGGTGGTGGGGAAATTGTCTAAAGTTATATGCGGTGACGGGTTTCTAGCTTGGGTTTGTACCTAGCTTGTTTGTTTCTAGATTTACATTCTTTCTGCTTGCAACTTTGCTTCTAGGTGCTTCCTATGGTAGAGGCGACGACGATGTCTTAGTCTGGTTGGCGTGTTTTTTATCTATGGTTTCATTTTTAATTCCCCAAGCTGATGAGAGAATGTCAACAGTCCCATGAGGTAGGACTTTATTGGATAATTTGAGGCTGCCTATTGCTCCGTTGCGGTTCATGATGCATCAAGAGGTGTTTTTGTTCGATGGTGTTCCTGGATTAGAAGCATATCCCTGGGCCATGCGACCTAAGCCACACAATTCCCGCTCCAAGCCCCAGTAGAGGGGAGCTTCGGCCACTCGCCGAAACAGTCGCAATGAGCCGAAGGTGGCGTGGGTGGGCCAGGTGTCTGAGTGTTCAACGCAAGGTGGTAAATTTGTTGGAAGTGTGATCTGGGCGGCCTTGGGAGCCCGTGGTGGCAATGGTGGTGCAAGAGTAGCTTGGGGTGGTTGTGTAGTGGGGAATGGAAAGAAGGGTAGTGGGACGCGTGGGGTTAGAGCAGGTGGCTAGGTCGGCAACATTGGTTAGGGCGTGTAGGGGTTTCTAAGAGGCAACAGTGTTTTGTGGCATGCCGAGACCTAGTCCAGTTAGCTCTAGATCACTTGGAAATTTATGATAAGGCCAGGAAGGAAGACCGTGAGGCTTTTATTTCCATGCTCAACCAACTGCATTACTTTCAATTCCATGTCAGAGAAAGGATCGTGGTGGTTTGGCGTGGTTAGAATCTCTTGTCTGAAAAGGTGGAAAATTTGGAAACATGGATGGATCACTTCGAGCAACATGTTCAGTGTACTTATCGTCCCCCTCCCCCTCTAGGGACCGGGTCAAACAACCATGCATCTATTACATCTAATGATTGAGCATGGTTACAAGTGTTCTACTAGTAATGTTTGTTTTTTTGGTGCTTTTGTCTTATAACTTGTGGATTGTTCCTTTAGTTTTATTTTTGCTTATTTTCCATATGCTGGTAGCTCTAGTTAACAAAAGGGGTGATACTACTTGCTTTTTGATATTTATGTACTCAAATTTTGATGAATGAATATATATATATATATATATATATATATATATATATATATATATATATATATATATATATATATATATAGAGAGAGAGAGAGAGAGAGAGAGAGAGAGAGAGAGAGAGAGAGAGAGAGATCTTGAATGGAAAAGTGTTACATGAAAATATAAATAATTTTCATGGAAATTTAACAAAATATTTAATGAAAATAAATAAAATAAATTTAATTATAATAATTACGCTGTAAGGCATTCTTCTTTGAAAACAACTTCCCTAGCTACCACTGTGTCAATTTCCCATTAGATCAAATGTTAGACGGTTGAAATTTTTTAGGCCATTAGATCAACAAGTAAATAGTTTTATATATGTTTTTTTTACTATGTCAAATTAAACAAAATTAAAAATAAAAATAAATTAAATAAAAAGATTGACATAAAGTAATGAACATTTTAACTGGGTCAAAATACAATAAAAAATAAAAATAATAAAATAAAATAATAATAAACTATAAATACAACCCATGGTATTCATGTGGAATGTAGTTTATTTAAAGGGGGGAATTAAGATGGCCTAAATCAATTTTAACTCTCGATCTACCAAGAGACAAGAGGGATCAAATGTCTTGATATGTAAACCTCTTTTACAGTGAAAAGAGAATTGATCCCTCTCATAAGTAATATAGATCTAAACTAATTATTTAATAAAACTATTTTTAAATGTTTATAACCATTAGTATTTTAAAATTTTACTTAATATTATGTATCTAAATTTTCATACATCCATATAAACATAGATTTTCTTGTTCTATATTATTTTTGTTACAACTATTTTATTACTCAAAAAATACATGGTTTTTTTTGTTATATATTATTTATGTTACAATTGTTTTATTATTCATAAGTAGTATTTCTTAATATATAAAAAAATAAATTAATATTCAAAATTTTTAAAATATACTATTTTGTTAAATTTCCAAATTATTTCACAGTACATGATTTATCTTGAGCAATAATGATGAATGTTCATAATTCTCATTTCTTAAATAACACTAAAATTGTCTTTAATTGCTTAATTGTAATATTTTGTAACTACATAACAATTTGTAACTACTTACATACTCTTTCGTATTTTTTTTCTTGTTGTAGGAATGTTCATATTCTCATTTCTTAAATAGCACAAATTATCTTTAATTGCTTAATTGTAAAATTTTGTAACTACATAACAATTTGTAACTATTTACATACTCTTTCGTATTTTTTTTCTTGTTGTAGATAAGATGTGTCTCTACATAAAAAAATATAAATTTTTTATTTTTAATTTGAACTTGACATGTACAATGAAAATTTTTAAAATATTAAAATGGTGACTTCATTTGTGTGGTCAAAATTCTCATTGACAAGTTCTTCTACATCTCTCATTTCCTCATCATTTCCAGTTGCATTCACATCAGCTCTCTATTTTGTACCTCCACATTCTTTTAAGCTCTCTATTTTCCTTTAATGCTGTTATCTTTTATACTAGATTATCATTTTTTTCATTTAATATATATATATATATATATATTAACGACTAAAATTTTGAACTAAAAATTCTAAGTAGGTTTAGGGTTTTTTATATTGACACCATACTACATTTGGAGGTAAGAAATACTAGTGCCTCTTCACTTAAAGTGCCCTAATGTGTTAAATCTATATGTAATTCACCAAATCCATTTAGTTCTAACTTAGTCTTATTTTCCAAAAAATATATATATATTATTATCATCAAATATATATTTTAAAAATATTCAATTATAATTATATGTAATTATCAAAAAATATTTTTAAAAATTAATGTATAAATTTGATTGTGAAAGTGGACTTTTTTAATAATATAATTAGTAAAGCTATTATCTCTTTTTATTTTTTTAATGATTCAATTAAGATTAACATTTGTATGTTGTCATGATGAGATTTTTTTTATTTTTCATGTTAATTACCTTTTATAATTCTAGGAGGTTCTTAATATTGCCTTTGTTTTGAATAAATGGAACTCAATTATATATTTAAAAAGAGGATTAGGTAAGAAAATTTTAGGATTATAAAATTTTTGTTTGTCCAACTTGATAATGTGAATGTTTATTTACCTAAAGTTGGCTCCCATGTTCAATACCTCCCTGTTTTTGAAGATAATAGGTAAGCTTCAATAATCTTTCAATTTGGCATTCAATTCTTTATTAATAAAGTTGTTTTAGTTAGTATCAAATAATAGGAGAAAAAATATTCACAATATAATTTATTTGAATAAATAAATGTGTGTAGAATATTTTAAATAGAAATTAGATTTGTAATTATAAAACATAAAACTATAACTTAAATTTGTGAATTTACTTTGTATTTTTTTTCTTATGTATATAGAGAAAGACTAGACCAAGTTTGGTGTTAAGAAAATAAACCATAACATAAAGAACAATATCTCCTTCCAAAATTGTCTCTATATTAAAATGAAATTAGCTTTCTTGTATACCAAGACTATTGTTCTTGAGATACAATTTCTGACAAGCATGCAATTGGAGCTCCGATATGTAGATGAACTTCGAGTAAACTCTATTTTTGTTAATAAAGGTTCTCTTTATTTACATCTATGCTAGATAGATTGTACTTGAATGTATTTAAGATATCTTATTTGAGTTACATGTTCATTTCATGCATAAACTCTATTTTTGTTAATAAAAGTTCTCTTTATTTACATCTATGCTAGATAGATTGTACTTGAATGTATTTAAGATATCTTATTTGAGTTACATGCTCATTTCATGCATTTTTGGGAGGATTATTAATCACAAAAGGATTTTCACCCCCAATTTCCTATTTCCATATCTATAACAATTTTTTTATATATGGGACCAGATTATGGTGGTTTACATATATGTTTTCACCCCAATTTCCTATTTCAAAATCTATAACAAAATTTTCTAGTTGATAACTCTTATCATCAATATCTTTGAAACCTCCACGACCTCTTTCCATGGAAGCAAAATTTGTCTTTCATTCCCTCACGATGGAAAAATTTGTCTTTCATTCCTTCAAGATGGCTCCTTCTCTGCAACATCTTATTTCTTCTAGGCCACTATTTAAAATTTGCCTTTCATTCCCTCACGATGGAAAATTTGTCTTTCATTCCTTGGATGGCTCCTTCTTTGCAACATCTTATTTCTTCTAGGCCACTCTTTCCTATGCTATTTCCTTATGACGTTTCTTTTGCAACATGTGGTGCAATTTCTAGTATATTTTAAATTGAAAATAATATATTTAAAATATGGTTATGAGAAAAAAAAATAAGTTAAAAACTTCACCAATAACAATGGTAAAAAGAGTCTTCCAATAGGTTGAGAAATAGTTGGATACCAAAGTCCTCCAACATCTTGATAAATAGTTAGATTACAAAGCTTGTAATGAACGTAGGGATCGCAGCAGGAAAATTTAAATAAATAAATAATAATTTACAAATAATTTATTTATGAAATTATTTTTCCAATAATAAAACATAATTATTTTTACATATTTTTTTAAACAAATTATTTTATAACTATAAATGGAATTAAATTAAAATATATTTTTAATCCAAGTTGGTTTTTATATTAATATTATTTCTTTTTTTCATTTTAATTATGAGTAATCCAAATATAAATTCTATTCATTTAATGACATTGTGATGACATGATGATGATGGTTAACATCCACTGAGACCAATCTTTGGTCTATCGGACCTAAATAAAAGAGTTATTTAATTTGATTTAAGATTTTATTCCTATGCTCAAAAAGCTTGGAGAGAAGCCTTCCTAGCTCACTATAAGTTTGACATCTTAAAAGGCTAGGAAGGTTAGTATTGCAACAAAGATTACGAAATTGAGCTCTAATGTGGTTGTACGCGGGGCACTCTAAGAGGAAGTGATTTTCATCCTCGATGTTCATATTCTCACAGAGATGGCAGATCCTTTCCATCCATGGTGTTTTAGGAACTGTCCAACGACCCGTTTCACTATGGAGCTCATGAGAGTTCGTTCTAATCTTGGCTATATTAATTTTCTTCTTTGAGCTAGTTAAAACAGAGAGATACTTTTGATCTTCTAGGGTGGGGTTGATGACCTCCTTATAATATCTTAATTTTATTTTAGCTGCTAGATCTTTCTCACACCACATTTTTTCTTTGAACTTAGAAGTAACAATTTTTTTAATGTTATTAATGTTTTGCAATGCAACATTCTCGTCGATCTCCCAATGGTTTAACTAGGCCCTAGTGTCTTTACCCAATGACCATGATAAAAAAGTAAGTTAAAAGTCACCACAACAATGGTAAAAAAGAGAGTTCCAACAAAGTTGAGAAATAGTTGGATACCAAAGTCCTCCAACATCTTAATAAATAGCTAGATAATAGGAGTTGTAATGAAAGTAGGGATAAAAACATTTATTATGAAAAATATTTATTTGTTTGAAATTCTAAACATCTAAATATTAAAATTTAATATTTTAGTTTATTAGAGTTTCAATATGGTTGTTGTTAGTCTTAGTTTAAATGATTTTATTTTATTATATTATTTTAATTTTTGGTATATATACATATATATATATATATATATATATATATATATATATATATATATATATATATATATATATATCACCAGATTTGAATTTAAGATCTCTTCATATATAACACTTTATTTTCAATAAAATAGTTAACAAAACTATTTGTGAAAACAAATAAATATTAATATTTTAAATCTAAACTTAAAAATCCTTTTTACTATTAAATTTAAATAAATAAAATAATAATTTACAAATAATTTATTTATGAAATGCTTTTCCAATAATAAAACATTAATATTATTTCTTTTTTTCATTTTAATTATGAGTAATCCAAATATAAATTCTATTCATTTAATGACATTGTGATGACATGATGATGATGGTTAACATCCACTGAGACCAATCTTTGGTCTATCTGACCTAAAGAAAAGAGTTATTTAGTTTGATTTAAGATTTTATTCCTATGTTCAAAAAGTTTGGAGAGAAGCCTCCCGAGCTCACTATAATTTTGACATCTTATAAGGCTAGGAAGGTCACTATTGCAACAAATATTATGAAATTGAGCTCTAATGTGGTTGTACGCAGGTCACTCTAAGAGGAAGTGATTTTCATCCTCGATGTTCATCTTCTCACAGAGATGGCAGATCCTTTCCATTCATGGTGTTTTAGGAACTGTCCAACGACCAGTTTCACTATGGAGCTCATGAGAGTTAGTTCTAATTTTGGCTATATTAATTTTTTTCTTTGAGCTAGTTAAAACAAAGAGATACTTTTGATTTTCTAGGGTGGGGTTGATTACCTCCTTATAATATCTTAATTTTCTTTTAGCTGCTAGATCTTTCTCACACCACATTTTTTCTTTGAACTTAGAAGTAGCAATTTTTTTAATGTTATTAATGTTTTGCAATGCTACATTCTCGTCAATCTCCCAGTGGTTTAACCAGGCCCTGGTGTCTTTATACCAACCTCGTTTAAGCCTTAGGTGGTTTTGGCTGGAATTTAAAGCTAGCTTAGGAAGTCTATGGTCACCTATGCTATTGAGCTTGTGCTTGTAAAACAGAAGCCTAGTCATAGTTAGTCTTCTATGCTATTGAGATTGTGCTTGTAAAATAGAAGCCTAGTCATAGCTAGGCTCTCGATAGGGGAAAGACCCACTTCTATAAGGAGAATAGGATAGGGTGTATTTCTTTTAATTTTAAGGTTATATGTTATAAAATGCTTCTGGATTTGCTCAATATTTCTCCAGGATTCTCTAGAGATGCTGCAACCCCAAACCTCACATCCATATAAGATAACAAGGGTGACTAAAATTTCAAAGAGGAACTTGTTTCTATCCCACATTAGGAGGTTTGTGTTCAGGTGTAGTTTAATTGGTGATCCAAGTGATTTGAGTATTTTGAGATCCAAAATTCAATAAGTCTAGTCTATGACAAGTTGTAGGCCCCATAGGTTTAGTTCAATTGTTGATCCATGTGATTTGAGTATTTTGAGATCCAAAATTCAATATCTTTGAAATAGTCTAGTCTACCACAGGTTGTAGGCCCCAGAGGTTTAGTGGTGTTCTAAGTTCAATTGGTGATCCAAGTAATTTGAGTATTTTGAGTATTGAGATCCAAAATTCAATACCTCTGAAATAGTTTAGTCTACCACAGGTTGTAGGCCCCAAAGGTTTAGTGGTGACAGAGACCAGAGACGAGGACACATCATAGGCCTTAAATGTATTGTGGCCAAAGAGTGATCCATTTGCCTATTCCTTTAATAAAAAAATTATAAAAATAAATTAATAATTATAAAAATATTTTAGAGTTCTAAGAACATTGTAAAAAATTCTAATAAGACAAAACTTATAAATAAAACTTGTAATTTTAACAAATTCTTACTAAATTCCAGACAAATTTAATTAGAAAATATATCTAAAAAAACTCCAAAATATACCTAAAGAAGCATTCTCTATAAACAATAATTAAGGTTATAAACAATAATTATTACTACTGCCTAATCCTTTCTCCAACCACAAAGGTTATAAACAATAATTATTAATAATTATTATTTGACACTGTAAATTTATGTCATCCATATCATATTATTTATAAATCTTCCGGCAAATCACATAGACTCCATAATTTCCTATATGATTTCCCCAAAAGATTTATAAATAAAATAATTACTACTTTCACAAGTGTCATGTAGCTTGCCGATTTCTTCATCGGATAGTCGATTGTTGTTTGGTTTACATGCACCCAACGACTTGGGTTTGGCAGGTGCTATTTATAAAAATTATCATTTTTAAACGTATCACGGACTTGACTAATCATAGCCCCCGCTGTCATGATATTATATTATTGGAAACTTGAGCATACGAAAATTTGGCAAATCTTTGAAAATCAATTAAAAAATCAAACATATCTTTTGAGATCAATACGAAAATCAAACGAATCCTGGCAGATCGAGGAGGCTTCCACCTGCTCTCCGGGTACGAGCAGAAAGCACAGGACTTTCAAACCAAACTGAGCATTTGCAGACACGGAGTCATGACAGTGTTGGCTTAAAGCGAACGCGATGAGATGACGCAGGGAAATCTATGGGGCCCAATCAGAAATGCCTCCCTTAATAATCTGCAACGTCACGCTCATGTGTTGTGACGATTCAATATTAATTAGAAAGAGTTCGTGGAATTCTTCAAGAAAAAAAATAAAAATCTTGTAATAATATGGAATTTTGAGTGCTATTTAAGCGGGAGAGCAGACTGGAAAAACTAAGATTTTCGAGTCAACCCTGCGGTGGGTTCGGGGGTCAGTGATTTCACGGGGATTTGACAGGCAGGCTGTCGAAACCCATTGGAAATAGCACTCAAATCGGTGGAAAATTTGAGTGGAACTATGTGATTTGGAAGCGATTCAATCCGAAAATCTGATTTTCAGAGTGAAAGTTTGCTCTATCATTCGCAACCATGACGTGGAAGAGAGAAATTCTCTCAAATTCGGATTAGATTGACCCGCAGAATCCTGCGCAACTTGTGTTGTATTTTTTTTTTTTTTGTGTCCTGTTGTGGATCGTGTTTGAACGCGTAAGATCTGGGATGGTTTTGGGTGTCCAAGTTTCTGTGAAATAAAAAAATGTCATCGCTGTAAGTCCACCGAAATATCTGTGCAAGATATCCGAAATTATTTTCAATCTCAGACGTCATGGAAGCCTGATTACACGCTTGGGATTTTAGTCAACTCCATCCTCACAAAAACCTTTCAGCCTGTTTTAAGCGATCCTTGAATTCATGAGATCGTCGAATCGAATCAATGAATTTGGGTTGCCTACGAGAGATTTGGATTTTTTAGAAAGTTATAGAGTTGTCAAAATTTTTTGAAGAAAATTGTATACTTGTTTAAGTCTGTTCAACGTTTTGGGTGAACACTTTACCATCATCAGCAATTAGAAAGTTGCAGATGCAGAAAGTAATAAAAACTCCACCATCATCAGGGACCAGAAAATCTTAGACTTCCTTTTGGATTGCCTACCAGAGATTTGGATTTGGATTTAAAAAAAAAAGTCATATAGTTGTCAAAAAATTCCAAGGAGAAGTGTGTAGTTGTTTAAGTCTGTCCAGTTTTGAGTGAACACTTTGCCAACTAAAAAGTCAAGGATACATAGACATTCCACCATCATCAAAGACTAGAGAATCCTAGACTTCTCGGGCACACCCATAAGTATTCAGCGAATCGGATCAGATTGCTTGCTGTAAGGGTTAAATTGTGGGTATTGTTTTTGTGTACAAGATATAATGGGAAGGAAAGGTTCTGGAGAATCACAACTGAGAACAGAGGATAGCATGCCTTCGACTTCAGATCAATTGATCAACAGAGAGGGAAAGAGTTCTTCCCAGCTTCATGTTCTGGCGGTGGATGACAGTAATATAGATCGAAAAGTCATCGAAAAGTTATTGAAGAATTCATGTTACAGAGGTGATTGATCAAATTTGGTTTGTTGATGTTTTGGGATATTTTTTTTCTATTTGTAGGCATTTCAGCAATTTGAAAGCTTATTATGTATTTATGACTGCAGTGACCACAGTGGATAGTGGAAGAAGGGCTCTGGACTTTTTGGGATTAGGAGATGATCACAACGCTGTAAATGTAAGTAACTGAAAGCTGCAGCCCGATTCATTAATGTGCTTCTGAATATATCTATGTTTCTGAAAATTGTAATACCATAATACCACTGGATAACCTTATTCAGCTGTAGAATTGTTAATTAGAATCACTTCTTCTCTCCTAGTTTGGAAGAAATAGGTCTCTCTTAGCATGATGTAAGAAATTGGTTTGCTTCTATTATGATGGTAAGAGAGATTGTTGGTATCTGGTCACATAATATAAATTTACTTAAACTCAAGTGGCTTCTTTCAATGTCATGGTCAGAGAGAAGTTGCTAGTAAACTGGTTTCTGATCAATTCATAATATAAACTCATTTAAGAGCACAACTAAAGCTACAACATGTCAAACTATTAAACTTTAACCAGAGTAGAAAATCACAATAATTCCATCAACCACTCAAACTAAATTCAATTAACTTGAACCACTTTTCTATCTCATATTTGTGCTGCTTTTTGTTTCTGAGCAACCCACAATATAAACTCATTTAAAAACCCAACTAAAACTACAACATGTCAAACTATTAGACTTTAGAGTAAGAATATCACAATAATTCTATCAACCACCCAAACTAAATTCATTCAACTTGAACTACTTCTTCTGACTTTTTTTTTATGCTTTTTGTTTCTGGTTCAGGACCTCCAGGTGAATATGATAATCACAGACTACTGTATGCCAGGCATTTCTGGCTACGATTTGCTCAAGAGAGTAAAGGTACTTCTATTCTCTTCGAGCATTGAGATAACAGAAAGCTGTTCTCATTCATTTTGAAGCAGATGGTGATTGGTATCAATATTTTTGACAAAAACTTGCAGGAATCCTCAAAGCTCAAAGAGATTCCTGTGGTGGTCATGTCTTCTGAGAACGTGCCTTCCCGAAAGCGCAGGTAAAATGCCAATTGCTGACTACATGTTCTTGTTTTTGGATACAAGTAAATAATAATAATCGAATGTTATAGTGGTTTTTATACGGTGGCCTGTCAACTGAGCAGATGTCTGGACGAAGGAGCAGAAGAGTTCATATTGAAGCCCGTGCAGATCTCAGATGTAAAACGACTGAGAGAGTATATGGGTAGAGTTCAGGAGGAAGGCAGTTATTGTCAAAATGGGAGTTTGAATTGAGATCGAGTCGATCACCATGGATGTACATTATAAATCTATAGATACATGGGAGCAGTTTTGGTAATTAGGATTGTGGAAGAATGCAGCCAATTTTGGATGGGATTATCATGTTGTCATTTTGGCACTTCTGCTGCAAATTCTATCCAAGATCTGAACTATGATTCGATTTTGGAAAGTTCAGCTTTGAAGATAAATCAAAATACGAGTTGGCACTTCTGCTGCAAATTCTATCCAAGATCTGAACTATGATTCGATTTTGGAAAGTTCAGCTTTGAAGATAAATCAAGATACGAGTTGCTATCGATTTCAGTTATGTAATGACAAAGCAATAAGAGACTGATCGGATGTGCAGTTATGATATTAAAAAAAAAAAAATTGCCATTTCTTGATTTGTGTGTCATCATTAGGAAGGAGTGCTGATCTTCTCTGTATCTTTCTAATTTTATTAGATTGTCTCCATTTTTATCCGATGTCAATGTATATGATCTTCATGTTTATATATATAAACACACGCAGTGGAAGATTAAAAAAAAATTATTATTTATTTTGTGTTTTTAAATTATTAGAGGAAATATATATGATCTTCGTGACTATATATATACATGCAATGGAAGATAAAAAAAATATGTATTATTTATTTTATATTTTTAATATTTATTTTGTATTTTTAAATGATTTTGAAGAATTGGTTGATACGAGTTGATTTGATTTTTATAGCTATCACTCTAACTTATAACTTATTTATGTACATGTTTTAATGTAAATAAAGAAATTGAAATTTTTGAATCATAATTTTTTTGGGTAAGTTTAGCAGAATTTTCTTATTTTTTATTAATATAAAAAGAGAACAACAGGTTATATATAACAAAACTTGATGGCCTGTGCACAGAAACCAGGTTTGTTGGCCACCTTAACTAGTTGTAAGCCAACCAGTACTGAAAAAGTTTAAACTTTCTACTATGAGCTCCTTCTACTATGAGCTATGTCAAGTTTACTATCTCTTACATACAATAACTTTAAAATGTAAAAGTTATCCGAAGTACACATAGTCAAAAAACAGAGGAAAGAAAATCTCAATCATCAATGACTTGATTGGACCTGAGTCCTTAACACTAGAACCAGGCATGTCCACCTGGTGCATGCTTTGGAGTTGTCAATCTATGCGGCCTAGAAGAACATTGCCATGGTGTTGTGCAACGCAAATTTCTTGGATGGCTCTCGTGATCTCATTCAAAATGGAAGTGGGTTTTGGGTCTTCTCCAATTTCCTGGATGCTCATAATTGCCTTGGCAAGTACACATTTTATCGTCCAATATGTATGGATAGACTGATGGAATAAGGATAGTCTACTTCTTGTGTTACCGGGGTCCTTTAAAAATTCCATTTCCTCCTCCTGTATTTCTCCTTCCTCCTTAGTGTTACAGTCTCGCTCCCATCATGAGATAAGTGCTCTAACTTGTGATAGAATACCAGTGGAGTAGGCATCAAAGAGGTTTTCCATTACCTCTTTTCCTGACTTCCTCCCTCTCTTTCTAGGGCCCATCGTAGTCTTGCTTTGTTTCTGTTTCCTTTTGTCTATTGCCTCCTTTTTTGTTGTCTGTCCTTTAACCATACTAGCATGCAATACTGACCGTTCGATTAACTGACAATGTTGTTGTAGGTCTATGACTAGTGATTGAGTAATGCCTATATAGAAATTAGAGATACCTGTATATTGCAACAGAGTGTCAATAATTGTTTTATATAAACAGTAGTGAAAAAGGCCCAGAATGTCGGGAATGACATCCTCGTAAGTAGTAGAGTAATGCACGTCAACATTCCTCCTCCTCATCATCGAACTATTTAGAAGGGTGGCACCATGAACATACTTACTCTGGTACGACCGAGAATGCATGGCGAGAAGTATTCCTTTCGCCTTCTGCATTTTACAGTTAGAGACCAGAGACGTCCACTAGATATATTGAAGTTCCTAAGCACCCAAAGGTATGAGACCCACCAACTGTGAAATCCCCAACATACCAGAAATATAACAAAGTAGAGCCAAAACTTCAACAATGTAAAACATAGACCCCTTATAACAGAAATGGAACCCTTAAAAACGGGAATGAGCCCTCTAATCGCAGGGATAAACAAAACAAAAATTTTATCCCCGGACATAGGATTGACAGCCCACAACCCCAGTAGATACCAGCAAGACTCTGCACATAACCCAGAGAGAAGGACAAATATTAGAATGAGAAGAGTCGGAACCCTCTACATTACTTAAACACTGAGCGAATACAACTCCGAATAGACAATTGAACTAAGCGCTATTGGCAGGATGGTCATTCAAAGCCATGCGGTGTAATTCATACGCTTGGGAAGAAGAACCACTGGCGTTGCATATAGAGTGGGGGATAGAATGCATGGTGCAGGGGGGTACAAAGTAGAAAAATCCGAGTTCACCTGAGACTGGGCCATACAGAAAACAGAACATGCAAAATTCAAACAAAGCTTATATCTTCTAGATTCTATCGACAGACAGGCCGATTGAACATGCAAATCCATAGTACTCATACCACCAGCATCCCAACCCCAAACCAACCAATTATCATTGTAACCCCAATTACAGAAGGTAGACGAAGGGTAAAACCTTTCCTCAAAGATACAAGAGATGTAACAGACAAGATAAGTAACAACGGTGCAAACCATGGAACTGTCTTCAATTACAACATCATACATAGTGAAAAGACGAAGCACATACCAGGTGAGGGGATGCATATGTGATGTTCCAACCTTCTCCTGCACAGCAACTCTCTCTGCTCTTCCTTCCTCCGTCAACTGCCGATATTCGATACCACCTTTCCCCTCACCGGCCTTCATAACCCCTTGACACGTCAGCGTTGTTTCCCATAGAACTCTAGCATAGTTAGCTCGCCTCCACCATCATTCTCTCCCTTCATTATACTATGTGAGTGATAGTACCTGCCCCTAAAACCGCGTGCCATCATCAAAGGGCCGTGTGGTACGCACTGCCGCGTACCACCTCTCGCATCCCATCTCCCACATGGCACCCCAATCTCTAACTTTTTGATACATAAGACTTGGTCAATTAAACCTCCAAAATTGACCATAACACTTACCCAATTAAACTTGCCGAAATTAGCCCATAACACTTAACCAATT
Source organism: Pinus albicaulis (assembly GCA_034641835.2). Lineage (NCBI taxonomy): Eukaryota > Viridiplantae > Streptophyta > Pinopsida > Pinales > Pinaceae > Pinus > Pinus albicaulis. The sequence goes on along the minus strand of CM076583.1, from coordinate 166,545,946 downwards.
AAACTGAACAAAATTAGCTTAATACCGATTGATTTCTATACCTATCACTATAATTTTTAGATAGCTACGTACACTCTTTACGCAAATAAAAAATTGATAATTCATAACACTTCTTTACGCAAATAAAAAAATTGATAATTCATAACACTTCGCCAATTAAACTGACCCAAATTGTGGTTCCAATTGCCCAGACTATAAAAGTTCAATTAACTAATATTAGAATCGAATCGAATATTTATGTCTGGTGAAAAATATCTAACCATTTAAACTTTAAGAGCAACTGTTCTACCATTTGTCGTAAATATATTTTTTTGGCTTACATTTTTACCATTTTTAACTCTTTAATGGCTACTTTTCAAACTACAGATTACATCTCACAGCATTATCCATAGATGTTCCATAAGAAACGATGATTGCATGACAATTGAATGTTTGATGAATTTGAAGCAGTTTGTTTAAATATAGATGTACAGTTTACAGAATTTTTATGAATAATCATATACTATTTGCAGACAATCATCATGGAAAGTTATAAATTTTTAGAACCTTGAATTTTTCCAGTATGGCATATAACTGGAATTAGGAATTAACAAGGGAGTTGAGGGAACGAGCAAGGTTTTTTTTTTTTTTTACATTAAGAGATAAGAGATTTGCATGTTTACACTAGGTTGGGGATGGAATTTAATGGACAATTTTTCTTATTATATGGAGATTTGGATGTCAAATATGGTTAAAAACAATTTTTTCTATGTTAACATTTTAGTTAAAATCATCAAAATATTAACTAGAGCTGCAGAAACTATCAATTTTGATGGGTGATTGAGATTTGAAATTTCAATCAGGACTATAGGTGCATCTGATTGATGGAGAGAACGGAAGGAGAAGAGCCTTCATTAGATTTTTGGTGAAATTATAACTTTAAGTCATTTACTTATTTTTTTGTTTGCTAAGGTTGTATGAGTCTTGAGATGACTGCAGGCATAACTTTTAGCTTGAGAAACCCCCACCTAAACGCATCTCAACCATCAAGATCACCCAGATATAAGCCACACCAGTGTTTAACATGCTTGGATTTTTACTCATTAAATTTCAAACAAATGACTTTCACATCATAAAATACTTTAATAGTACACCCAATTACTCTCTATTCTAAACGAATCATTTACTTATTTTAATATAAAAATAAATTTAACATTCTAAAAAAAATATTAAATATTCAAAACTACAATTATAGACATTCACTAACATAAAACTACAATTTTCATAACAAAATCAATCTGAAAATTTAACCCCAAAAAACACTAAAGCATTTAAAAAAGAAAAAAAAAAAATTGACCAAACAGTTTTTCTAATATTTTTTTAAAGTGATAAATAAATAGAAAATAATTTTCTAGTTTTAAAACTAAATTATATTATTTATTATATTTTAAATTTATCACGAATTTGGAAACTAAATTATATTATTTATTCTATTTTAAATTTATCACAAATTTCGAAACTAAATTATATTATTTATTATATTTTAAATTTATCACAAATTTTGAAAAATAAATAACAATAGTAATAAATATTTGAGTGTAAATGATGAAAGAAACCTCATACATTTATAACCATATAAAGTCAATTCCTTTCATCGAAATTTTAGCCAATTCCTTTCATCATAATTTTATTTTAATTACATTAATAGTTAAAGGTATGAATTTCGAAAGAAAAACAAAAAATGATAAGACATCAAATGGTAAACGATTGGACACGTCCAAGATCCCTGATCCTTGAGCCACCTTGGCACCGCAAATCAAAAGTCTTTATTCAATGTATCTCCTATTCTATCACGTGCAATAATTTGTAAACATACAAGGGTAAGTTACATGTTACATCAACATTTTTTACGTTATTATTAAAAATTATAACAAAATCGTGAAGAATAAATTGCAATGAATTTTAAAGTTTTATTTGGTTCCTAAAAGTTATATTAATAAATTTAAAATTAAAATAAAAATAAATTAAATTATTTTAATTTTAGATCATATACAATTGAGAAAAAGTAAAATACATTCACTCACACGAGTTTGTAAAGTACACTTCGTTTTAGTAAATCCAAAACATAAAAAATGACTTGTCATTTTCTGAAGTGATGCTTTGCTGGGCATAATAAAAAGATTAAAAGATGGATACCTATGACAGAAAAGAAAATGATCATTGCAATAGTTTACTGAGGAGATTTTAGAAGATGTTGCCATTACATTGGTATTTTTATTAAAGGTATAAGAGATTAGTGAAGCCAATCCACATCAGAGGTAAGAAAAAACATTATTAATGAGTATAAAGAGTCCATCATTATAAAATTTAATAAGCATCATTAATGAATATAAAGAGTACATCATTATAAACTAGTAAGACGTTGAGTGCCGTACAAAGTGTATATTATGAATTTTTAGTTTAGTCTTTGAAGGTGTAATGAGATAGATTATTAGTAATAGATAAAATGTAGGTTTAGTGAATTTGAGAAAAAATGGTTGAGAAATATTCATTTATGAAATTAGGGGTGAATTTAGAGAAAACTGGCTGAGAAATTTTTATTTATGCAATTGGAGAAAGGTTGTATTAGCTTTCCTGGGATTTTATTTTATTTATAAAGTATATATTTTATTTAAACTAAAATTTAAAGAATATTTTCTAGGAATTTAAGTTATTTTTTTAGTTGCCATTTTCAATTAAGGAAACATATTTTTTGAAAAAGAATACAAAATGAGACAAATTGTGAAATTTATAATTATTGATATGTATGTTTATATGAAGATTGTCCTTTGTAGTGCATTTTTTTTACAATCATGTTTAGCAAAATTTGGGCGACCACCTTTTGAATGGTTATTAGTGATGCATTTACATACATACGTTTGTTTGTTTCTTTAAAGTTTTAGTTATCTTAGGAATGATGAATTATAATGACTTAGCTGATAATTTTGAGGATTTTTTAGATGAGCCATAAATATTTTTAGTTTTGGTGTGTGGTTAGAGTCATCATGATTTATAAGATGTTAAGGAAATTATTGTTTCTTTGGTTTGTGTGACTAATTTACTTGAAAATTGAGTTGGGATCAATGGTGATCAAATTTTTTCAAGAGAGAGGACAAACAAATTAATAGTGTGTTTAATCTACCATATCAATGTGATGATTTTGGCAAAGTTGTGCTCTATCATTCATAGTTCCTGTTTCTTTCTTTGTCACTTATTCGATTTGTATCTTCAACTCATATTTTAGGCTCTACAAAGATTTCCTCATTTCATGGTGATGATCATATGGTTAAAGTTTTAACACCTTTGGTTGGTGGAGTTCCATTAGAATCTAGGATTGCTCCCAAACTCTTATTTGGGTCAATTTCAAAAGAAATTATGGATGAAAAGGACGCATATACAACCAAAATATGGGTGAAACCTGTAATTTTTCCTTTCTAAAATTTGTAGGGATTTTTTCATTTTATTTGTTTCTATTCCTTCCTTAGCTGGCTTTTATTGTCCCCCCACTCTTCTTCTCTTGTATATATAGGTTCTCATTTTCAACTTATCACTCAATAATTGATCCTCAAAATTAACCTTGATTTAGATTTGAAACCTCAATAAAAAACAATGGAATGTGTGGGTAATCATTCGGTTCTAAATTCTAACAACATCCTTCTTATTGTCACCCAAAAGTTGTTCACCTATACTAAATTCAAAGGTTTATTGCAATACACCTCACATAGTATGGATATCATTCATTCAACCCATTTCATTTCATTTCATACCATCACGACCCAACGAAACACATATTTGACTATTTTTGCTAAAAATTCTGTAAAAAGTAAAATAATTTAAACTAGTCATGCTTAAACCCTAAAAGTAGTTGCTAAACTTGATATGATCAAAACATCAATTTTTATTATGATCATTTTAAGGGTGTTTAACCACTATTTTCCTTATAAAAGTTCAGATATCACTCCATTTTTATTATCATATATCTAAATTAAGTAAATGTTGGTAGATTTACAATAGACCTCAAGAGCCCTATTTCCTCTTGATAGAATTTTGAGTACTAGCCAAGCTACTTGATAGGTATATTATATTACCCAATTAATTCCTAGCAAGACATCTACTCTACTAGTGCACTTAATTATCAACTCAAAGTTTTAATCGTGTGATATGTTATGCAAAATATATGCAAGTCTCAGGGGTTAAATCATTTGATGGACACATTTCATGCTACAAAGACTTATCTAGACATAGAATTCTATATTATTTGAAAGCAAGGAGTTTTAAAATAAACTTAGTCGATGGTTTTTACTCATAAAATATATATAATCAGACCTATAGAAATCAGTCATTAACTAACAGATAGAATTCATGTTCATTAAAACACTTCATACACTCAGATATAAACATAATTCAAAAAAGTAATTTATCTTTTCAAAAATTTAAGTATTCATACTAAGAATATATATATATAAACAAAAAATGAAATAGTATGGAAAAATACCACTAGTTTCCTCGAGAGAGAGCCCTTTATTTATGGAATGAGGTGTTGAAGAAGGTTCTTAGTTAAAAAATAAGCTAGTAATCAATACACATTGTTAGCGTAAATTATTAATGCAAGTGTACGAAAAGAAATTACTTTATCTATGTGTGAAAAACAACCCTAACAACAAAGATGACTGCTTAACTTCCTTAGATCTGCAATAGATAGTCGAAAAAAATGCAACAAAAACCCAGATCTATGTAGTAAAAGAAATTAAATAGTAAGAAGAAATAAGAATACGCTCCAGATATCCAATGGACAAGACAAGATATATAAAGAATTTTATATGTATTAACACCTGGGAAGGGAACAAAGAATGATGTTACCAGTGTTAGTCATCAGTATTTTTACCTGTTTTGATGACTAGATTCCTTGGCTGAGTTTTCTAGAAACTAATCTCAATCTGTCAATTTGTCATCTAGAAAACGCCTCAAACAAATTTTTGTTTTCCTACCCCTCTCCTTCAGCCTATAATGAGAAAAACCCTTCAGTTTTCTAAACCTATCTCATTACAGTAAAGTCTCCATGTCCATAACTATCATAAATCTTATACCTCTGCTAACCATCAAAATCCTTTGTTTTGCATACAACCCACTGTCCAACATTTAACAAAGTGACTACCCCTCAATCCCTGATCATCTTTTCATGTGATAATCCACTCATGCCTAAGAAGCCATTCAAGAGATGTGACAAAATTTGTAGGTCTAGGTGGTGGTGTTTTAGGGAAAACTCCTTGTCAAGATTGTTTTAAGCCAAAACCCTATTTGTCATCATCATGTCAGCCATCATTCTCTTCTCACCCAACAAAAAAAACCCTGGTCTACCCTTAGGTCACACACCACTAAATCTTGCTTTATCAATTAGGCAGAGCTAACAACTGTTCAAATCAAGAAAGAGAAAGAGTTTCCCTGAAGAAAGATGATCAAGTGAAATTTCAAGCATTATCATCATGTTATATCAGCAAATATTTTCAGTGATCAAAGTCATTTCATTAATACATCTCTGCAGGGGTGCTAAGGATCAATGACACAAATCAGTTTGGGGCAAGGGAACATTTCAAGGAACAGCTCCAAGTAAAAAGAACAGTTCACTATTATAAAGACTAAGGGAAATACAAAGTTTAGAGAGAAGAAGACATACAGGATTCATCCCTGCAAGCCAAAACACCAAGAATGTCAAAAAAACCTCCATCAGGAAAAAAAGGAGTACCAAACTTAGAAAAATACTTCCTCCAGTGCTTCAGGTCAATTACAATGGAATTTGTTCCCAAAAGTATGGGCCAACTCTCAAAATCAGTCTCATAAAACCAAGAGTGACATTCTTTTGGCAAAAGGCCTTTAGCAGACTAGGCATCAGAATGAAAGGTGTAAAAGGAACAGCTTCCTTTTTATCCTACTTTAGCCTAGCTTCTAAAAAAATTCAAGGACAACTTCATCATCAAAAGAGCTAAAAGCAAAAACCAAGAAGATGTTATTTCCAAGATAGGCACAACAAACATTTATCAGTTGGAAATGCATTACCTGCTCTTGGTTTTCACAGTGAGTTTTGCAAGAAGTCATGTCTTAAAAGTAGAATAGGCACAGGGTGTAGAATTTGGTTTTCAAAAAGAGCCTCCTTCATGACAAGTAGAGGGCCCACAGACAACTTGTTCAAAAATAGTCTTCAAATGATAAACAGAGATGAAACAAACTTTGTGTTTACAAGGACTCCTTCAATTATGAGCAGATGGCAAAAACACAGCATTTACAAGGCCTCCTTCACAAATAAGCAGAGGGCCCACTTACCACAATTTCATAAGACCTCCTTCATAACAAGCAGAGGGTCAAATCATCAAGTGTTAACTCTATCTTTAAGAAAATCCATCAGGGCAGATACTGAGCTGAAGAGGTGACACTGTGCAAAAAAGGAGAAATCAGTTAGTAAACAGGCACAATTTATTTTGAAGGTCTTTAAAAGTGATAAGAAAAGATCACAATTTACTAATTATGCCTTTTTTTAAATAAGCAAATGAAGACACTGTACCTGTTGAAGATGAGTTTTTTATAATGTAAGATGAACTCCTTCAAAATGAGAAGATGGTCAGGTTTCCCAGTGTTAACACTGTGGTTGAGAAAAGGTTTCATTAATAGACAGGTTTGAGAGATACAGTGTTTTGAACAAATGGAAAACACAACACTTGTTTCAAAGAAACTGTCATAAAATACACATGGTAATGTTTGTTTTGTATCTCTCAGTGAGAAGCATACTCATGGCACGAAGTTCAATCTTCAAAGAAGACACCTTTCAAAAAAGGGATAAAGCAATTGGTAAAAAGCAAGCCCTCAACAAAACAGAGAAAGCCATTTTTCTTTACAAACACCAAGGAAAAAAGTGGAGTGCCTAATCGTCAATAAAGGAGGGAAAATGACCTTTCAAAACATTTCAAAAAGGCTATAACACCCTCAAAGGGTATTTTCCATGTCACTCTGTACTTAAGCAAAAGAGCGATTTTTCGTGGTTTGAAGCCTCGGGCAGCATCATGCAAAAAATAGGTCGCGACGCGCCTGTAAGATAGCGTGATGCACCTGTAACGTTCCTACCAAGGTTTTTACACATGGCGCGATGCGCCTGTAGGTTAGCACAACGCGCCTATGATCTTTGCCCGCCCGACGTTTAGAGGGCGCCCAGTGCCCGACACGACAACACCATAGCGGCGTGCAGGTGCTATGCGCTTGTGCACATGAGTGTAGCACCTCTCTAAAGGTCTCCAAGGGAAGAAAAAACTGGTTTTTGCTCAGATTTTGGGTTGTTCAAACACAACAGAAAGATTTCAAGGTATTTTTCATCCCCCTGCATCTCAAATTTTGGTCACAATTTTTTTTTGAAATCAAGATTTCAAAGAAGAAAATAGTGTTTTCAAAAGGGGAAACATAGCAGTTTTCAAGGGTCTCCTGCTTGCTAAATAAAAAGAAAAACAGTGTTTGAGGAGAAAGGGATAATTATCAGTTGAAAGGCTTGTTCTGCTTAAGAAGCCAGACATAGTTTTTGAAAAGGGAAAAAACAGTGTTTTAAAAGGAGAAAGGCCTATTTCATTAAAAAGAACCTATTTGCTTGTTAAGAAAGAGATATAATGCTGAAAGAAGAGTTCTATTTTTTTTAGTTCATTTCAAAGACCTGTGTTGGTAAGAGAGTGAAGGAAAGCCTAAACAAAACTATGCCTCCAAAGAAGGCCAGCAAGGGTGGATTTCACAAAAGGTTTGAGCCTATTACAACCCAAGAAATAAATGACTCCCCTTTGGTTCTTTTCAACTTCCATGAGGTAGTTTGCCTTGATTTTTGCCAAAATGTCTAGGAGGTCACCAATCACCCTCCCTTGACACAATTTTTCGCCCTGAGGCTGCAAGGAAAACATGTCCACCTAGCGGGTCTGGAATTTAAACTCACTCCTAGGGTTGTCTCCAAAGCAACTAAGATCCCCTATATAAGAGAAAAGTGGTTCAAACAAGCATACCTGGATCTAAATCACTATAAACCCTTCCTAAAACCATACCATCAGGATGCTTGCCAAGCTATATTTCCTTTTTCTCACTTATTGAGCAGCTATGCCCCCCTCATGAGAGTTATCATGAAGTATTTCACATGTGAAGGGAGATATTCCCGAATTTATTCCTATCACATCAGGCTCCTCATGCATTTCAAAAGAACTCAGTTGTTGAATCTCCCTTTCTTCCTCTGCAAAAGCATAAACAAGATTTCCTCCCTTGTCCAAAAGAGACCTCCTGCTAAGCAAAAAGCTATTCTTTTCCATCATTCTCTCATCAAAATCATCATCCTTCACCAGCTTGAAAAGAAAGGAGTGTCTTGGGAGACTTTCATTTATCGTCCAGATTTTTCTACTGCCTCTTCATCTCATGGCCCATCTCACATATCCTCCTCACCCTCCACTCACTATGTCTCTCCTTCACCAAGTCAAGCTACTCCTCAAAAGCGAGAATCTCCTATGATTGATAGTGAAAAATAGAAGTCTCATGAAAGCAGGCATGAAATTAGTGATGATAAGGAACTTAGTGATACTCAGCAAAGTAGTGAGCATAAACCAAGTGAAAAACCACAGGACAGTGACCGTGAGTATACTAGTGATGGTGAAGAAAGCTCACCAAAGGATAAGGAAGTCAGTGGCACTCAACAAATTAGTGAGGATGAGGAACAAAGAAGCCCTAAGCAAAGCAGTGAAAATGAGCATGGGGACAGTCCACCCATAGCTAGTGATGATGAAGAACAAACTGAAGAGTATCCAGCTAGTGATGATGAAGAACAATAGGGTAGTGATGATGAAGAGCAAAGGGAAGATGTTCAAAGCAGTGATGAGGAACACCACATTCCTCAACAAAGTCATGAAACCAATCAAAGGGACAGTGAAAAAAGTGCCTCCCAGCAGAGTAGTGACCATGGTAGTAGCCCACACACAGAGTCTATGGAAAACAGTGAAGATGATGGCAGCATGCAAAATGACAGTGAAGATAGTCAAGCAGCAGAAAAGGATGATGAAGCTAACATCCCTAAAAAACATACTCTAAACAGAACTGATGAGATTGAAGGAAACATATGTCAAGAGGTTCAAAACAGTGATAAAGGTGAAGATGGAAGCCCTAAAAAAACTCAAAATAGTGAGGAAAACAGTGAAGAGGGCAGCAAAGCAAGTGATGATGGAGGCAGCAGTATAAAGGATCAAGTTGAACAAATGCTAGTAATGAAACCTCCTCTCTCTTCTCCTCAACACAGCCAAGAACATGTGCTTGATGCCTCTCCTAGGCAAGGGGCCATGATTCATTCTCCAAAAGCACCAAAGGTTAAAAACACCAGATCTGCAAAGAAGAAGATCACTCTAGCAGTGACTAGTAATGTCACTAGGGCGCTAAGGAGTAGAGGCAAACTGCCTAAGAAGAGTATTGTTGAATTTCCAAAAAGAAAAAGAGCCAAGAAGTCTATCCAAAGTAAGGGCAAAGAAAAAGTTGAACAACAGGACATTAGCCATGAAAAATAAAGGGAGTTTGACATCATACAAATAGACAGTGATGTTGGTGATGATGAAGCTAGAATTCTTGAGTCACTTTTGCAAAACAGAGAAGCCCAAATCCATGACTTAGAAACTGATCTAGAAAGATCAAAGGACCTCATACATTTTATACAAATGCAAAATAAACAAATGAGTGGGCAAATGGAAATTTATGAGGCCCGAGCATTCAAATGCCAAAGGGAAGCATACAAAGCACAAGTCAAACTTGAAGAGTATATGGGAGAATTTGATGATATTGAGGAAGAAGAGTAGCCGGTAAGAAAAATTCCTAAGACTATGGGTCTTAGGAAAGCTTTGGAGAAACAAAAGGAAGAAGAAGCAACCCTTGTTCAATCTTATCCTCTCACACAATTGCTTGCCCAAGAGATAAAAAATGATAAAGAATCATGGCTTGAAAGAGCCAAAAAGAATTTGGAGGATAAGTTATAGAAGGAAAACAAAGACTTGGGTTTACAAAGGAAGATGACCGGGCACTACAAGAAATTGAACCAATTTTCCCAAAGAAAACTCAAACTTGCTAAAGAAAGGCTCAAAACTGCCCGAAGGAGGTGCCCAGTGAAAAAAGGGGAAAAAGACATATCTAGGATTGAAATATTGGCTTCAGCTTCCTTGCATGATTCTAAGAACCCATAAGGTGCTTGCTCGCCAAAATTGAGCAAATTTTGACATGATATTGTTTTTTGTGTTTTTTGGCCCTAATTGCACATTTTTCTAGGCGCTGCCATGTTTTCTAGGAGCATCCTCAGCTCATGAAAGTCATTTTTTTGGATGTATTAATTTTGGGGGCAGATACTCACAAATTTTTAGATCAAAAGGAGGTGTTTTGGTCCCTCAAAGAGGCAAACATCAGTCAAAATTCACCTTTCTGCCTCACATATCAGCAGATGAGACCCTCCTGGGTTTTTCACTCAGTCCACTTTTTGATAGACTTCCAGGGGTCAGTTTGAGAAAAATAAAGTAGTTCCAGAAACTAGACATCTAGGGCTTTCAAACGCGCTATCACGAGCCTTGTTTTGACATCGGGAAGTCCCTCAAAAGTTATCTGCAAAATAGGCTTCTTTCTGCTACTACGCTCCTGTAGCATTTTGGCTAAAAAAACAGTTTTCTGAATATGACCATCCAAATGTGCGTTTAGCTATTTTTAACTCCATGTCAGAGATTAAAAGTCAATTTGATTTCTATTATTAGCTTAAATAGATATTTTTGAAGATATTTGGTGCCTTGGGCTTTGCAAAGCCTCAAGGACAAAATTAGATATTTGTATTAGGCCAATGGCCTTCTAGATGCTCTAGGAGGGTTTCTTTCTCCTTGGCCTATATAATCCAAGAGAATTCATTGTAACCAGAGGCTGAAATTGATGTTATAGAGCAATACATAGCATTACAAGCTTTGAAGAAATATTTTTTCTTATGAAGTGGATGATCTCTTGCTTGACTTGGATGGTGGAGGAGGATTGTTTGTAGGATTCCATGGCTTGGTGAATGGTCTTGTGTTCCTTATCTGTTATGTTTCCTTATTTTATCATACATGTTTTCATGCTTCTTTCTTGTTGTAGGCCAGTAAATAATAGATTTGAAACATGCCCATGGAGGCACCTCAAGTTTCCTGATTCATTTGCAGCTTCTCTGTTTTCATCTTTCTTGGTTATGTCAAAGAATTATTAATTTCTCTTTGGTACCCTAAGAATTTTTTATCAGTTTCATTGATGGTTATTATGTATGTTGTCTAGTATGAGTCATGGTACGCCCTGCTTACTCATAGCTAATAAAAAATCCATCTCTGAAATCTCTCTCTAAAGTATTGATTATCTTAGTTAAGTTAAAGAGGTCTTGTTTCGATCTTGCCCTTTGCCCATGCTTTGCAGTCTTATTTCAAAGTTCCCAATAGCTCAAGATATGATGTTTAGGAGTTCCCTCTTCATAGTGTTAGCCACCTATAAAATTTGTCATATCAAATGGTGGCTAAATAATTTTTGAAGCCTTCAAGAAACAAGTTTTATTGCAAAATTGTTAGTTCTTGAAGTCTGATGAAGACATCTCATTCTTTGATTAATCTTCACTGTTGTTTCCCTCTTAAATTCTGAAAATCTATTTTTTTCCCTGAAGAAAAAGACTGCTAAAGACTCCATCTTCCCCTCATTTTACCCTTCCTTTCACTACAAATTAACCTTCATTTTTACCCCCTTTTCCCATAAAAATTCCTCTATCTTTCCATTATTTCCCATTTTCCATTCATAAATCCCATTTTGTAAGGTTTAAAGCTCGTTTTTGGACCTTACCAAAACCCCAAAATCCATTAAAAAACCTTGAAAAAATCATAAAAAACACACTTTTGCATTACAGGCCTAAGCCCCTTTGGGCTAAGCCCTAAACCACTTCCCCTCCATGCGACTTGGTGTTGGAACCAAGTGCAAAGGCCAAAAGTTCTTATCGCAATTGGAACTTTCCATCGAGCATAATTCTTTTTGTTTTATAAAACCCCCGATGCCGATGAGCCCCTTTTTATAAACCTCGGTCCCTTTATCTTTTTCACAATCGGGCGCTTAACACTATAATAAACCCTCCCTGATGCGAAATATCATTCGTATTTCGTAAAAATTTTGATTTTTCATGTTATAACGTGGCCCGCCGTTCATTGGTTGAAGCCATTCCTCCACCGTTGATCTTGAGCCAATCAACGGCCAGCGCAATCTTGCATCAGAGATTTCCATTAGGTGCATTAAATATTTTATTTGCAACCTCTGATTGGCGATCTCCTGATGGGTTCTCCACCATTGATCTCCCCCGCCAGATCCAGATCTGATGGCCCTTATCACTCCATCCCAAAGCCCATACCCCGCTTGTGACCTCCTCCGATTCATCCTCCACCATCGATCTGATCCTCAGATCAATGACCCACAATTAATCGCATCGGTGCTCTTCTATCTTTTGCCCCCGCCAATCGCAAACCTCCGATTGAATCTAGACCATCCGTGCATCAAGATCCAACGGTACAGATTGAAGCCTCAACCTTTGTTAAAATCCATAAACCCCGCTTTATAATTTTTTTTGGGGGATATCTCAGCCGTCGATATTTGCAGATCAACGGCCCATAATGACCCATTCTCCGCCTCATATTTTATTCATTCAACCCACAGATAAAATCTGAGTCGTTGATCTGTTTGATCCAATGGTCCAGACTCATCTCGAAAGACCATGCTCCCTTGGGTCCTACCCATCCCAGATTTTGATCTCCGCCGTTCATTTTTTGATCCAACAGCTCAGATTGAAACCGCCTTCCCCTGCCCCCACCTCTTTCTGTCCTTGCTTCTTATCGATATCGCGCTCACTCCTCACCATCCGATCTGAGACCCTAGATCTAACAGCTGACGCGCATTTTAGCGTAAATTCATGCCCGAGCGTTAATTATCCACGTGTCGAGCTCTGACGCATGTCGTGTTCGAAAAGATAAAACCGCTTTTCCTCCATTTTCTTACGCAAAACCTCTGGTTTCTTGAGCCGAAACCTCCCTTCCCATTTACATTGTATTTCATCGCGTTCTTTCCCCGTCATCGATCTCTGCAGATCAACGACTCACATTCAATCTGGCCATTACACTATCACCCTCTGCCTTTCTCCAAGGGACTTCGTAGATCAACCTCCACCATTGATCTCCTTGGGCGAATCTAATCCAATGGCCTACAATCATCCGGGAAACTCCAATTTTCATTTCAATACATTTTCCTCCGCCAAAGTATTTTTTACTCATTTCCTTTGTATTTCTTCCATTTCGCGATAGTGTAGCCCCGCTGCATTATATTTCCTCGGTTGATCTCGACCGTTGATCAACACAGATCAACGGTTCAAACTTAATCTCCAACCTTTTCATTCCAACCGCCTCCCTTTCAATCTCTGCAAGCAATCTCCGCCGTTGGATGCTTTCATCCAACAGTTGTGACCTAACCACAACCTCCAAAGCAGTCTGACCCATATACGGAGGATTTTTCTAATTTTTATTGGTTTGTGCAGATTTTAAAGGTTTTTTCAAATATTTTAAAGAAAAAATAAAGGCCGGGGATGACGATCCCCTAGGCCTTTATTCATCAAAGAGAATTATTCCCCAGGGTTCCATATCACGTTTTATCGGTGCCTCATGAGCGCTTATGCCACTATAAAGCCCCTGTAGCACCTGCACATCAACAAGACACAATAAAGATTGAATCAATCAAAGAGTATTAGTATGAAGATCCAGTCAAACCAAAAATGAAGAATTAAAGTTGGTTTACACAGTTTGGGTGGATTATGGCTAAAATCGACAATTAAAAGCCTAATCCACTTAATTAAACATATTTGAAGAACAAAAGACAGGAAATTAGGCCTTATTATGCCTAACACATAAATCAGGAGAAAATTAATCCAGTTTTAGGTCAAAACAAAATATCTACCGGACAAAGAGAGCCTTCACTCCCACATCAGAGGCTAATTGAATCCTCTCAGCTACCTAATGCCACCTGCAGCCTCCAAGCATTTAACAGAGGCAGAGTTATTACCCGAACAGAGGATATTTTCCTTAATACAGCTCAACAGTTATTTCGAGCCAAAGAGACTTATTGCAAAAATATAAGAAGAGTTATTACAACGATGACACAGAGCCTTAAAGTCAACAAAAGCTTCCTAACAAGCTTAATATTTAATGTAAATCAATTAATACAGAGAAATATCTGTAATCTTCTCCATTGAGCTCGTCAAAGGCCGAGAAGCATTAAAACTGTATTAATTGAGCCTGTAGATCTTTTTTCTCTTTCCACCTCCTCACTTTCCTATAAAATCTTCTTGAGGATCTCGTTGTAAAGGGTTTGATTTGGGTTGGTTGAAAAACTTTGAAATATACTTGTGCTCGTAACTTCCTACATGTAAATAGTGTTCAGAGGCTCTTGAAGCTCTGTTTGTGATCAAATAAGTTAGGCTGAGAAGTGAAGATGATTGCTGAATTGAAACATTGGACTTGAATAATGTGACTGGATTAACATCAATATACAAGCTAATTCTTGGGATCCTGGTCTATATCACTGGTGAAGAGCTTCTTTCTGTGTTATTGTTTTCCTTTCATGTATGCCATTTTGTCCATTATTCTCTGATAAATAACAACAAGCATAGAGTTAGGACTTACTTTTTACAGTACCCTTCTCTGACTGATAAGCTTTATCTCAATGTTTTCCTCCAAATTGTGTATTTAAGAATGATTCAATATAGTCTAAGCAGTTAGGAATGCTGGCGTTCCCTCGTCCTACTGTCTAAACCAAACATTGTTCTTTAATGTTATTTTTTTTATCTGCTTAGTAAAGATAGAGTATAAAAGTGATGGTTTGCCCAGTTTTCTAGTTTCTGAAAATTTCCCTAAGAGTATGCTGAAAGCAGTCTAGATTTAAAAGTATCTTATCTGATCTTAGGCTACACTTTGTTTATCTTATTTGTTTTCATCCTTTCTGAAAGTAATTATGCGGATTACTGGATTGTTTGTATATTGAGTTAACTTTAATACGAACTTGTCCAAAGAAGTCTATGGTTAGCCCTGTCCTTTGGATGGTTTTAAATAGTTACTTAAAAGGATTTTCTTGTTTGGAGAGACTGATAAATCCTAGTTGAAATTATTGTCTGTTTCCACCCCTTCAACACTTTTACAGTTTCCATTCCATTTAATCTCAAAGATCTTGTGATATAGATGACTTGCCCCTTGGACCACTCTTGAAATTGTTGCACAATTAAACCCTTTTATGACTCCATAGCCCAATGGACTAAAAACCAGCGTTATATCTATCTTATCAGCTAAAGCTTGTTATGATTTCTTGCAAATTCACACCTTTGAAACTCTTTCATTTTAGGACTTTCCACTCAACTAAAAATCATGCTCAATCATCAAAAAACAAACAAAACCCTTGCTCTTAATAACTAGCCTAATATCATTACCCAAAAGCCTTAAAGATAAGTAAATCTTTGCACTTATTAGAGAGATCCCTCTCTAGATTCAGGAGGGCTAGATCCTAGAATCCAAAAGTGGTTCAAGTGTTCTCTCTGCAGTTTGTATTTGCCAATCTTGCAAATTACAGGGAGCTAACATTTCTGGCGACTCCAGTGGGGATTTTCTGAGTAAACATTCATCCTTGATACTTTTGGAACCTCAGGAAACCTATTGATTTAATGACATTTGTTCTGTTAGCTAGTTAACCCACCAAGCATAACATTTCTGGCGACTCCACTGGGGATTTCCGAGTTTATAGTTGCTTAGCAAGCTTTTATAGACTCATTAGTCTTCCAAACAACCATAAAAACTTAGAAAAAACCCAAAACATTTTAGATTGGTACATGGTGGTGGACCATAAAACATTTGACCTCCAAAAGAGCTAAAAACTTCCACCTGGCGACTCCACACTCTGAAACTCCCAAAAGACCAAATGACTCCACTAGTAGAAGACCTTGAACTGATTGAACAGACACAGCGACCTCATTTTCTGATTTACAAACATGGATTTAGATATAGACCCAGAAGAAAAACATATGGTCATGATGGAAAAATTGATGTACATGCTTGGAAGAAGGGTGGATAGGTTTATGGCTAATCTAAACATTGGTGATTCACACCAACATATGCCTTTCCCTGAGCAAACACAAGCTCTGCCACTACAAGACATGAATGATGAACAAGATTATAGAGCAAACAATCAAGAAAAATTTCTAATCATGATGGAAAAGATGATGTACATGCTTGGAAAGAGAATCGATAGGTTGATGGCTAATATGAATGTTGATGATCAAGAGAAACATATGCTTTTCCTCGATCAAACACAAGCCCAATCACCTCAAGATCAAGATAGTGACCAGGATACGTATTATGATCAACACCTTATGAAAAATGATGAGCAAACTTACAAAGAAAGAAATAAAGGAGGTTGTCAAGAAACTTTTGATTGCCTTCCTATGTCTTGTACCATGCTGATAAGAGATCTTCATGACCAAAATGCAAATACTAATAGTGAGCAGCGCTTTGAGGAAACAAGTAGCCATTTGGAAAACACAAAACCTGAAATTGAGGAGACACCAATGCATATAGAAACCTTTCCTTTGTGTTATAACTCATTTAGATTATACGACAAGAGTGGCATCCTGATAATTTAGAAAAAACAACTCATGAAACTTATACGCAAACTAAGTATTATAAAAATCATGAGGAATTTTTTGAAACACAAGAAGATCAGGAAACAACATAAAATCCTCAAAGTCTCCCTGCAAGCACAAGTCAAGATCCCCTAGAAGAGGCTCAAGAAAACATCCAGCCTCAAAATCAGCCTTTACAACAGACAAAGAACCGCTGTACTTCTGTTCGAAGGGACATAGAAACATTTTTCCCGTTGACAGAAGAAGAGATAGATCAGACTATTAATAAACAGTCAGTCTCTGAAGCTTATTGCGGAACAAATACTTTTGATCATTCACGTAGAGAACTTTGTTGTAAAGATGCAGAAATTTCTTTTGTTGGTCATAAGAAACAGAGTAGCACTTTTTCTGTTTATACTGAAAGAAAAATATCTCCTTTGACAGAAGAACAAATTGATCAAATACTAAGCAAGAGGCTACCCTCCAAACCATCGTCTCAACTAGACAGTCGTGAACATGGTGCCTATACCATAGAACAATCTAATGGCACTCAAGACAAAGAGGATAGTAGAGAAATTAATGATAATACTGAAACTAGTCCTCTTTGGAATATGAATTTTGATGGGTCATGTACTAAAACTAATGCAGGTGCAGGAATATGGCTTTACAATACAGCAAACAATTATTCTGAAGCCTATTCATACAAATTTAACTTTCAATGCACAACTGACATAGCAGAGTATGAGGCACTCCTCTTAGGGCTACATTTATTAAAGAAATTAGGAGCCCAGAAGATAACAGTTCATGAAAATGCAGAATTAGTAATTAGGCAAGTAAAAGAAGAATGCATGGTTAAACATCCTAGACTTAGAGCCTATCAGGATGATTCCATGGATCTATTAAAATATTTAAAGATTTCCAACTTATCCTTGTTCCTAAAGAACAGAACAATTTTTCTAGTGGATTAGCCCTCATGGCTAGTACATGTTGGAGTCCTTGGAAGAGAAAACAATATACAATTCAATAAAAATTCAGACCAGCTATCCCAAACAATAAAGTATACTGCCAAAACTTTGAAGGAGAAAAACAAATAGAAGACTATCCTACTGAAGATATACCATCTCTCCAAGAAGAGACTTCTCCCTTCACTAATGTTAATCTGTCATCCAAAGAACCTGAATTTATATCATAAGCCAACATAGATTTAAAGAAAGAAGAAATTTCACTGCTTACTATTTTGCAGGTTAAGGATGATGATGCTTCCAAGCAACATTCTGAAGATATAGTCCTCAAAGCTGAAGTTTTGGAAGCAGACAATCTACCAGACATGGAGGGCCAAAAAGAAGAGAATATTCATCTTTTCTTTGTTGATCCTTTGGAAGAGTGTGTGGAATTTCCAACATCAAGCATGGATCCTTTGCAAGAGCCAAATGAATGAAAAGCTATCACCCTCTGTGATAGTCTTGGTTTTGAAGATTAATCTTCAAAATGTACTATGGATACCCCTGACAAATAGCCAGAGTTTCTTCTTCTTCTTTACACTACTCAATTGGCTACATTGGCACTTTTGTATCATATGATAATGTAAATACTCCAAGCTAGAATAGGTTATATAGGAATGTCAATATAGCTTAGTTTTGATAAAATTAGATAGTTGTTGATTTTTGTCTCCGAATAAAAATAAAAAATACAAAACAATAGAAAGAGAAAAGAGGGAAGATTGTAAAAACAAGAAAGGTACAGCCCCATACCAAAAAAGAGAAACCAAAATCTGAAAGTGTGCAAGCTCAAAAGCCACTCCTGAAAAACACACTTCTAATTAGTCATACAGCCTAATCATGACTAATTAGTTTTAAATTTACTGCTGATAGATTAGTGAATTCGATTTTCCAAATAGTTTAATCTTGGCTTATCAGTTAGGTAGATTAGGCTAGAAAATAAAGGTTCAAACAAGCTCAAAATCCAAACCTCAGTTTTCAAAAGAAGAATGACTCCAATTTGTTTTAATCATGAGTCAAAAATAGAAGTAAACTGGTTCTAATGAACTCAAAATAAAAACCAGAGAACAAGGAAAAAATAGCTCGAATAAACTCAAAAACAGAGCTGAAGAAAAGAGAAGGTCGTGCTGAAAACTTCCAGATCTTAAGCCTTCACCATTTTGATTTAATTTTCTGCAAAATTTTATCTATGTGCAGCTTGTTTTATGCCATAGATCAACAACAAGTTAGACTATTGAATCCTGACTTGTATGCTTTTAAATTTCTGTTTTAGAAATTAGTGAATAAAAATTTGTTAGACCGTTTAATCCTAACAGATTAGTAGATTAGGTAGAGAAGCTTATGAACTCAACTGTTTAATTTGAGTTCATGGAGAAATAAGAAGTAGACTTAGATTAGTTTTTTTCTTTCAAAAGAATAAAATGTTTGTAAAAGAGTTTTCCAATCCAAGTGCACTCTAAAAGAAGAAAAAATGTTAGATCAGTAGGATTGGGTAAGTAGAAAGCTTGTGTTGATGAAGTTCCATTGTTTTTTCATGGCTGCTAACATTTTCAAAACAGAAGAAGATCATCCAAGTGAAGAAAGTTGCAACCCAATGGATGAGGCACTGATCAACCTCCTAGAGAATACAAGTTTGAAGTTCTTGATGCCTTCAAGAAGGTACCATCCCCATGTGGAGCCACTGTTAGCCACCTATAAAATTTGTCATATCAAATTGTGGCTAAATCATTTTTGAAGCCTTCAAGAAATAATTTTTATTTCAAAATTGTTAGTTCTTGAAGTCTTATGAAGACATCTCATTCTTTGATTAATCTTCACTGTTGTTTCCCTCTTAAATTCTGAAAATCTGTTGTTTTCCCTGAAGAAAAAGACTGCTGAAGAATCCATCTTCCCCACATTTTACCCCTCCTTTCACTGCAAATTAACCTTCATTTTTACCCCCTTTTCCCATAAAAATTCCTCTATCTTTCCATTATTTCCCATTTTCCATTCATAAATCGCCTTTTGTAAGGTTTAAAGCTCCTTTTTGGACCTTATCGAAACCCCCAAATCCATTAAAAAACCTTGAAAAAATCATAAAAAACACACTTTTGCATTACAGGCCTAAGCCCCTTTGGGCCAAGCCCTAAACCACTTCCCCTCCATGCGACTTGGCGCTGGAACCAAGCGCAAAGGGTGAAAGCGCTTATCGCAATCGAAACTTTCCATCGAGCGCAAGTATTTTTGTTTTATAAAACCCCCGATGTTGATGAGCCCCTTTGTTATAAACCCCGGTCCCTTTATCTTTTTCATATATCCAAAGGCCTGCAATCGGGTGCTTAACACTATAATAAACCCTCCCCGATGCAAAACATCCTTTGTATTTCATAAAAATTTTGATTTTTCATGTTATAACGTGGCCCGTTGTTCATTGGTTAAAGCCATTCCTCCACCATTGATCTTGAACCAATCAACGGCTAGTGCAATCTCGCATCGGAGATTTCCATTGGGCGCGTTAAATATTTTATTCGCAACCTCTGATTGGCGATCTCCCGATGGGTTTTCCACCGTTGATCTCCCCCGCCAGATCCAGATTCGATGGCCCTTATCACTCCATCCCAAAGCCCATCCCCCACTTGTGACCTCCTCCGATTCATCCTCCACCGTCGATTTGATCCTCGGATCGACGACCCAAAATCAATCGCATCGGTGCTCTTCTATATTTTTCCACCACCGATCGCAAACCTCCGATTGAATCTAGACCGTCCATGCATCAAGATCTGATGGTCTAGATTGAAGCCTCAACCTTTGTTAAAATCCATAAACCCTACTTTATAATGTTTTTTGGGGGAAATCTGAGCCGTCGATATCTGCAGATCAACGACCCATACTGACCCATTCTCCGCCTCATATTTTATTCATTCAACCCACAGATCAAATCTGAGTCGTTGATCTATTTGATTCAACGGTCCAGAATCATCCCGAAAGACCCTGCTCACTTGGGTCCTACCCATCCCAGATTTTGATCTCCGTCGTTCATTTTTTGATCCAATGGCTCAGATTGAAACCACCTTCCCCTGCCCCCACCTCTTTCCGTCCTTGCTTCTTATCGATATCGCGCTCACTTCCCATTGTCCGATCTGAGACCCCAAATCTAATGGCTAACACGCATTTTCGCGTAAATTCATGCCCGAGCTTTAATTCTCCAAATTCACGCAATATAAGTGGTTTCAAAAGGCTACGTGTCGGGCTCTAACGCATATCGCGTTCGAAAAGCTAAAACCACTTTTCCTCTATTTTCTTACGCGAAACCGCTGGTTTCTTGAGCCGAAACCACCCTTCCCATTTACATTGTATTTCATCGCGTTCTTTCCCCACCGTCGATCTCTACAGTCAACGACTCACATTCAATCTGGCCATTACACTATCGCCCTCCGCCTTTCTTCAAGGGACTTCGTAGATCAACCTCCACCGTTGGGATAATCTAATCCAACGGCCTATAATCATCCGGGAAACCCCAATTTTCATTTCAATACATTTTCCTCCGCCAAAGGATTTTCTACTCATTTCCTTTGTATTTCTTCCATTTCGTGATAGTTTAGCCCCGCTGCATTATCTTTCTTTGGTTGATCTCGACCGTTGATCAACACAGATCAATGGTTTGGACTTAATCTCCCACGGTTTGATTCCAACCGCCTCCCTTTCAATCTCTGCAAGAAATCTCTGTCGTTGGATGCTTTCATCCAACGGCTGCGACCTAACCACAACCTCCAAAGCAGTCTGACCCATATACGGAGGATTTTTCTAATTTTTATTGGTTTGTGCAGGTTTTAAAGGGTTTTTCAAATATTTAAAAGGAAAAATAAAGGCTGGGGATGACGATCCCCCAAGCCTTTATTCATCAAAGAGAATTATTCCCCAGGGTTCCATATCACGTTTTATCGGTGCCTCATGAGCGCTGACACCACTATAAGGCCCCTGTAGCACTTACACATCAACAAGACACAGTAAAGCTTGAATCAATCAAAGAGTATCAGTATGAAGATCCAGTCAAACCAGAAATGAAGAATTAAAGTTGGTTTACACAGTTTGGGTGGATTACGGCTAAAATCGAGAATTAAAAGCCTAATCCACTTAATTAAACACAGTTGAAGAACAAAAGACAGGAAATTAGGCCTAATTATGCCTAACACATAGATCAGGAGCAAATTAATCCTGTTTTAGGTCAAAACAAAATATCTACCAGACAGAGAGAGCCTCCACTCCCACATGAGAGGCTAATTGAATCCTCTCAGCTACCTAATGCCACCTGCAGCCTCCAAGTATTTAATAGAGGAAGAGTTAGAGGATATTTGCCTTAATACAGCTCAACAGTTATTTCGAGCCAAAGAGACTTATTGCAAAAATATCAGCAGAGTTATTACAACGATGACACAAAGCCTTAAAGTCAACAAAAGCTTCCCAACAAGCATAATATTTAATGTAAATCAATTAATACAAAGAAATATATGTAATCTTATCCATTGAGCCCCTCAAAGGCCGAGAAGCATTAAAACTATATTAATTGAGCCTGTATATCTTTTCTCTCTTTCCACCTCCTCATTTTCCTATAAAATCTTCTTGAGGAGCTCGTTGTAAAGGGTTGGATTTGGGTTGGTTGCAGAACTTTGAAATATACTTGTGCTCGAAACTTCCTACATGTAAATAGTGTTCAGAGGCTCTTGAAGCTCTGTTTGTGATCAAATAATTTAGGTTGAGAAGTGAAGATGATTGCTGAAATGAAACATTGGACTTGAAGAATGTAACTGGATTGACATCAATATACAAGCTGATTCTTGGGATCCCAGTCTATATCACTGGTGAAGTGCTTATTTCTATGTTATTGTTTTCCTTTCATGTATGCCATTTTGTCCGTTATTATCTGATAAAGAACAACAAGCATAGAGTTAGGACTTATTGTTTATAGTACCCTTCTCTGACTAATAAGCTTTATCTCAATGTTTTCCTCCAAATTGTGTATTTAAGAATGATTCAATACAGTCTAAGCAGTTAGGAATGCTGGTGTTCCCTCGTCCTACTTTCTAAACCAAAAATTATTCTTGAATGTTATTTTCGTTATCTGATTAGTAAAGATAGAGTAGAAAAGTGATGGTTTGCCCTATTTTCTAGTTTCTTTCTCCAAAGGTAGTTCTAAAAATTTCCCTAAGAGTATGCTGAAAGCAGTCTAGATTTAAAAGTATCTTACATGATCTTAGGCTACACTTTGTTTATCTTATTTGTTTTCATCCTTTTTGAAAGTAATTATGTGGATTACTGGATTGTTTGTCTGTTGAGTTAGCTTTAATATGAACTTGTCCAAAGAAGTCTATGGTTAGCCCTGTCCTTTGGTTGGTTTTAAACAGTTACTTAAAAGGCTTTTCTTGTTTGGACAGACTGATAAATCCTAGTTGAAATTATTGTCTGTTTCCACCCCTTCAACAATTTTATTGTTTCCATTCCATCATTTAATCTCAAAGATATTGTGATATAGATGACTTTCCCCTTGGACCACTCTTGAAATTGTTGCACAATTAAACCCTTTTATGACTCCATAGCCCAATGGACTAAAAACCAGCGTTATATCTATCTTATCAGCCAAAGCTTCTTCTGATTGCTTGCAAATTCACACCTTTGAAAATCTTTCATTTTAGGACTTTCCACTCAACTAAAAATCATGCTCAATCATCCAAAAACAAACAAAACCCTTGCTCTTAATAACTAGCCTAATATCATTACCCAAAAGCCATAAAGATAAATCAATCTTTGCACTTATTAGAGAGATCCCTCTCTGGATTCAAGAGGGCTAGATCCTAGAATCCCAAAGTGGTTCAAGTGTTCTCTCTGCTGTTTTTATTTGCCAATCTTGCAAATTACTGGGAGATAACACATAGATTGAGTTGTTTTTTTGTCTTATTTGTTTTCCCAAAAGTCTGAAGGTGATTTTCCCAAAGTTAGAGGGTCTTATACTTCTATGCATCACCTGATTGTTTATTTTTTGCACTTATTAGTTTGAGTTTCATTCATAGTGATTAATGGTTAGCCCTACCACATGAATGTTTGTTGTTTAGCTATTTATGCTTAAAACCTCTTTGTCTTTCACAAACTTAGTGTCCATCTCATTTCACTTTCACCCAAAGAATCCATTTATCTCGACCAAATCGGCCCTGTAGTGATACCTTGTCCACCATTTGAGGCAACCTTGACCTTTTTGACCCCGTAGCCCAGTTGATCTGAATTTTTTTTATCTATTTATCCTTTGATTAGTTCCCCCTCAAGAAACCTAAAACAAGCCAAAACATACTTAACAACAAGCCTAAAATCTAATATACAGAAGCAAACAAGTTTACATCCTTTGCATAATAGAGAGAGCCCTCTCTAAGTCTAGGAAGGCTAGGTCCTAGGGCTCCAAAGCTTGGTATGATGTTACCCTATCATTTGGCTTGCCAATCTGCCAAATCACGGGACCCTAACATAATGGCGATCATGGTGGGACTTTGAGTAATAAACAAACTTAGACTCCCTAAACATTTTAGCGTCCCTTAAGAAGAATATCTTGTCGATTTATCCCACTGCTCCCTAACATAATGGCGATCATGATGGGACAGTTCTGAGTTCATGACAATCTAAGTACACCTTAGGACTACAAAAATCCCTTGTCTTCAAGAATATCTAGTGAATCAGCCATGTCATCGCCACACTAACATAATGGCGATCATGGTGGGACCTACTGAGTGCATAATAGTCTAACAAACTCTTGTAGACTCATTAGTCCTTCAAATTTAAAATCAGACAAACAACCTATAAAATCATTTAGAGTAAAATCTTATTGTTTCACCATCTTAGCAAAATGATGATTCAGCTACAGAACATTCTTGTAAACTAGGCTGCATATAGGAAATTAGAAAACCCCAAAAAACATCCCTAGATTGGCTTTTTATTGTTATTGGTAGTGGACCATAGATACATATCTCTAAAAACAACAAAACATCCACCTGGCAACTCCACTAGCCTCCAGTAGGCCTAATATTCCACTAAAAACCAAAAATTTCATAATCATACTATCCTGTTGACTTATCTTTCCAAAAAACACAAAGTTCATGATGCAGCCTCTGAAATCAGTGAAAAACTAAGTACAACTTAGGGATTCAGAAATCTTCATCTAAACATAGGAAATCAACAAAATATCTTGCAAATAGAACTATAGCTTTCTCAGCAATCTAGCAAACTGTTGAACTGAGTTTTAAGTCATTCTTGCAATTTTTCACACAAAATTTTTCTAGAAAGAATTTTTCTAAAAAAAATCTTTGTCAGTATTGGTGGTGGACCATAAATCTCAAGAACATCCACCTGGCGACTCCACTAGGCTTCATATTGTTTTTACCTTACTCACATCCGTGAAACCCCTAGAGAGGACAGCCATCCAAAAAAAAATCACAACTATCACCCTCTCTAAACATTAATTTTGAAATCTGGCTTCACGAAGAATTAATACCAGATCTCACCCGGACCCAAATCCCCCTATCATAGTTGATGACCCAGAAAATATTTTGTGGCAAACTTCTGAAACTGGTAACTTAGCTACCAATAGGACCATCCACAAAGCAAGCTCTGTACCTAAACATCTTACATCCTTGCAAGATTCCCAGTTTGAATTGAGTTTAGCAAAAGCCCTTTTTAGAAGCAAGTTGCAAAGTAAAATCAACCTTGACGATCTTGAGCCCTTAGATTTGCAACAGAGTCCTAGCAGAGAAGCCTCACCCACTACACCTCTTGATTTTCAGCTTCTCCACCACTTTGACTCTTATCACCCCAAATATACTCAGAATCAGTCCACAAGTCCAAGTACCTCCGCCATACCCATTCAGACCACCATTGTGCAAATCACCTCATCCCCTACTACAAATCCTCATACTGTAAATCTACCATTAGCTCCCATCATGGCAGCTTGGTATGCACCCTTAGTGTTACCACAACCTTTGGTACCATTGCAAAATGATTACCAATCCTGAATCCCACACTTCACCGAAACTGAAGCTATTACTGCTCAACATCATGTAGATAGAATCAGTGATGCTTTTGACTATACGGAATTAGAAGATGAAACCATAAAGATGAGAATGTTCGCCCAAAGCCTAGGCGAAGAACCCAAGAAATGGTTTAAAAAATTAGCTCCTAACAGTATACATGATCTCCCAGCACTTTACCAAACTTTCATAAACAGGTGGGAAATCAGGAAAAACCCCATCCAAATCCTTTCTGAATATAACAATCTTAAAAGGAATATGGGGAAAAGTGTTTAGGACTATTGCACTAGATTCAACAGTGTCTATAATGCCCTCCCGCCTCATATGAAACCTCTACTTGGCTCAGCATTAGCAAATTTTCCCGAAGGTTTCGAGCCAGATATGACATACCAACTAAGAGAAAGAGACCCCGCAAATTTAAAAGAAATGCAAAAAGTATCTATTAGTGCCGAAGCCAACCTAGCTGAGAAAAGAGTTAGGATAAGATCAGAAAAGAAAGTCACATACCGAGATGAGGTCATGCTTTCAATTTCCTCCTCAGATCCCAGAATAGACAACCTGGTTAAAACCATGGAGAGAATGTGGGAAAGAATGAATCTAAATTAAAAAGCACCTCTTAAGGACAACGAGCCAAATCCTCAAAATAGAAACTGGAACCAAAAATTTCGAAGAGACCTGCCTCAAAACAAACCAAGGGAAAATGACCAACAGATCAGGCCACCTTTCCATGAAAACTATGTTGATGAGGTAGAAAGAGATATGGAACCACTTGATGAAAATCACTTAAACTTGATAGGTTCTGATAGCGAGGGTGAGGTTTTCCTCACAGAAGAAGAACAATTTTTCTTCTCCTCGAATCAAAATGAAGCAAATTATGAGGACACCGAAGATCCTGAGGTAGGATTACAAAATGCCATAATGGAAGTCCATAGGCAATATGATCTTAGGAGTAAGAAAAACCAAGACAACTCTAAGAAAGGTAGCCTAGACACTGCTGTTACAAAAACCCCTGATACCATTCTTAAAAGAACAACAGATAGTAAAAAAATCATGGCTAAGAGAACTGACCAAAACAAAGACAAAACTAGCAAGGCAAGCCTTTATCCTAACTGTCCTAGTACCTCTACTAAAATCCCTGAAACCACTGTATTAAACAAAACCCCAAATCAAAATCAGCAAATTAAGAATATAGAGAAAATCATGGCTGAGAAAACTGAAGCAAATCTATCTAAAATACAAGCACCCTTCAGCTTTGAAGGGGAAATCGCCAAAATTAAGATCACCATGCCTCTCACTGAACTTACTACCCAAAGCTCATACAAATATCAAGTGTTAAAGGTCTTAAACATAGGAAATGATGCAAATACTTTACACCTAGCTGATGATACCCATGATGTGTTGTTTGGACCAAAAATAGAAGGAAAATATCAAGAGGGAACCACTCTTCCTTTTTACATTAGTTTGAATATACATGACTAAATCCTACATAATGCCATGCTAGATTTTGGGGCCTCTCACAATCTCATGCCGAAATTAGTAATGGAAAGATTAGGCCTAGAAATAACAAAAACTTATAAAGACTTATACTAGTTTGATTCAAGCAGAGTCAAGTGTCTAGGCCTGATAAAAGATCTTTGTGTCAGTTTGGCCCAAGTACCTGCAAAACACCTGGTCATGGACATAGTGGTAGCAGACATCCCTCCCAAGTACGTAATGCTTTTATCCAGATCTTGGGGGGCCAAGCTTCAAGGAAATATTCAACTAGATATATCTTACGCCACAATTTAATCAAACAAGAATACTGTATCGGGAATCACACATGAAATATATGGTTAGTAGCCAAGAAAGGCTAGATAACATCCCTATGTATTCCATACATTCAGACCTAAATTCCTTCATTTTACATACTGAAGAAGACATTGATAAACAAGTAGGAGAAATTGAAACAAATCTAGGCACACCGCATTAGACACCCCAGATTCTCTATGATGAGCTGGATACTCAAAACTACGATGACCCTGAACAATTATGTCTTGAAGAGTGGGAATTTGATTTTCTAGAAATAGAGATAAATCAGAAAACAGAACACATTCTACACCCTCAAGCAAGTTTCTCAAACCAAGGACAAACATCAAAAGTACAAACAGAAACTTTTTTCAAAACAGAAGCACTGGAAGGCTTACATAGTACAAACCTCTTTGGAAATCAGGAGCAGGGGAGTCTTATGTTCTTACCATACTTAAATACTTCACCATCCCAAGACCTTACCTCTCCAAGTAAAACTTTAACTTTTGCAACCAATTTGATGAATCCAGGGAAAATGTCTGATAAATTTAATGAAGGGGAATATGATAACAGCAGTCCCAAGACACCTGAGCTAATTGAACTACCTAAAATTCTGTCATTTCACCAGAGATTAAGAACTACTAGAGTATGCAATATTGTTCAAGATACTAATACATATCGGGAAAACAGTGTAAAACACTATGACAATGCCATCATTTTAAGAAGTAACCTTACAAAAAGAAATGCAAAAATCTTGGTCAAACATTAACAATTAAAGACAAAACAAATGGACATAGGATATGTGTAGATTTCAGGAACACAGATAAACCTCCCCAGAATAGCACTTATATCCTTCCCAAAACAGATCATACCAGACACAAGCTAGGAGTTTCTAATCATATGTCTTTGCAAAGTTATGTTTCAGGATATCATCAGTTAATTCCTCTTCACAACAAACAGCTTAAATATTTTTTCAAATACACTGGAAGTAGTTCCAAATTCAAACCTAGGGTTGCAAAACTGCCAGACACCAAAGACATGTTCCTGAAGGCCATGTTTCCAGTTCTGAATTTCTTCACTATGATGTACCTTGAAGATGTCATCATCTGTTTTAAAAATGACAAAGAGTATCTATATTACCTAAAAAAGATGTACAACAAAGGCAAGAGCGGAAATCAAAGGTATAAAGAAAAGCAGTAAGCAGATACATAATTTTTCAAAGACTCTTGCAAGAGCCCTTATGTTGTGCTTGAAAGGGAAAATTTTCCAAACTTTTCTTTTCAAGAGCTGACTGGACCAAGAGCATCGGGAGATCCCTTTGAAGACAAAATGCTCAAGTTCCACCATTTTCAAGATTTCTAGTTTCCAAAACATTTTCACTCATTGTACATATCACTGTTTGAAGAAATAAATAAAAACATAAAATACAAAAACAGTAGAAAAGTTGAAAAGAGGGCAGTTTTAAAAATAGCAGAAAATCCCCATGTTTAAAAAATAGTCATGCTGAAAGTGCACAAATCTAAATGCCACTACTAGTGCTCAAAGGATATCTTGTTCAGTTATCTAGCCTAATCATAATTGGACATGTTTTAAATCGATTGCTGATTAGTTAGTGAAAGAAGCGATAGTAAAATTGTGTAAGCTTGACTTATCTATGAAAGTAGATTAGGAAAAGATACTGGTTCCACACGCTCAAAACAGAACCAAAGAGGAAAACAGGGATGAAAAAAAAACTATGTATCCTAGCCCTGATTTTTCTAAATCTCATTTTGCATGAAAGTAACATTTGTTGGCAGCTTGTCTTTATGCCACAAACACATGACAAATCAGACCGTGTAATCCTGATTTGGTCATTTTTCAATTTCACGTTCTAGTTTAGTGAATGAAATCCTGTCGAACAGCTCAATCTTGACAGTCGATCTAGCATAGGTAGAGAATCAAAAGAATTCATCAGTTTAATCTGAACTCGTGGAAGATATTAGTGTAGAATTAGATGGTTTTCATTTTTTTCAAAAATATCATGTCAAAGGGTTGCTAGTCCAAGTGCACCTAAAGAAGAAAAAATGTTAGGAATTATAGCTGGGTAGGTAGAGACGACTTTGATGCTAATCATGCTGTAAATTTTCAGAAATAACATCAAGAAAAAGAAAAATTTGTGCCAATGAATAAGACACTGGTCTTCACAAGCTAGAGATCTGCAATTCGAGACACCTCCTGAAAGGGAGTTGCTCTCCCCAAATGAAGCCACTGTTAGTCATCAGTATTTTTACCTGTTTTGATGACTAGATTCCTTGGCTGAGTTTTCTAGAAACTAATCTCAATCTGTCAATTTGTCATCTAGAAAACACCTCAAACAAATTTTTGTTTTCCTACCCCTCTCCTTCAGCCTATAATGGGAAAATCCCTTTAGTTTTCTAAACCTATCTCATTACAGTAAAGTCTCCCTGTCCATAACTATCGTAAATATGATACCTCTGCTAACCATCAAAATCCTTTGTTTTTCATACAACCCACTGTCCAACACTTAACAAAGTGACTACCCCTCAATCCTCAATCATCTTGCCATGTGATAATCCACTCATGCCTAAGAAGCCATTCAAGAGTTGTGACAAATCTGTAGGTCTAGGTGGTGGTGTTTTAGGGAAAACTCCTTGTCAAGATTGTTTTAAGCCAAAACCCTGTTTTTCATCATCATGTCAGCCATCATTCTCTTCTCACCCAACAAACAAAACCCTGGTCTACCCTTAGGGCACACACCACTAAATCTTGCTTTATATTTTAGGTAGAGCTAACAAGTGTTCAAATCAAGAAAGAGAAAGAGTTTCCCTGAAGAAAGATGATCAAGTGAACTTTCAAGCATTATCATCATGTTATATCAGCAAAGGTTTTCAGTGATCAAAGTCATTTCGTCAATACATCTCTGCAGGGGTGCTAAGGATCAATGGCACAAATCAGTTTGGGGCAAGGGAACATTTCAAGGAACAGCTCCAAGTAAAAAGAACAGTTGACTATCATAAAGACTAAGGGAAATACGGATTTTAGAGAGAAGAAGACATACAGGATTCATCCCTACAAGCCAAAACACCAAGAATGTCAAAAAAACCTCCATCAGGACAAAAAGGAGTACCAAAGTTAGAAAAATACTTCCTCCAGTGCTTCAGGTCAATTAAAATGGAATTTGTTCCCAAAAGTATGGGCCAGATCTCAAAATCAGTCTCATAAAACCAAGAGTGACAGTCTTTTGGCAAAATACCTCTAGTAGACTAGGCATCAAAATGAAAGGTGTAAAAGGAACAACTACCTTTTTATCCTTCTTTAGCCTAGTTTCTAAAAATATTCAAGGACAACTTCATCTTCAAAAGAGCTAAAAGCCAAAACCAAGAAGATGTTATTTGCAAGATAGGCACAGTAAAAATTTATCAGTTGGAAATGCATTACCTGCTCCTGGTTTTCACAGTGATTTTTGCAAGAAGTCATGTCTTAAAAGCAGAACAAGTACAGGGCGCAGAATTTGGTTTTCAAAAAGAGCCTCCTTCATGACAAGTAGAGGGCCCATAGACAACTTGTTCAAAAATAGTCTTCAAATGATAAACAGAGATGAAAGAAACTTTGTGTTTACAAGGCCTCCTTCAATTATGAGTAGATGG
This sequence comes from Pinus albicaulis, assembly GCA_034641835.2. Taxonomy (NCBI): domain Eukaryota; kingdom Viridiplantae; phylum Streptophyta; class Pinopsida; order Pinales; family Pinaceae; genus Pinus; species Pinus albicaulis. Next base: position 166,514,736 of record CM076583.1, on the reverse strand, counting down.
AAAAAGCACAGTGTTTACAAGGCCTCCTTCACAAATAAGCAGAGGGCCCACTTACCACAGTTGCATAAGACCTCCTTCATAACAAGCATAGGTTCAAATCATCAAGTGTTAACTCTGTCTTTAATAAAATCCATCGGGGAAAATACTGAGCTGAAGAGGTCTTGTTGTGAAGACACCGTGCAAAAAAGGAGAAATCAGTTAGTAAACAGGCACAATTTATTTTGAAGGTCTTTAAAAGTGATAAGAAAAGATCACAATTTACTAATTATGCCTTTTTTTAAATAAGAAAAGGAATACATTGTACCTGTTGAAGATGAGTTTTTTATAATGTAATATGACCTCCTTCAAAATGAGCAGATGGTCAGGTTTCCCAATGTTTAACACTGTGGTTGAGAAAAGGTGTCATTAATAGACAGGTTTGAGAGATACAATGTTTTGAACAAATGGCAAACACAACACTTGTTTCAAAGAAACTGTCATAAAATACACATAGTAATGTTTGTTGTGTATCTCTCAGTGAGAAGCATACTCATGGCACGAAGTTAAATCTTCAAAGAAGACACCTTTCAAGAAAGGGATAAAGTAATTGGTAAAAAGCAAGCCCTCAACAAAAAAGAGAAAGCCATTTTTCTTTACAAAAACCAAGGCAAAAAGTGGAGTGCCTAATCGTCAAGAAAGGAGGGAAAACGACCTTTCAAAACATTTCAAAAAGGCTATAACACCCTCAAAGGGTGTTTTTCCATGTCACTCTGTACTTAAGAAAAAGAGCGATTTTTCGTGGTTTGAAGCCTCGAGCAGCATCGTGCAGAAAACAGGTCGCAATGCGCCTGTAAGATAGCACGATGTGCTTGTAACGTTCCTACCGAAGGTTTTTACACACAGCGCGACGCGCCTGTAGGTTAGCGTGACGTGCCTGTGATCTTCGCCCACCTGGCATTTATATGGCGCCCAGTGCCCGACCCGACAACACCATAGCGACGTGAAGGTGCGACACACCTGTGCACAGGAGTGTAGCACCTCTCCAAAGGTCTCCAAGGGCGGAAAAAACTGGTTTTTGCTCAGATTTTGGATTGTTCAAACACAATAGAAAGATTTCAGGGTATTTTTCATCCCCTCGCGTCTCAAATTCTAGTCACAAAAATGTTTTGAAATCAATATGTCAAAGAAGAAAACAATGTTTTCAAAAGGGGAAACATAGTGGTTTTCAAGGGTCTCCTGCTTGCTAAATAAAAAGAAAAATAATGTTTGAGAAGAAAGGGATAATTATCAGTTGAAAGGCCTGTTTTTCTTAAGAAGCCACACATAGTTTTTGAAAAGGGAAAAAATAGTGTTTTAAAAGGAGAAAGGCCTATTTCATTAAAAAGAACTTGTTTGCTAGTTAAGAAAGAGATACAATGCTGAAAGAAGAGTTCTATCTTTTTTATTTCATTTCAAAGACCTGTGTTGGTAAGAGAGTGAAGGAAAGCCTAAACAAAACTATGCCTCCAAAGAAGACAAGCACAGGTGGATTTCACAAAGGTTTGAGCCTATTACAACCCAGGAAATAAATGACTCCCCTTTGGTTATTTTCAACTTCCATGAGGTAGGCTGCCTTGATTTTTGCCAAAAAGTTGAGGAGGTCACCAATCACCCTCCCTTGACACAATTGTTCACCCTGTGGCTGCAAGGAAAACATGTCCACCTAGAAGGTCTGGACTTTAAACTCACTCCTAGGGTTGTCTCCAAAGAAACTAAGATCCCCTATATAGGAGAAAAGTGGTTCAAATAGGCATACCTGGATCTAAATCACTATAAACCCTTCCTAAAACTAGACCATCAGGATGCTTGCCAAGCTATATTTCCTTTTTCTCACTTATTGAGTAGCTATGCCCCCCTCATGAGAGTTATCATGAAGTATTTCACATGTGAAGGGAGATATTCTCGAATTTATTCCTATCACATCAAGCTCCTCATGCATTTCACAAGAACTCAGTTGCTGAATCTCCCTTTCTTCCTTTGCATAAGCATAGACAAGATGTCCCCCCTTGTCCAAAAGAGACCTCTTGCTGAGCAAAAATCTAGTCTTTTCCATCATTCTCTCATCAAAATCATCATCCTTCACCAACTTGAAAAGAAAGGAGTGTCTTGGGAGACTTTCATTTCTCATCCAGATTTTGCTACTGCTTCTTCATCTCATGGCCCATCTCACATATCCTCCTCACCCTCCACTCACTATGTCTCTCCTTCACCAAGTCAAGCTACTCCTCAAAAGCGAGAATCTCCTATGATTGATAGTGAAAAAGAGCAGTCTCATGAAATCAGTCATGAAATTAGTGATGATAAGGAACCTAGTGATACTCAGCAAAGTAGTGAGCATAAACTAAGTGACAAACCATCGGAAAATGACCATGAGTATACTAGTGATGGTGAAGAAAGCTCACCAAAGGATAAGGAAGTCAGTGGCACCCAACAAATTAGTGAGGATGAAGAACAAAGCAGCCCTAAGCAAAGTAGTGAAAATGAGCATGGGGACAATCCACCCATAGCTAGTGATGATGAAGAACAAATTGAAGAGCAACCAGCTAGTGATGATGAAGAGCAACAGGGTAGTGATGATGAAGAGAAAAGGGAAGATGTTCAAAGAAGTGATGAGGAACACCACATCCTCAACAAAGTCATGAAACCAATCGAAGGGACAGTGAAAAAAGCGCCTCCCAACAGAGTAGTGACCATGGTGGAAGCCCACACACAGAGTCTAAGGAAAACAATGAAGATGATGGCAGCATGCAAAATGATAGTGAAGATAGTCAAGCACCAGAAAAGGATGATGAAGCTAATAGCCCTAAAAAACATACTCTAAACAACACTAATGAGATTGAAGGAAACATATATCAAGAGGTTCAAAACAGTGATAAAGGTGAAGATGGCAACCCTAAACAAACTCAAAACAATGAGGAAAACAATGAACATGGCAGCAAAGAAAGTGATGATGGAGGCAACAGTATAAAGGATCAAGTTGAACAAATGCTAGTAATGAAACCTCCTCTCTCTTCTCCTCAACACAGCCAAGAACATGTGCTTGCTGCCTCTCCTAGGCAAGGGGCCATGATTCATTCTCCAAAAGCACCAAAGGCTAAAAGGACCATATCTGCAAAGAAGAAGATCACTCCAGCAGTGAGTAGTAATGTCACTAGGGCGTTAAGGAGTAGAGGCAAACTGCCTAAGAAGAGTATTATTGAATTTCCAAAAATAACAAGAGCCAAGAAGTATATCCAAGGCAAGGGCAAAGAAAAAGTTGAACAGCAGGAGAGTAGCCATGAAAAAAAAGGGAGTTTGACATCATACAAATAGACAGTGATGCTGGTGATGATGAAGCTAGAATTCTTGAGTCACTTTTTCAAAACAAAGAAGCCCAAATCCATGACTTAGAAATTGATCTAGAAATATCAAAGGACCTCATACATTTTCTACAAATGCAAAATAAACAAATGAGCAGGCAAATGGCAATTTATGAGGCCCGAGCATTCAAATACCAAAGGGAAGCATACAAAGCACAAGTCAAAATTAAAGAGTATATGGGCGAATTTGATGATATTGAGGAAGAAGAGCAACCAGTAAGAAAAAAGCCTAAGACTATGGGTCTTAGGAAAGCTATGGAGAAACAGAAGGAAGAAGAAGCAGCCCTTGTTCGATCTTATCCTCTCACACAATTGCTTGCCCAAGAGATAGAAAATGATAAAGAATCATGGCTTGAAAGAGCCAACCATAATTTGGAGGATAAGTTAGAGAAGGCAAACAAAGACTTGGGTTTACAAAGGAAGATGAGTAGGCATTACAAGAAATTGAACCAATTTTCCCGAAGAAAACTCAAACTTTCTCAAGAAAGGCTCAAAACTGCCCGAAGGAGGCGCCCGGTGAAAAAAGGGGAAAAAGACATATCTAGGCTTGAAATCTTGGCTTTAGCTTCCTTGCATGCTTCTAAGAACCCATAAGGGACTTGCTCACCAAAATTGAGCAAATTTTGACATGATCTTGTTTTTTGTGTTTTTTGGTCCTAATTGCACATTTTTCTAGACGCTGCCATGTTTGCTAGGAGCATCCTCAGCTCATGGAAGTCATTTTTTTGGATGTATTAATTTTGGGGGTAGCTACTCACAAATTTTTAGATCAAAAGGAGGTGTTTTTTTCCCCAAAGAGGCAAAAATTAGTCAAAATTCACCTTTTTGCCTCACATATCAGCAGATGAGACCCTCCTGGGTTTTTTCACTCAGTCACTTTTTGACAGAATTCCAGGGATCAGTTTGAGAAAACTCAAGAAGTTCCAGAAACTAGACATCTAGGGCTTTCGAACGAGCTATTACGAGTCTCTTTTCGACATTGGGAAGTCCCTAAAAAGTTATCTGCAAAACATGCTTCTTTCTGCTGCTATGCTCCTATAGCATTTTGGCTAAAAAAGTAGTTTTCTGAATATGACCTTCCAAATATGAATTTAGCTATTTTAACTCCATGTCAGAGATTAAAAGTCAATTTTATTTCTATTATTAGCTTAAATAGATATTTTTGAATATATTTTGTGCCTTGTGCTTTGCAAATCCTCAAGGAAAAAATCAGATATTTGTATTAGGCCAATGGTCTTCTAGATGCTCTAGGAGGGTTTCTTTCTCTTTGGCCTATATAATCCAAGAGAATTCATTGTAACCAGAGGCTTAACTTGATGTTATAGAGCAATACATAGCATTACAATCTTTGAAGAAATACTTTGTCTTATGAAGTGGATGATCTCTTGCTTGACTTGGATGGTGAAGGAGGATTGTTTGTAGGATTCCATGGCTTGGTGAATGGTATTGTGTTCCTTATCTGTTATGTTTCCTTAGTTTATCATACAAGTTTTCATGCTTCTTGCTTGCTGTAGGTTAGTAAAGAATAGTTTTGAGACATTCCCATGGAGGCACCTCAAGTTTCCTGATTCATTTGCAACTTCTATGTTTTCATCTTTCTTGGTTATGTCAAAGAATTATTAATTGCTCTTTGGTACCCTAAGAATTTGTTATCAGTTTCATTGATGGTTATTATGTATGCTGTCTAGTATGATTCATGGTACGCCCTACTTACTCATAGCTAATCAAAACTCCATCTTTGAAATCTCTCTCTGAAGTATTGATTGTCTTAGTTAAGTCAAAGAGGTCTTGTTTCGATCTTGCCCTTTTCCCATGCTTTGCAGTCTTATTTCAAAGTTCCCAATAGCTCAAGATATGATGTTTAGGAGTTCCCTCTTCATATATTGAGTTGTTTGTTTGTCTTATTTTTTTTCCCAAAAGTCTGAAGGTGATTTTCCCAAAGTTAGAGGGTCTTTTGCTTCTATGCATCACCTGATTGTTTATTTTTTGCATTTATTAGTTTGAGTTTCATTCATAGTGATTAATGGTTAGCCCTACCACATGAATGTTTGTTGTTTAAATATTTATGCTTAAAACCTCTTTGTCTTTCAAAAACTTAGTGTCCATCTCATTTCACTTTCACCCAAAGAATCCATTTATCTCAACCAAATCAGCCCTGCAGTGATACCTTGTCCACCATTTGAGACACGCTCGACCTTTTCGACCCCATAGCCCAGTTGATCTGACAAACTTTTATCTATTTATCCTTTGATCAGTTCCCCCTCAAAAAAACTAAAACAAATCAAACCATACTTAACAACTAGCCTAAAATCTAATATACAGAAGCAAACAAGTTTACATCCTTTGCATAATAGAGAGAGCCCTCTCTGAGTCCAAGAAGGCTAGGTCCTAGGGCTCCAAAGCTTTTTTTGATGTTACCCTATCATTTGGCTTGCCAATCTACCAAATCACGGGACCCTAACAACCAGTCCCCCTCAATGGGATGGGTTCTAAATAATGATTTAATTATTCCTAGAGAATAATAAGATAAATAATTATTTATCTAATTATTTCTCATTAATTGGGTTAAATATGACCAGGAATATTATTTAAACAGTGGTTTAATTAACTATTCCTTGAGGAACATCAAATAAATAAGGATCTATTTAATTATTCCTCATGGGGTTTCCTTCTTGAACTATAACTAACTTAATAAAATATGGTTTATTAAATTATTTCTTATAGTGAAAGCAAGTTTAATATGATAAAATTGGTTTTACATGGTGTAATTCGATCCATATAATTGTAAATGGCTAGATGACCAAAAATTGGTGTAACATATTGTCCGCCAACGTGCGAGCATTAGGATTTAATCGTATGACTGATGTACGTTGTAAGAACTCAATCACTAGACACTGAAGGGGAGTCAGGGAGAGAGAGAAAGATACATAGATGGAGTGAAGCGAGAGAGGACAATAACCTAAGGGGGCAATACCTACAAATGATATAAGTCTCCTTTAATGTTTGGGTCCCTATTCTTAGTAAGGCAGGGGAGGCATATATATTCCTGTCGAGATGAAAAGGTACAAAGAATAATGGTGTGCCCAAAAAAATGGGACTGAGCTATAAAGTACATGATGACATGCTGGCATAAAATGGGCCAGAAAAAAATACAATGGATCCCACATACATATTGTGCTTGGGACAATAGCCAGGATTGAATACAATAATTTTTGAGTACATGAGACATAATAACAACCAAGGAAGCCTTGATAAACAAGAAAGCGCTCTGAAAATATGAATGAATCATCTGAGTAATACATGCATGCAATTGACACTGTAAGCGGCTGGAACTGAAGCCATAAAATCTGCGGAGCAACATCTGAGGCTGTAGAATAATATGAGGTCATCCAGGCATGTGGGGGATGACCTGAAGGGCCACCCCTTCATGAGGTCTAAAACATCTCACACACAACTGGGAATCACTAGTACAATCTGCTGGATCACCGAACTATCAAAAGTACAAATCTCGATCATGAAATAAGGAGTTGGATGAGAAAAAATCAAGTCAAAGGGCAATGAGGATTCCCTTTGCCTGATCTGAGGCACCGAACAAGAATGGAAGATGGAACCAAGATACATCACCCTCTAGACCTATCTTCTGGAATAAATGTGCTGATGTCAACAGAAGGAGATCCACCATAGGTGAGGCAATGAGGATCCTCAACTAAGGTACGAGGGATCATAATAGAGTATTTGATGGAATGACACCATGGATGATGATGGAATGGGGGATACTGAGTAGAAAATGGATGACTTCCCTTGTGAGAGCATAAAAAGCATGGATGACCTTGTAGCGACTGACTTGACTCCTGAGGGGATGGGGGACAGTAGAAATTGGGGCCAAAATGGGCTACACGAGAGAGGTACAAGGAAAAAATGGATGGTATACTGTAACAAGAGGCAAAGGGAATCGAGACAGACTCCATGAATGTGATGGTGACTCAACTCATATCCTCTGATCAAGGGTGAATCGATGATGCTGCCACACAGAATAGGCCCGGTGGGGACCATAAAAACATGAGCAAAAGATGTTTATTCATGACTAAAATCAACACAATGTGATGACAAGTATGGAGGCAAAGTGGTGCCCCAAGTACAAGTAGCACAAATGAAGAAATTCGATTTTGAGAGGCGGAGAAGCGACCCTTCTTGGAAAAAAGGCTTCTGGGCGAAGTATCAAATCACCAAAATCAAAAGGATACCCATTTTATAGCTCGGTGAGAGATTTCCAATAGTGCCGATCGGCTTGTACTTCCTAGGCCCTGTTCTGTGATTTGGCTCATAGTTTTCAGAGGGGATAATTGCGAGCTTGTAGGTACAGGGCCGGGAAACTGGAAGTTGGTGAAAAAAGTGGGTTTTCACTTGTTTTTGGCTGGGAACTGGGGCTTGATGTTTTTTATCATTAAGGGAATTTTGAGGTCTAAAATGGGCCTCCTAAGGAAAATGTACAATCAAAATTCACTTTATGAGAACTAATCACATTTTAGGGGATGACATCATCCCTAATAGTTGAGGTGGCATTGCTTGAGTTAAAGGTACTTGTCATATTCTCAATGGTTAATAAAAACTCATGGTTAACCATGGTAGTGCTCTAAGTACTTTTAAAGTCCCTACACAATCTTCATGTATTTACACACTATTCAATAAATATTATATTTGTATATTTTCAAATATTTAATATTAAATTATATATTCATCTCATTTTATTTAATATTACAATTTCAAATTAGTTATAAGTTAATATCTATACATATATATTAAACATATGAAATCAAAATAAATAAAAATGTAACCTTGTAATTTTAGGATAATCAAATCTATAGATAATATCATTATTATATTAATAGCAATACAAACATATTAAAACTAAAGAAAAAACACATTTTAGTTTTGTAAGATGAAAAGAGGCATATTAGTTTTGTATGTTAAAAAAAATATATATTAGGTTCAATATAATTTAGAGCAAAAAAAAAAAAATACTAAATTTTAATGTATATAAATCTTATATTATACTTATAAATATAAATTAAATTTATTTCAACATTTTTTTTTCTTTAATTTTAAATACAACTCAATTCATTTTATTATGATTATATTAATATATTGTGATTATACTAATGTTATATATTAGTATATATAATATTATGAAAAATAATCTAAATATTATAAAATATATATTATATTCCTTTTTATATTATATATTTTTTATTATCATGTTATAAATCAAATTAATTCAATATGTAATATAAAATTCATACATAAAATATTATATTATATTAAAACAATATATTATATTGTGTATAAAATCTTTCGGTGAAAATCACATTCAAGCAGGATTTTTTTATTTTATTTTTATTTTTTTTATTTTTTATTTATTTGTTATTTTTTATTTTTCGAGCTCGATCGGCTCCAAGCTCTGGTTAGGGTTTGTCGCGGTGATTCGGGACGTTGGCGCGGCACTTGGGCCTGGCCCTCCCGCCCGGTCTTTCTGATCCAGCTCTCTTTGACTTCGTGTTTCTGCATGGATCTGCTGCTGTTGACCTAGAAGCGTCTGCCTGTTCCTTCCTCTCCGTGAGTTCCTCTTCCTCATGGATCTTGGCAGGGGCTCTGTTGCTTCCTCCCCGATTCCTCCAGAACTGGAAGCGTTCAAATCCTTGGTCGCTGCTTCTGGGAAAAGGACGACTGGCTCTCAGTCCAAGTTTGTCAAAAAACTAGGAAGCATCCCCACGGTGGCACTGCCGGTGGAAGAAACATGTAGAACAACATTGAATCTCGCTGAAAGAGGTCTTATTGGCTAGTTCACAGGGTTATGGCCATCCCCGAAATCTGTAGAGGAATGGGCAAAGCGAACTAGACACCGTTGGTCAAAGAAGGAATAAAAAGTCATTTCATTGGCAAAGGTTTCTTTGTGTTTGTGTTTGAAAACACTGAAGATAGAAGTCTGATCTTCAGAAACGGGCCATACTTCATGGGCCCCCAAGGGCTCTACCTGAACAAATGGTCACCCGACTTCGATCCTGGTCAAGACGTTCCCATGGCGGTTCCTGTCTGGGTGCGCCTCCCTCACCTCCCTCTCCACTGCTGGAGCCAGAGTTCGTTGCAATCCATAGGTAACGCTCTAGGTAGATACATAGACCAGGCGCCAAGGAAGGATCAATACTCTTGTGCCCGTATCTACGTTGAGGTTGATCTGGAGGTCGGTTTACCCGAAGCAATCAAACTCTCAGTGGCGGACTGGACTCATTTCCAAGAGCTCGACTATGAGCAGCTGCCTTTTAAATTTCGACACTGCCATGAATACGAGCACTTCGCAAGATATTGCAAGAAAAAAAACGAGGAAACTGCAGAGAAAGAAAAAGGAGAGCAATGGAAACAGGTAAAGAAACCGGAAAACAATAGGCAGAACAACAAAAACAAAGGCAAAGAGACAGGGAGCAAACCAGGGCAAGAAAATGAACGCACTCAAAATGTTGGAAGCAAGGAAACCATCAGCATAGAAGAGGACAAAAACCCTTTTGAATCTCTCACTCCACCCTCTGATCCTCCAGAGGCAGATCGGGAAGACCCCCCCCAGCAGAACAACATCGAATCCTCAGATCCAGGTATCACTTCTAACATGAATCCCAGCAATAATTCATCCCCTTCTTATGCTGATATAATAAAACAAAAGAAGAAGAATGTAGAAAATGGGGGCTCATCGGATGAAGAGATCTTAGAAAGGACATCAAAGCGAGCTGGAAGGAAATCAAACAGAGAAACCAGGGAAGAAGAATCAGAAAGACAAAAAACTCTGGGAAGTCAAGCTACCATTGAAATGACTCTCGGAAGGAACACCAGGCCAAGAACTCCTAAGGGAGGTGGACCTACCCCAACAAGTTATAAATGATGCAGCTAGTCTCTTGGAACTGTAGGGGTTTGGGGAATCCCACAAAGGCAGAGGCTATCAGGGATTTAATGAAGATGGAATCCACAGACATACTCATGCTCCAGGAGACAAAAATAGAAGGGGAAATCCTTCTAAACACTAGCAATACAAGATGGAAATTTGACTCAGGAAAGGTAGTCAGTGCAAGAGGTACGGTTGGAGGCATAGGCACATTCTGGTCCAAGAGCTCCTTCTCCTTAGAAAGCTCCTTAGTGACCCAACATTGGATATACACAGAATTGCGCCATATAGCAAGCAATTTTAAGATAGCCTTGTTTAACTTGTATGTCCCGGTGCACTACGAGGAGAAGAAAGAATGCTGGAATACACTTTCGGACTATTTGGAACTCCTCAATCCTATGAATATAGTCATAGGAGGAGATCTGAACATAACCTTATACCCCAAAGAAAAGAGAGGAGGGACCTCTTTGAGAGACCCCTTCCTCATCACAGTGGAAAACCTCATCCAACAATGGGACTTAGAAGATTTCAAACCAGTGAAAGGAGAATACACCTGGACTGACAATAGAGCAGGAGAACACCACATTTCTGCAAGGCTGGACAGATTCCTCACCAGCAGTTCTATTATGATGGATAAAAGAATTGTTTTTTCTAAGATTCTTCCTAAACTAACCTCAGATCACAAGCCAATTTTATTATGTCTTAAGGAAGAAGAAGACCTCGGCCCCCTTCCTTTTCGTTTCAGTCCTCTTTGGGCAGAAAGGGAAGGGTTCTATGAAACTGTTGAAACAGCTTGGAGAATAGATGTTCCTGGCTCACCAAGCTACGTATGGGAACAAAAAATGAAAAATACTAAGAAGGCATTAAAAGACTGGATAAAGAAAATCACCAACACTCCCACTAGTTAGCGAAAAGATGCAGTCAACCAGCTGGAAGATCTCCAAGTGGGATTGGAAGAGAAAGACATCTCACCCAGGGATCTAGATAACGAAAAAATTGCCCAAATGAAAACATATAAAGAATTTAGAAACGAGGAAGAATATTGGTGTATCAAGTCCCGCAGCTTGTGGCTCAAAGCTGGAGATAGAAACACCAATTATTTTCACAGACAATACAGGGCGCGTCTTTCGTGAAACCACATTGCTGAAATCATCACAACTAGTGGTCAGGTTTGCAGAGGATATGAGCAAATCAAGGAAGCAGCGGTGAACCACTTTCATAATCTTCTTAGTGCAGAAAAGGATGGGAGCGAGGAAGATATTGCTGAATTCCTCACAAACATCCCAAATTTGGTCAGCGCAGAAGACAACATCACTCTATTGAGCCATGTCACAGAAGAAGAGATTGCAGACATTGTTTGGTCCATGGAGCCGGACAAAGCACCCGGGCCTGACGGTTTTTCAATACATTTCTACAGAAAATGTTGGGAGCTTATTAAATCTGATCTCATTAGAATGGTTCATGGGTTCATGAGGAAGGCAAAGATAGGAGGCGGTATAAACTCCACCTTCCTCGCTCTAATTCCAAAGGAGGCAAGCCCAAGCTCTTTTGACAGGTACAGGCCAATTTCTCTATGTAACTCGTCCTACAAGATTGTGACCAAGCTGTTGGCGAATAGAATTAAACCCCTCCTGCAAAAATTAATCTCCCCTGCCCAAGGGGGATTTGTACAAGGAAGACACATACTGGATAATGTCATACAAGTTCAGGAAGCTCTTCATTCCAATCACTCATGCAAAGAACAAGGTATGATCATAAAACTTGATATGTGCAACGCATTTGACAGAGTTAATCGTTTTTTCTTGTATAGGGTCCTTTTATCATTTGGTTTCAGTCAGGTCTACATTAATCTTATCAAAGCATGTCTGGAAAGGATATGGATCGCACCCATGATAAACGGTAGACCTGCTAATTTCTTCTTAGCCACCAGGGGTTTGAGACAGGGCTGCCCCCTTTCACCCTTTCTCTACATAATGATGGTAGACTCCTTGAGTAGAAAATTGACTTTGGAAAAACAAAAGGGCTGCCTTCCAGGGATCAGAATTGTGAAAGGCATTGAACCTGTGAATCACGCACTGTTCGCCGACGATTCTTTATTGCTTGGAGGGGCTTCTCCAAGAATAGAAAAATCCTTTAGATCTATACTTCAGAAATACTGTAGTATCTCAGGAGCATTGGTGAGTGAAAGGAAAAGTGTTGTGTATGGGTGGAACACTGAGCAACACAAAATTGAGACAATTGCAAATGAACTGGGGTATACAGGACACACAGATTGGGAAAAAATAAAATATTTGGGACTTCCTATCATGCTTGGCTCCAACAGAAATCACCCGTGGGAGGAAATTATATCGAAATTTAAAAGGAAGATCACTGCGTGGGGAGGCTTCTGGCTAACCTCAGGGGGAAAATTAACGCTCATCAAATCAGTCCTCTCGGCTTTGCCCACATATCAAGCGTCCCTCATGCTGGCTCCAAAGCTTATTTCTGATCAATTCTCCAGACTCATGCATAATTTCTTGTGGAATGGCGGGAGAGGAAACTCCAATAGATTTCACTTAATAAACTGGGATATGGTGAAACGTCCGCTGGCAGAGGGAGGCCTTCAAATTCGAGACCCTGTCCATGCAAATTTAGCTCTGGGCTGTAAGTTATTATGGCAAATTCACGCAGAACCTACTCATCCAGTGAGTCAAATATTTAATCTGAAATATCTCAAAAATCAGTCTATTAAAACCTTCAATACGGGGAAATCCCCAAAAGGAACTCAGGTTTGGAAATTGTGTAATAGAGCTATCGAATTTTTCAGATCCCACTTATATCGGATCCCTGGTAATGGTAAAAAAACAAAGTTATGGAAAGACAGCGTTATGGGACATCGCCCTCTTGTAGAAAACCAAGATATTACTGAGGTAAGAGTCTGTTTACAGTCAAAAGGCATAAGGAAAATTGAAGACATCTCCAGCTAGGACGGAAATGGGAATTGGCAATGTTGGTCTTTTCCTAGAATTCCTGAACATTTAAATGCACAGCTAGACGCACTTCAAGCCGCAATCTCTGACTTTGCCCCGGTGCACACAGAAGACGAAGATGTTTGGGGCTGGGGTAAGACAGGAGTATACACAGTCAGTCAAGGATATTATCATATGCAGAGTCAAAAAGATTCGCCACACCCGGAATCCGTGTGGAAAAAGATTTGGGACAGCTTCGGCATTCCCAAAATCAATTTCTTCTTCTGGACCCTGTTCCACAACAAAATCTTAACTGGAGATAATTTGTGTAAGAGGAACATAGCTGGACCGCATAGATGCGTCCTTTGCAAAAAAGCCTCGGAAACTGCAAATCATCTGTTTTTAACCTGCGATTTTGCAAAGGAGGTATGGTCTTTCTTCCTCGCCGGGCTGAATGTATGTCCTCCATCTCAAAGCACTATCGACACCATGTTCTCCTCTTGGAATGAAAGATATACCTTCAGCATAGCCAGCAAGTCAATTTGGCAAAAGGTGTGGACAGCTGCACCAAAGTACGTATGCTGGAAGCTATGGTTAGCTCGGAATGAAATAATTTTCAACAATACAGAATTGCCTGCAGCAAAAGTGGCAGACCAGGCAAAGAATCTCCTCTTAGAAACTCTGAACCATTCCTTAGCCAAAGACGAAAACTCCTTGCGCACCGAAGAAAGGGTGTGGTTGGATGCATATACAGGAAAACCCAGTCTTCCAGCACTCAACTGCCCTATGCACAAAGGAAAATGGAAAATTCGAGAATCAGAGGATAGTTTCCAGCAGTGGTGGAAATCTCAGGGCAAGTGCTCCATTTTTTTCGATGGAGCCTCAAAAGGAAATCCAGGGAGGGCTGGAGCAGGAGGGGTGATCTTCTTCCAGAATGGGAGTAAAGACGTCTTCAATTGGGGCCTTGGAATCAAAACCAAAAATCAAGCTGAAATTCTCAGCCTCTTGAAAGCCTGTCAAATGGCAAGAAAAGGAAATCCAGATGAAATTCTAATTTTTGGAGATTCAGAACTGCTGATAAAAACGTTGGTTAACAAGACAAGGCTCAAGGACCCGGTGCTAAACAAACAACTTTCAAGAGTGTTCAGAATTCTGAAAGATTTTTCTTCAGTTCAGCCCTTCCATATTCTCAGAGGATTAAACAAGGAAGCTGACAGTTTGGCGAACATCGGCTGCTCTTTACAGGATGGGATGATTAGCATAAATGCAGAAATATCGACCATGGCAAACATCCCCTAAGCAGAAAGAGAGCAAATGTAATTTCTGAAAATTGTAATGGTTGTTAGGCTATGCCCAACCTGTTTTCTATCAATAAAACATAACCGTTTCAGTTAAAAAAAAAGAAAATCACATTCAAGAAGATTTTGTTGACGCATTTCGAACCAGCCAGTGTGGTTCATCATCAGGACAAGATGAGAAATATGATCTAGGACCCAGTTTAAATAGATATGAAACTCCAACTATCCGTTATGGAATAACGACTACTTTGACTGGAATAAAAAAAATACTAAAACAAAATAATAGTTGCATTATAATTATTATATTAACTTAATAGTTAAAATATTTGAATATAATAAAATATTTATACATTCTTAATTGATAATAATCTAAAATTGTAAGATTTAAAAAAAATAAAAAAATAAATAATAAATAATAATAAATAAATAAAAATAAAAAATAAATATAAATAAATAAATAAATAAAAATTACGTATAATAATAATAATAAAATAAATAAAATTAAAAAATAAATGAATAATAATAATAATAATATTGATAAATCAATAAATAAATAAATAATAAATGAATAAATAAATAATAATAATAAATAAAAATAAGAAAATAATAAAAATAAATAAAAATAAATAAATTAATAAAGAATAGAAAGGAAGAAAGAAACCGGGGACTAGAGGAGAGGAAAGCACACGAGGGAGAACTGAAGGGAAGAAAACCAATAACTAAGAATGAAGGGCAGGGATCCAACATCTGCTAACATTCCACCCATCATCTCTGTTAAGGTTGAATGACTTCTTTTCGATTTTGAAGATGCGAAAGTTATTGCAAGAATTGACCTTTTCCATCACCAAAAGTTGAGGGAGGCCTTAGAAATCGAAAAGAGACCAGTCAACCTTAACGGGGATGATGGATGGAGTGTTAGCACATGCTGGATCCCTGCCCTTCATTCTTAGTTATTGGTTTTCTTCCCTTTAGTTCTCCCTCGTGTCCTTTCCTCTCCTTTGGTCGCCGATTTCTTTCTCCCTTTCTGTTCTTTATTAATTTATTTATTATTATTATTTATTTATTCATTTATTTATTGATTTATCAACATTATTATTATTATTTATTTAATATTATTATTTTTCATTTATTTTTTACATTTTATTTATTTTTATTATTTATTTATTTATTATTATTATTATTATTATTTATTATTATTTATTTATTATAATTTTTTAATCTGTAATTTTTATTTTATTATTATTATTATTTTTAAATCTTAAAATTTTAGATTATTATTAATTAAGAATGTATAAATATTTCATTATATTCAAATCTTTTAATTATTAAATTAATATAATAATAATAATAATTCAACTATTATTTTGTTTTAGTATTTTTCTTATTCCAGTCAAACTAGCTGTTATTCCACAACGGCTAGTTGGAGTTTCCTATCTATTTAAACTGGGTCCTAGATCAAATTTCTCATCTTGTCCTGATGATGAACCACACTAGCTGGTTCGAAATGCATCGACAAAATCTGTTTGAATGTGATTTTCACCAAAAGATTTTATACACAATTTATGGATCACAGAAGCTAAATTCCTAATATATTACATATACTATATTATATTGTATTATATTATAATATTTTTATATAGTAGATTAACTACATCTTATTATATAATTAAATAGTATAAATTTTAATTCATAGTATATTCTATAATTAAGGATTTATGAATTTATATTTATATTTTATTTTAAGTTATTTAAGTACAAATTACAAATGCATTAGTTGTGCAATGATAATGACTTTTTCTTGAAAAGCTCATTCTTATTTATAGTCACATCAATAAAAAATTTTTATTAATTTTATTTTGGTACAACTTTTGAATTGAATATAACCATGATTACATGGATTTTGGTGCAAAAAGTGAATTGCAAACTCATAAATATTATTTTATTGGTTTAGCTATTATTTTATTATTTCCTTAGGAGGCCCATTTTAGACCTCAAAATACCCCTAATGGCATTTTTTCTTTCTCTGAACTGAAAAACATGTTGGGTTTGTGCAAGTATGGCAGAGTTAAACATCAACTGGAGAGAGAGATTTTCGATGCACTTCGTTCCAAGATCCGAGGGGATCAGGTAGTCTGAGGTGCACTAGGGAGGTACAATGTTCTCAAGCTAATTGAAAACCCACTGATGAGAGTAGGAGAGCCCTTGCTGTCTAGGATAGTCACCTACTGGGACCCAGACTAGGAGGCCTTTGTAGTGTAGGGGCACCAGATCGTGTTGATTATTCACGACATTTATTTCTTGATCAGGCCGCTGCCACTGAGGGGTGGTGGCAGATTTACATCCAGTTTTACCGCGAGGGCGAAACATATTAGAGTTCGTGGAACACCACCGCAGACCTGATGCTCATGCTAAGGGCACGACCATACCAATCGGTGATCTAGTGAGGCTAGAGACATGGGCTGTCGTCAGAGCAATATTGTGGATCCTAGGGAACCAGGCGTTCCACCACATCACTGGGGGGCAGATGATGTTAGTTGAGAGTGTGTTGAGTGGGACCTACTATCGGTGGGCCCATAGGATGTTTTTGTCAGTGAAACGATAATAGTCGCTATGCAAGCGACAAGTGAACCATTATTGTGTTTTCGGTACAGTGGTGTGCTTGTTCTTCTTCGAGAACATCCCCACACTTTGGCCTCATGTATAAATCTAGGATGGGGGCCCAGGATGCATTGCTTGGGGTAGCTATTGGGGAGAGGAGGAGGTGGGGGAGTCAAATGAGTGTTATGAATTGAGTTCTTCGCACATTAGGACTAGATGCCACTGTATATAGACGATTATCCATAAAGCGGTATGAACTTTCAGGGTGACCCTAACTTGCCACTTCCGCCGGGTCAAGCATGGGGACCAGATGCTAAGTGAAAGTTTCTATATTTTATGGTTCATTTAAAGTTTTTAGAATATTTATGTGGTACTGATTCATTACTTTTGGTATGCATATATAGCACCAGTGAAGCCAACAGGGTATATGGGACAACCCGTAGTGCTAGGGGCTGTAGAGTCTAGTAGAGTGAGACATGACCAGGGACCTGACTATCAGGCATTGCTAGAGGACATCCACCACAGCTGCGAGTTGATGATGACCGACGTATATGAGCGCGGATGGCATGATCTTGAGGACCTTTACATTGAGGGATGTATCGGGTTACCCTTTGAGTGGCGAGGGGTCATGCGGTGCATGGAGAGTGGTTGGTCAGGCTATGTGAGATCTGCGGGCTGCAGGAGTGGAGCCATTTGCTTGGGACCCTATATATTGTGATTAGATGTAGGGGCGTGTGGTGCCCCCAGTTTTGATTTTTGCAACATGCTATGGGCATGTATAATGTATTAGAGTAGAGGACTTAAAACAATTTATGATTTTGTAGACACATATGATGGATATACATATTTATATATATGATGAGTATATGATTCACCATTTGTTTATGATTATTGTCTTGTGTTAAATGCATGTGATAAGTGCCAAGCTAGAATATTGTTTGCAATGTTATCTGCATAGTGATTATGGGCTCTAGGTACATGACTGAATCTAATGGTTTCAAATTCACGCACTAAGAACTTCACTCATAAATATCTTCTAAAAAGGACATGTTTATTCACACAATACAGACAATTCAATTGCATGACAAGCGGCACGGAATCTAAATGAGCATGAAGATGAAGGATGTAATGATCAAGGGCATCGAAAAACAAACATATCACCGCATCATATTCGACCTGATTATTGGTTGCTGATCCAATGCATATGGCGTTGGAGAGGACTAACGAATTCATGGGGGTAAAAATGGCCTAGGCTGTCGAGGCTAGATTCCGGGAGAAGAAACTTGCACCATTAACATATTCAATATATAGTGTGGATGATGGATCCATCAAAAAGGCGCCACAAGACAACACATGGGATGATGAACAATGCAAGCTACCTAAATGCATGATAGAAATAAAACAAACATCTCGTTGGGAGATGATTGGGGTAAAATATCTTAAGGTAGAGTGCATTGCGAGGGTTAGGAAGGAGTTGGTCTTCAAAATCCTCTAGAAGGTATGCCCCCTTGACCAAGCATTGAGTGTCAATGTAATGGCCACAAGGTGTATGTGGATCGAATCCAAGGGTTCGATGTAAGGGGGTACAAAACCAATTGACCTCACAATGGATGAAGTCTTTAGACTCCATAACGTACTAGTCATGGGACTATTGCGGAAGGAAGTACACATGATGGTGCATATCATCCCAGGGAAAGTTAGGGGTGTTCATTGCTTCCATAATGTCTTAATCAGAATGAAAGATGGAGGGACTGGCAGAAGAAAGACCACATGATGCGACAGGGCTACCTCACGCATCATCGTGAGATATATGGTTCACATACACATCGCTACAGAGGGTAGAAGAAGAGCTACTATATGAAACATCTACCAATGTTGAGCCAAGGTGATTGCCGAAGGAGGTTTAGTGGAAATATAATGGGATGCACCAGAGGGGTCTTCCACCGTGGATCTCATGGATGATGACAAATAGAGGATAGTGGCCAAAGGTTCCATCATCTCGACATCGGGGGGAGGTATCAGAATGGGTGCAGAAATTTCCTTCGCTTCTGCTGAAAAAAAAAACTCATGAGTAGAGGAATAGAGGATCCACTACGATCAGCCTTGATTCGATGAACATCCTGAAGGATTTCGTAGAAATTTTCGAGACAGGGACAAAGGTGATAGATGTGGCCACAAAGATCACACAAATAACAAGGGTGATTTGTGTGCAATGATTTGAGTTACTTAGCTGAATCGGGTAAGGTAGCATGGACCTCTGGGATATCAGATTCAGGAAATGTCTCATTGACACAAGTTTGAGATGAGGAATCTCAGGAAAATTATGGGTAGCATGCCCAATAACATCACACAAAGCGCACTGAGGTGACTGCTTTGGAGGCTTAGGAGGAGAAATATTTTTTTGGGGGGCCTTGTCCTTAGGTTACTTATTTTTTGCTTTGCCCCCCTCACCCGATGCTTTCACAGCAAGAGTGGATTCCTGTTGAGGTGCCTAAGGCACAAAAGAAAAGGGAGGGGTCATAGCGACTGGTTGGACCGGGGTCAAAGCGATATAAGGTTTGAGCTGACTAGGAAAAGTGTTGGTTGGAGGATCAATGTACCATGCTGGGATCCCCAGGGTCAAATTGGGAAGGCTCAACGTGGCCATGACAGGAACTAAAAAGACTCTAGATGCGAGAGCTAGAAACGGTGTCTGACTAAAAGGGTAATGGCCTGGCGAAATGGCTCCCAAATGATTAAGGCTAGGGGGGACCGTTCTTGGTTGAAAAGGGGTGGAAGAGATGCCAGCAAGGGGAGAAGTTCCTTGAAAAGAAGGTCCTGAAGGCTCTGTTGAGTGACCACCAGCAGGTTGCAGAGGCGTAGGTTGATGGTTGGTCGAACCAGACCGCTTGTGGCTATCCCGAGACGATTGCATCATGCAACCATTCGACGAGAAAGGGTCAATGATAAGAGGGGGGATACCAAGGAATGCACCAAGTAAGGTGGAATCTTTATAGACTCCAGGTGAAACACTGGTGAAAGGTGATATTGCTTGTTTATCAGACATCAAAGATATGATAGAATCGGGAGAGGTCTGAGACTTTGGTTTGTAATATGTCAAATGATCGATGGTGATGAAATTTCCTTTGCGAGGAAACCACATCTTACGGTGAACCATAGATGCGACAACAAACATTGCATAGGTATAGATATGACCCAAGAGGATATTGTAATCCAAAGGGGCGTCAATGAATTCAATGTCAACACAAATAGTCTTAACCACAAGAGTGACACGAAAATTGGGGTACATGCCAAGGGGCTAAGAAGGGTGACCGTCGCAAGGACACAAAGTGATGGTGGATGGGGCTAAGTGAGGTGATCTGAGTTTATTCCAAACAGAGGTGGACATCATGCAGGGAGATGTGCCATCATCAATGATACATCGCAAGAAATTGGTATTACAAATCTTGACTGGTATTTGGAAGGAGATGAATGAGGGTAAGGGGGGATGTTCTAACTTGTCAATATGAAAGACAATCAAACAATCATCTGAAGGATCCAAAATGCTAAGAGTAGATAATAGAGCTTTACGTTGTGAAGGGCATGAGTGGATGACTTCCAGCATTGACGTGTTAGCAGGAGATTGTGCCAAGTCATCTATTATGCTGTAAGTGTGGGCAGCTTTGGCAGAAGAAACATTTTGGCATAATGGCCCTTTGGGGATCTTTGGAATAACCTCTGCCCATGGCTTAGGCATCCTTAAGGGAGCATTGGGTGTCGAAATGGACTTGGTGGAAACTTTGGTTTGGGACTCGGTTGTAGACATAGTTGGCGGCTTATCATGTTAGCGCGATTGGGTCTGAAGGTTGACATCAACGATATTGACCTTATTAGAATTCATCATGAGAATATGGTACTCGAGGGTACCAGACTGTGAAGATTGAGGGGCGGTCTGACCTTGAGGTGGTTGGATAACTACATATCCTTGTTGAGGGAAAGGATTGGTGAACACAACCAGTTGAGTTGGCACAATATTTGGAGGAGCCGAAGCAGTGGCTTGATGTCCTCTAGATGTTGCTCATGTTTCCCACAACTGGCGCATCTGGGGTAAGAGGGGACAATCATGAGTGTAATGGCCAGGGACACCGCAACAAGAAAAAGGCTTGTTCTTACAAAGAGGCATGTTCTGCTTGGGCTGATAGCACTATTGCTGGTTGTTAGTGTTAGGTTGGTTCCCTTGGGGTGTGTTCGGTTGGTTACCTTGGCGCCTGTTATCACTCCACGAGATTCCCAAGGCCAAGGAATGAATCCCAATAGAGGTAACCAAAAACCAAGATTTTGACTCGATAGCTAGCCCTATCAAGCCGGAGAGGGCTGTCTCCAAAAGGGTCACAACTAGGAGGGCTGGAGAAATTAGGGATTCTAGGCTAGATATAGAGTGCAGGGGATTGTTTTTAATTTTTTTGGTTGGGGAAATCATTGGATGAAGAAATTAGGTCAAGTAAATCTAGGTCAGGGAAAATGAGTTAGGGTTGAAGGGATCAATAGGGCAAGGTAGGTACAATGATAATCACTTGAAGAGGACTGTTATGGAATGGTTTTGAAACTATAAGAAGGCTAAGAAAAGCATAAGAGATGTATTTTTCTCAGACAAAAGAAGACGAACATAATATGATCAGTTGCCCAAAGCAGAGCATGTGCAACCATGTATTCTGAATTTCAAACTTGTAAAAGATCATAACATAGACATCAAATTTAACATGAACAATACATTCAAACATATGTTATTGAAGAAGAAACAATGATAGACATTCAATACCACAAGTATCCCATAAATGTAGCTACAACTCCTCTTTATTAGCTTGGCCAAAACTGAGTACAAAGCTTCCTTGATAAACTAGCAAACATCAAATTGATTCCAAAAAAATCCAACTTGTATTACATTGGATTTCTACAATTTATAGACAAATTTAAAAAATCTGAGGCAAATCTCAGATCCAAAATTATTTCTAACAAAAAAGCTGATTCCTAACCTCTAGGAACATAAAACTGTTTATTTTCTCAAAATTAAATCGAACTGCTTGCCTAAGTCTTTGAATTCATGATATGGAAGAATTTGGAGAAATCTCCCTTGCGTATCTGCACCTTGAGAACATGGATAAATGTTTTATAATCTGTTTTATTATGCTGGCCGTTGAGTTGAATCAACCTTTTTTCCCTTGTGTTTTTAATGTGTTGTTGTCATGTTGGCTGCCTCTACTATTAAATATTGTTGTTGTCTACCTTTCTAATATGATAACAAGTGGAATTATTTTAACAAAAAATCCTTTTTCTTTTTGTAAATAATGCAAAATTCTTTTCCTTTAAGAATAGCAAGAATCCCTTTTAATTGGCAAAAAACGTTTTGGATATATTTAGCATGGATCATTAGATTGGTGGTTCCCAAACGAACGCTTTATTAACAAAAATTTTGGATATATTTTGTAAATAAAGGCATGGAGTAGAGTTTAGCAGAGTATAGTGGTGGAATGGCAGAAGTATTAAATACAAGGAAAATAAGAATATTGCAATTGCAAGTTCGACCAGACAACAATGGCCCTGGCATATAGAATTTGCGATATGCGAAAAGGAAGGTGACGTGAGTAGGTAATGGTGGTCCAATCAGAAATTTAAAATCAGGATTCGGGAGTTGATCGCAAATTGGTAGTCGGGAGTTGATCGCAAATCACAATCAGCGATATAAAACTTATCGCAAATTGGGACCAGGAGTTGATTGCAAATCGCAATCCGGCTTTGTGGTTATCGACGATCGCAAATTGAATTTGGAGACAGGAAACGATGAATGTTTGGAAATACAACAGTGAGATATGCGATGAGCGATGGGAGTGATGTGGCAGTAGGCATGTAAGGGTCCCACGCAATATCGCATCGGCGTTTTGGAAGCGGTAACACATGAATGTGGTGACGATTTTTGCGATAGCCGATATGCAAAAAGGCACAAGGGGTCCACAAAGTTTTAAGAGGTGATATGGTAAGTTAAATATATGAAATTTTTAAATGCCGAAATTTTTGAAGCAGAGGTTGCCGTAAGTATTATAAAATGATTTCAGCGCAAAATGGTTTTATAATAAGGTTTGAACATCGAAATATTATAACATGGTTTAATTTTTAATATATATCATATGATATGGCTTATTCAGGGGTGGGTGGAGCTTAATATAAAGTCCCAAAATTTTATATTAAATGGTTTTTGAGGGTTAAAAGGAATTTTAATGGGTTTGAGTGCTAAACTATGGTTTTTTTTTTTTAAATATAGTTTAGGCTATATAGTAAATAAATTTTGGGTTTGGGGTAACAACTTGGATAAGTTAACTAATGAAATGAAATGTTTGGATATTGGAAAAAAAGGTGAAAATAGTAAAAAACGAAGCGAGGTAAATGATAATGATGGAGATGAGGCGAAAGCAGAGTAAAATAAGGCGTGATGGTTGGGATGAAAATACCAGTGCTAACATCAGCTCCAACTGGGGAAGATAGCTCTGAAGGAGGTGTCTAGAACCGCAGATCTCTGAATTTGTAGATCAGTGCCTTATCCATTGGGGAATGGAGTCCAATCTCTAAACATAAATTGAAACTGAAACTAAAAAATTCAATCTAAACAAATAGATCATCAAAGCCTTAGGGCCTTCACCTCGGGCTTCAAATCTTGATGAATTCTATCAACACTTGCTGAAAACTAGAACTAAAAGAAACTTGTTGATGAAAAAAAAATCAAATCAAACTAAAAATATACATACCTACTCTAATCTGCTGCATAATTGCTGATTAGGTGAAATGATCCTTCTAGTGTAACCAATAAAAGAGATGGCTACCTACTGATGTTCTGCTCTCACTTTGTCCGAGCAGGAAAAATGATGTACATGTAGGTAACTCATGATAAAAACTGAAACAAAGGCTTATGCTGACAAATGAGACAACATTCATCTTCTCCAATGCTTGCAAAAGACTGCCGAAAGGATCCTGAAAATCTTGAAGCATTACATTGTCTTGAGATCCAACAACAAAAATACAAGTACTCCCTTCATTCTGATCTAAAAGAACACTTTGTTTTTGATCGATAGGGAGGCATAGGGAAGTATAACCTTATGCTATCTGAGTGTTGGCTAAAAATTCCTCAAGAATGAGAAATTATGACTCAATCTCTAGTATTTTGTCTCTCTCTGGTTTATACTCCTCAAATTCATAGTCTAAGTCATCCCTAAATAAGAAACATTCTTCAAGATTATCAATCATGACAACCCTATCATATTCATGAAAAACAACAGTATCTGCTAACTGATCTCCTTGTAGGGAATCATTATCATAAATTGGTTTACTCACAACAATTTCTTGTATAGTTTCATCAAGCTCCTCATAGAAATTATCTTCATATTTATCTTACTTAGGAAAATTAGGTTCAGCAGAAAATTCATCAAATATAAACATTGAAAAATGAGATTGTCTTTCTTCATGATGATCTATAAATCTGATTTCAGGATTTTCCTCATTTAAACTTAGATTTTCATTTTAAAAAATGGAAGAAGTTTTACCAACACATTCTTGACTATGTGAACACTGCAAACCTGCATTAGCTTGGACTCTAATATGACTTTTCAGGAGTTGATCTATTGCACCTTCAGACATAGGATAAAGAAATTTTTGTTTTCTCTTGATAACACAGAATTGTCTTCTTTCTCTCCTAAATATTCACAAGGATGCTGCATATCTTCTTTAATCTTTGGCTGACCAACTTGTTGTACTGATGTAATCTTCTGGCAAGTCTTTATGAACATCAAGACAATATACATCATCTTTTTCTTCCATGAGAGAAAACACTTGCACTTTTTGGTGATGAAAGGGATTGTCATGCAAAGCCTCCAATATCTCTTCATCCATGAACTCATTATCATCATAAGGACCCTCTAGGTTTTGAATGAAAACCCCAAATTGATCACAAAAATTATTTACCAAAGATAAAGAAATGTAGGACTCCTTGTATTCTTCATAAAATATTGAATGAAAAAACCTAAGAGAAAAAATACTGGCAGGTGGCAAACCTTCATACCAAGATCATGCTTTTCCTTCAAGAGAAGCCATGAACATATTTAAGGGATAATATTTAGGAAATTCAACCTTCAACTTGCGTGTATGCATGTGAAATTTAACCAGATGTATAGCAGCATCATTCCTATCATCATCTTTAAACATAGGCAAATTCCTTTGCCAATTTACCTCAGGCATTTTATTTGGGAAACCTGGAATGTGATCCCAGCTCATCGGAGCATACCTTCTTACAACAGTTTCCATCTTGAAAATTCATGAAGCTATTGATCTTCATGCAGTTGAGTTGCCATGAAGTGTTGATTTTTTGTATCTTTCAGTTAGTGGAGTCACCAGGTGAATGGTACAACCTTCATATGTGTCCAAATATTGTTCACCATCAGCAATTAGATCTAAATATTTATCATTATTTCCCAGTGAATATTTGTCTTTTCGCCTCCCTGGCAAGGATGGCGCTAGTATGTTATCACTCCACCAGATTCCCAAGGCTAAGGAAGGAGTCCAAACAGAGGTAACCAAAATCCAAGCTTTTGACTCGATAGCTAGCCTATTAATCCGGAGAGGGCTGTCTCCAAAATGGTCACATCTAGGAGGGTTGGAGAAATTAGGGTTTTTAGGATAGATATAGAGTGAAGGGGGGTGTTTTAATTTTTTTTGGTTGGGGAAATCACTGGATGAATAAATTAGGTCAAGGAAAGCTATGTTAGGTAAAATGAGTTAGGGTTGTAGGGATTAATGGGGCAAGGTGGGTATAATGCTAATCACTTGAAGATAATTGTTATGGAATGGTTTTGAAACTATAAGAAGGCTAAGAAAAGCATAGGAGATGTATTTTTATCATAGATAAGAAGATGAACAAAATATGATCAATTACCCAAACCAAATCATGTGAAAGCATGTATTCTTAATTTCAAACTTGTAAAAGATCATAACATAGACATGAAAGTGAACATGAGCAATACATTCAAACATATGTTACTAAAGAAGAAACAATGATAGACATTCAATACCACAAGTATCCCATAAATGTAGCTGCAACTCCTCTTTATTAGCTTGGCCAAAACTAAGTACAAAGCTTCCTTGATCAACTAGAAAACATCAAACTGATTCCAAAAAAACCAACCTGTATTACATTGGATTTCTGCAATTTGTAGACAAATTTACAAAATCTGAGGCAAATCTCATATCCAAAATTATTTCTAACAGCAAATTTTATTCCTAACCTCTAGGAACATAAAATTGTTTATTTGCTCAAAATTAAATCTAACTTCTTGCCCAAGTCTTCGAATTCATGATCTGGGAGAATTTGGAGAAATCTCCCTTGTGGATCTGCACCTTGAGAACAAGGATAAATGTTTGATAATATGTTTTATTATGCTGACTGTTGAGCTGAATCAACCTTTTTTCCCCTATGTTTTTAATGTGTTGTTGTCATGCTGGCTGCCTCTACTATTCAATATTGTTGTTGTCTTCCTTTTTAATATGATAACAGGTGGAATTATTTTAACAAAAAATCCTTTTTATTTTTGTAAATAATGAAATTTCTTTTCCTTTAAAAATAGCAAGAACCCTTCGAACTGGCGAAAAACCTTTTAGATAGATTTAGCACGGATCATTAGATTGGAGGTTCCCAAACGAATGCTATATTAGAAAACATTTTGGATAGATTTGGTAAATAAAGTTGTGGAAAAGAGGTTAGCGGAGTATAGCAATGGAATGGCGGTAGTATTAAATACAAGACAGAGAAGAATATCGCAATAGAAAGAGATGGAGCAGATAACAATGGTCTTAGCATATAGAATTTGCGATATGCGAAAAGGAAGTTGGCGTGAGCAGGTAATGGTGGTCCAATTGCAAATCGAAAATTGAGATTCGGGAGTTGATTGAAAATCGGGAGTCGGGAGTTGATCGAAAATCGCAATAGGCGATATAAAAATTATCGCAAATTGGGACTAGGAGTTGATCACAAATTGCAATCAGGCTTCAGGGTTATTGGCGATCATAAATCGCATTTGGAGACAGGCATTGGTGAATGTTTGGAAATAAAATAGTGAGATATGCAATGAGCGATGGGAGTGACGTGGTGGTAGGCAGGTAAGGGTACCACGCAATATCGCATCAATGTTTCAGAAGTGGTAGCGCATGAATGTGGTGAAGATTTTTGTGATGGTCGATATGCGAAAAGGCATAAGCGGTCAATAAAGTTTTATGTGGCAATATGGTAAGTTATATATATATATGAAAGTTTTAAATGCCAAATTTTTTTAAAGCAAAGGCTGCGGTAAGTATTGTAAAATGATTTCAGCGCAAAAAGGTTTTATAATAAGGTTTGAACGCTGAAATATTATAACGTGGTTTAATGTTTAATAAATAACATATGATATATCTTGTTATGGGGTAGGAAGAGATTAATATAAAGATCAAAAAATTTATATTAAATGGCTTTTGAGGGTTGAAAGGAATCTTAATGGGTTTGAGTGCTAAACTATGGTTTTTAAAAAAATATAGTTTAGGCTATATAGTAAATGAATTTTTGGTTTGGGGTAACAACTTGGATAAGTTAACTAATGAAATTAAATGTTTGGATATTGGAGAAAAATGTGAAAATAGTAAAAAATGAAGCGAGGTCAATGATAGTGACGGAGATGAGGTGCAATAAAAGTAATGGGTGGGACGTAAATACCAGTGCTAACAGCGCCCTTAATTACCTTGCACGGGTTGATTTTGGTTGCCTTTCCTCTTTTTATTGGAATTAGGAGAATAAGTCGTGCTTTACTGCGCATACACCTGACTTTGAGGGGGAGGTGGTTGTTGTGGCGAAGGTTGAGAAGGCACAGGAGGCTGGGGTGCTGATGCCAAAGGGGCTCGAGCACCGAGCTATGGATAAGGATAGAAAGGAGGTTGAGAAACATTGGGGTAAACAGGTTGAGAAACATTTGGAACTGGAATCGGTTGATGTAATGGGGAAAATGCATAAGGTGTGCTTTGTCCTAGATACATGCTGCCAGGAGGGAGATAAGTGCTAGAGGAGATGGCCCCTCCTTGAGGGAAACCATAACGCATGGGAGGATGAGGATACAGATGTGAAATAGATCCAATGATACCATCGGTGGCATGACATGACCCTAGTGTGTTGGCACCACCAGGTCTTGGAAGATCTGATAAAATGATATAAACATAACCATATTGGGCATAGATCAAGTCATATTTAAACGCGAGTTGGAGAGCTTCTTCCTTGGTCTGAGGAAAGTGAGATGTGACATCTTTACCAATAGAAGGAAAAAGTGTTCTGAGAAACTAATCCATATAGACAGGGTCATCAGATGTAGGAGCTCGACATAAGCTCCTCCTTCTACGCCATTCTTGGACATGGTCAGAAAGGCGGATGGCAGAATTTTGACGGAATACGGTCAACAAATTGGTACTAGTATCATATTGGAGAGGTAATTTGAAGTAGGACATAAACGATTTATCAAGAGTTGCGAAAGTGAAATGTGAGGCAGAGGTCTGGTCGACATAGTACTTTGCAGCTTCTCTAGTGAGCATACATTGGAATAAATGAAGATGGATGGAGTCATAAGTGATAGAATTGGAAAAAAACCACATATGAAAGCAGCAAACATGATTAGTAGGGTCCTCTCTAGTGTTTCCTTCAAACTTAGGGATGTTTGAAGGAAGATTATTTTCCATAATAAGCTAATCTGGATTTTGGATTATAGGGCCGTTAATTAACTGGCTGAAACTGGGAAGGATTAAACCTTCCATAAAAGGTAGCTAAGGAGTAGCTAGAATGGTTCCAGTAGTGGTTCCACTAGTAGTAGTTCCAACATTAGGGACGGGATTACCACCAGCTGGGGAACTAGTACCTGCATTAGCACTTGACATGGAGACTAAATGAGGTGGGGGAAAACTAGCTTTGGAATCAGAGGGAGGACCTGATGAACCAGAATTAGAGTCGGTATCAGGACTCGATAGAGGAATAACTCAGATTATATGGTTTGGAGTAAGTATTCCTAATGGAAACTGAGGATGAAGGCCTTGGAGTCCCCAAGGTAAACGCCTTGGGGGTGCAATGATGGCAAGACAGAGATGACACAAAAAGATGGAAGAGTGATAAACAAAGGTTGAGAGGGGTAGATAAATTAATTAGGATGTTTATGTCTTGGCTTGGCGGTGTAAACAAAGCGCTCTTCACTTTAGATGTGCATGTGTAAGTCATGTGTTAATTTTAATTAAACTCAAACGGTTGTATAAAGAAAAAAGAAAAAATGTTGAATAACTATAAATAAAACTAAAACGATAGTAAAATAAATAGCTAAAGATGCATAAATTCAACCCAACAGAAGGCTTCCCAAACAACTAATCTAAGAGGCGGACGAAATTGACTCAAAACACACAAGACAACCAAAAAATCTAAGGTCTAAGGGACAGGGATCTAATGGCTCAGATCTACTGGAAAAGGTGTAGAAAACAAGAAGAAACAAGAGGGAAACTTGCTACAAAATGGGAGGCTAAAGGTTAAAATCCCAAGGGAAACAAGGGGAACCATAAGGGAGATACCAAAAAAAACTCAAGAGGGGGTTTTGGATGGAATAATAACCGATCTAAAAGGACCTAGAAGAAGGATAGATCAAACCCTAACAATGGCTGAAAGCGTTGCAAAATATTAGGCTACCTACTTAGCTAAACCCCTCCTAAAAAGGTTGAAGTGTATTGAAACCCTAAAGGGTTTGGTCCTGCTTCAAGGAGACAAACTGAACATATCTAGGCCTAAGACGGGCTGAGACAGAGGTCAGACAACCCTGAACAGTGCTTGTGGCAAACCCTGACAGTCATAGAAAAAATCCCACAAAGAGTTGTAGCTTGCAGGTACTGACACGTAAGCCTGGAAAATCGCAGTTTTTGTGCTGATAGCTGTGAGGTGAGGCAAAAATCATAGGTTTTGGGCCAAAAAGTGCAATTTCTAGGTCCAGAATCCTTGGGTGGCAGGTTGTGGAAAAATTTGCTGTCTCTGGGGTGGCTGATACCTGTTACCTATGGAAAACACCCATCAATTAGATTTTTTACTATTTTAGGAATAAAAGGTAAAAAAAAAAATTAAGAGACTAAAAATAGCTGAAGAAAAACCCTAGTTACTGAAGTAGTTGGTCACGCAGGAATCTGAATAAAACCCAGTGGAGTCGCCAATTGTTAGCGTAAATTATTAAAGAAAGTGTACGAAAAGAGATCACTTTAGTTGTGCGTGACAAACATCCTTAACAACAAAGATGGCTTCTTAACTTCCTTAGATTTGCAATAGATAGTCAAATTAAATGCAGCAAAAACCTAGATCTATGCAGTAACACCAGTTAAGTAGTAAAAGAAATAAGAATACGCTCTAGATATCCAATGGAAAAGACAATATATATATAAAATTTTATATGTATTAACACTTGGGAATGGAATAAAGAATGATGTTATCAATCGCGCTTAATGGGATGGTTCTTGGCTATCCTCAACGCTTTAGATCCAGAAGTTTCTCTCTCTCAATGGTGTAGAAAACCCAAGATGTGTTGAAATTTGTGGGAGCTCAAGAAGCAAGAAAATAGTAGCAGCAATGATAATGATGAAAGCACGACAATGAAAGTGATCAAAGTGAATAATGAATGGAAAACCCTCCTATTTATAGAAAAATATTGAGTTATCCTTGATAATGGCGAATAATAAAATATTATTAACCAAGATCTAGATCTAACTACTTAGAATATTTTATTATATTTTGGTGGAGGGGAAAGGAATTTAAATTGGTTAAATACCTTTATTTAGAAATAATAAACAAATAAATGATTTATTTATCATTTCAAAAATGGGGTTAAGGAATAATTTAACAAATAATGATTTGTTTAATTATTTATAGGTGATTTAGTCAAATTTAACAAGGAATAATAAGTAAATAATGATTTAATTAATTATTCCTAGAGAATAATAAGATAAATAATGATTTATCTAATTATTTCTAAGTAATTGGGTTAAATATGACTAGGAATATTATTTAAATAGTTGTTTAATTAATTGTTCCTAGAGGAACATCAAATAAATAGGGATTTATTTAATTATTCCTCATGGGGTTTCCTATTTGAACTAGAAATAACTTAATAAAATATGGTTTATTAAATTATTTCTTATAGTGAAAGCAATTTTACTACGGTAAAATTGGTCTTACATGGTGTACTTTGATCCATCTAATTGTAAATGGCTAGATGACCAAAAATTTGTGTAACACACGTAGAACAAGAAAGTCTATTTTCAATAGAAATGTGAAAATTATAGTCCAAAACTCTATCTTTCTCTATTTCTTACATAATGATAATATGTCTTATTCTACTTTTGTTTCCTCTATCTAGAGGTCAATGTCATTTATTTCTCTCAATATATTCATAAGAAACATTTAATGGCAATGAAGGATCTACATGAACGATTATTAATTTTTCAAGTGCATCTAATTATTTTGCAATCATTTAATTAAAATAGAGATATTATTTAACAAATAGTTATAATATTTAATATAATTACCATATCTAAGTAAGATAATCAACTAGATTCATTACTGAAACACAAAGTGGCCTAAATACTTTTGAAGATGCTTTGTCACTATAGTTAAATACATCTACTTGTTCTTCATTATAGTAGTGAACTATATAGCAACATAGAAAATTACATTGATATTTTGTTGTTTCATAGAAAATGATAAAGTGAAATCATTGAGAATTCATAATAAGTAACATGTAATAGGTGGCATGCTTTTTTTCCTAGAATATCAACATTGACTCACATGAGTGGAATTTGTAGTGGTGGCTTTATTGAGTATGAGGTACAATAAATGGCCCTGTTGGTTGATAGTTGTAGTAACACTCAATATGTGTGAATCCATAGCAAGTGAGACCTCATGGTTCCATAGAAAGTACTAAATTGCATGGTTCCTTATCAAGTGATATGCTATTTCTATTCCATGGAAAATTTTGTTCTTTTCTTGTACACATTTGACCTGTAGCAACTTTATCTATAGGTTAGGCACAAAATATGCCATTTCTACCAAATGTTCAACATAAATAATTAATTTTCCAATAAGATGGAATATAATATATGTAAATGATACTTTATCTATATGTTAGGAAACAAATATACCATTTATATAAAATGTTCCACCTTATTCATTAATTTTCCAAAAAATAAAATAAAATATAAGAAAATGATATTCAAGCCAAAAGAGGTATTGGTATAGATATGAAAAAGTGATAAAGGAATTGAAAGGTATGAAAACAAAATGAAAAATGAAGACATAGTCATACCAAATTAGGGTCCCATTATTTTCCCCAACTGAAAATGTTGTATGTCCTAATGTAACTTTTGTGCTAAATTAGAGTCTAAATCTAAATATGATTTTTTTTATGGAGGTTGTTGAGACTATAAGCCATGTGCCCATGTTCCTTTGATATAATGTACATATAATTTTGTTCAATCACCCTACAAAATATTCCCTTTACTTATGGTGTCAATTTATAGGAAAATTGATATTTTTTAGGAGATAGCCAAATGGAAGGAAAGAGAAGTTTGTCTCCAATCCATCTTCAACGACACCCATGAAAAAATGAAATGTAATATCCTTGAATACCCTTGTTAACACTGGAAAATCGTACAGCAAAAAATGACATCAAGTAATGTCGAGCCCAAGGATCTACAGGAAAGAGATACATTATGGAATAAAAAATATTAAGAATCTCTAAGGTTTGGAAAAATTCAATATTGAACTAGTCATAAATGCCCGAGTGCGCGCTTTTTCCTTCGATAAGTGCACCTTCTGTGTGCACTGGAGCTTGATAACCGCGCATTCCTGGAAATGGAAAAAAGTCCCTTTCCGAGACCACAAGCAGGCAAATGATAGTTTCTCCTTATGTGAAAGCTACCTAAGGACAGCACCAACGCCTCCTTAGGCCTTGTGTGAGCACACAAAAGCATATTTCAGCCCACAATGGAATATTGCCCCTCCCTTGGGTCACTATCCACCATGTACCAAGGGAGGGAAGGTGTTTTGAAAGCTCAACTATATAAACCCTCAAAGAGATGAACAATTTGTGAGCACAAGGTTATGCTGGCCAAAGTTTCCCAAGCAACACCAACTTTTTGTGTGAACCAAGGAGCAGGAGCTGAAGAAGAGGACTCAATTTTTGGCCACCCAAAAATTTTAGTCTATTACAGCATAGAGAGAGAGTTGAACTGCGTCAGAAGGCAGAACTTGAAGGAAAAACATCCTTGTGTCGGGTCCTAGAGCTTCTACCTAGGCCCTTCAGCAAGTGGGTAAGAATTGTATTCATTCCAAGCATTTAATGAGAAGAAGGCCATCGAGCCGTTGTTTACCTTGTTATTGTTTGGAACTCTCTATTTAGCTTCTTTTTATGTTTTTAGTTTTACTTTATCAACAGAGCATACTTAAGT
This sequence comes from Pinus albicaulis, assembly GCA_034641835.2. NCBI lineage: Eukaryota > Viridiplantae > Streptophyta > Pinopsida > Pinales > Pinaceae > Pinus > Pinus albicaulis. The sequence goes on along the minus strand of CM076583.1, from coordinate 166,481,036 downwards.
GTATTACTTCATTTTAAGTCTTATACTTCTGAGCTCCCCCTAGATACTGCTTGTTACTTATGGTTTAGAGAAAAGACCACATTCTCTAAATGTGTGTGATTTCGTACACCCGAGTGTCAAATCACCACAACAGGATTGGTGACTCCACTGACGTGTTTCAAGTTTATGTGGTTGTGCCATTATTTTTAGGAGACCCTTAGTATATGCTGGAGTGGAACTGACAGTCCTCTAACCCATCTTCCAGTCCCTAGACTCACTGAAGTGACAGACTGAAGAAGGCATATCCTAATTCTTTTTACTTGCAGGAATTTTGCGCGTTGTTTTTACACACAGACGTGCAGTGCACGCGTTCAGGAGTGACCTGCATGCAGGAAGGCGCACCTGTCAGAAGGTTTTGCGCGCAATTTGCAGAGATATTTTTTCTCCATATTTGCTGCATTTTTCTACTTGTAAGTGTGTTGGGCAGCCCCTAATGTATCTGCCAACACCTGTGTTGATACCTCACAGCTTTTGAAGACTAATTTTTGCTGCGTTTTGTAGGCATTTAGTTAGTTTTCATTTAAGTTGATTTTTTGCAAAAAGTATTTATATAGTTTAAGTAGGGGGTGAATTAACCATTTCTTTCCGAACAATTTATGTTTTTGCAAATTCTGGTATGCACACTTAGTTTAACTAGTCCAAGTAGGTGGCTCATGACCACACATGCATAAGCTAGTGTAGAAATTGTTTAGTTTAAATTTCAATTTTTGCATTTAGGAAATTGCGAGACTAAGACTTAATTGCAAGTTAGAGTAAGTAATATTTGTTGTCTTTGCGCCATTAGGTGACCCTAGACCAGCATGTGAACACTCTACATTTGTGATTTTCCATCTCCCTTTAGTCACTCACATAGACTAATTAGGAGGTTTTGGAAGTGGCCCATTATCCACAAATGCTTTTTATTTCAGCAAGGAACAATGTCACATAGTTTAACTAGGGGGAAATTTGTAATGGATCAAAAATATCCATATGTTAAAATTATGAGATTTTTCACCATATGCTCACACACATTCACCCACTAAGAAAAGAAAGCCACCTAAAAATAAATTAAACCAACTCACTAAACTCTTCCTACAGGGGCCACAAGAGAAATTATAGTTTAAGTTAGGATCAAGGGGGTAGGCATCTAATAAGCCGCCTTGATCACGCTTCACATTTGAAACATAGAAGTTGAATTTTTAGGGATCTTAAAATCCACCTATCATCCAACGGAAAAGAAAACCCGAGCGCGACAAACACCCGATTCAGAGGGGGTTAGGCTTAGGCGCAGTGCGTGCGGTATCAGTTGGGGCTACCTGACCCATCTGATACTCGGTACTTTTAGCTGACTACCAAGAAGCCCAAGACTCAAACGCTCACGTGGGACAGTGGTTCTTAGTGGCTAAAACTAGGGCATCCTTTACCCTATAGGTGACGGTGCAGGCAAGCGCCAGACCCTCTACCCTTACCTTGGTTGATTCTCTTTGGCTGACTGGGGGCGTCGCCAGTTCTTACGGGATGTTGTGGCAACACTCGCAAGAAATCCTCTCAAGGCCCAGTTACTTTTGAGAGTGTGAGGACATTATTAGGTCTTCTAGGATTTTCAAGTATCACGCGCAAACAGACGAAACCATTTTTCACTTGATTGATCACATAGATTAAATTAAAGGAAAAATCATTTCTTTTTCGCTTTATTTTATATATGTGGCCATAAATTTAATGTGATCATAGACTCAATACCCTCAAATTTTTTTTCCAAAACCTAACTTGGATGACCCTCAAACGGTTCCAATGGAACCTTGTCGGTCCAGGCATCTTTTGGAACTCCCCCCATTAACGGGAGGGGTTCCAGGTCTTTCGCCGTTTAGGCGTCAAAGACGAAACATTGCCACAGTGGTTGGTTCCTCCTTTCTTGGAGCAACCTTCGTTGGGAACCCTAACTGGTCTCCCAACACCACACTGCACATCACTCCCCCCTCGTCCCCTGGGGACAAAAGAGTGCATCCCATACGGGAAGTCAACTGAATTCACAACCGGGTACGTCATAGACTAACCCCCGTTCTAACCAAAACTTCATGTCTTCACACATTTCCATGGTGTCAACCTCTCAGTCACCCTTCTTAGTGGTGTTAAATCTACCGGATTTAACCAAGCTCACCAATGACCCCATCGCACATGACCCCAATTGGCCTCCCATGCCCACAAAGCTCCCTTCAAACATACCAAAGTTTGAAGGCAAGCAAGCGGAAGACCCAGGGAATCATATAATGACCTTTCAACTATGGTGCTCATTGAATAGCATCATTGATGATACTATTCGATTGAGGCTGTTTCAACGCACTCTCACGGGAGTGGCCGCGAAATGGTATGTCGAGCAACCCCTTGCTTCTCACAGAACCTTTAGCGCCCTCGCTACTGTGTTCCTTACATATTTTCAATTACCCATTCACCATGATTCGAGAATGGAATTACTCACTCATTTCAGACAATCACCCTCTACCCACATTTCTGAACACCTCCACGAGTGGAGATGGTGTCGTAGCTTATGAAAAGCTCAACTCGATGACCGAGTCCTTTTAGATTTATTCTTGAAAACTCTAACGGCAGAGATTTCAAAGGATGTGGCACAATGTAACCCCACATCCAAAGAGGATGCAATCAGTAAAGCCTAGTAGCTTGAACTGATTTATACGCAATCAGGATACATATACAATATCTTGCCTAATGTCCCGCGCCTGCAATATTATCAAGAATTTCTAGGTGTGTCGAACTCTGCAGACGGACTTATTGGGTCAATGACCCAAGGGTACCTAGACAACAGCAGTCAGAATCCCAGTTACACACATGGGTCTACCCAGGACATGTCTCAACCCGGATTCCAAAGTCATCATATGCAGCAGCAAAATTTGACTAATAGGGCGCCCGTGTATCACCAAGGGGGACCTTGCCCTTTGGTCAGGGGGACCCAGTATGCAGGAAGAAAAACTGACGGAAGAACTCCCCCCCAATGGCTAGGTGAAAATATGGGACAACAGTATGCTCATTCCCAAGCACATAACCCACCAACACAAAACAATGCACAGGTGAACTTTTTGCAACCGTCCCAAGATCAACCACACCAATTTGATCAGGAGAATTACCCTCCTAATGTGGTCAAAAGAAAGGTAAAAAACAAACCCAAAGGGAACCCTGGACAGGGGGGCAGCAGTGAACAACACCCACCACGACCCTGGCCTGGAGATAAATTCAACCGGAACCAGGAGCCAAGCAATGCTCAAAAGCAAGGCAAAAGGCCACCTCTATGAACAAACCATTCTTGTTCGATATGTGGTGAGTACGGGCACTATACTCACCATTGTCCTGAACTCCTTGAGCTTAAAAAGCTCCAGATTAACCGAGGACAAGGAGGATCTTCCGAGACAACTGCAGTTATGCAAGAACCCTTCCCCCATCAAGGAACGGTTAGCACTCAGCAGTAAAACCCCAAAATTTTCGAGAAAAATAGCCATGAAATCTACATGGCCGGTGAAGAAATGTTTTTTCAAACCTAGAATTTCATCTACGACACCCCACCAGACACCGGTATGTTAGGGGCTAGTACGTCTACACCGACTGCACCTTTAACCATTCCAAAGATTCCTTTGGAACCATTGCCAAAAATGGTTAAAGAGCCTAATAGGCAAGTAGGTAATTACTCGAAGGCAGCCCACAATTACAACATCGTAGACAATTTAGCCCAGTCACCTGTTGCTATGTTTGCTTTGAAGGTACTGTAGTCGTGCCCGAAGCAGTGGAAAGCCCTACTTTCTGCCTTAGGTGCCGTTGACCCTACCGACACGAACATGATGGCTTTTGGTTTAGACAAAGCCACCCCTAGGATTCCCTCTATGGTTGCCTTTCAGATACCAGTATCGGTACAAAATATCACTATTAACCGATGTGTCATAAATGAGGGTGCATCCACATGCACCATGTCAAAGAATGTATGGCAGAATTTCGGAGCCCCAGAACTCAAACCTTCCGCCAACACACTCAGGGCATACGAAGATCAACCCTCCACCCCCGTCGGTCTCTTCCAAAACGTACCGGTCTGCTTAGCCAGAAAAACGGTCCACATAGACATCGAAGTCTTGGACGCTCACTTGGATTACAATATACTCCTTCGGCGGAGTTACATGTACGCCATGTCTTCCATAGCATCCTCTGTTTTCTGCATCATGATGTTCCCCCATGAGGATCGAATCATTACAGTAGACTAGCTGACGCACACCGAAAAGCGTCCCTTGACCAATGCAGATATGGTTCTACCTTATGTAGACACAACCACGGATGGTATTTCACGGTACCAAGAATATAGCCCTGGCAAATTCAAACCGTCGTCCGTCCTAGGATCCTTCCTAGGAGATCCTCCTATTATCCTTGAGGTATCACTCGATACCACAGCGGCCCCGGTATGCATGATTTCCACGTCAAGAACTGAGGTTAGTCAGGACATAGAATCAAGTAGTAACGACACCAAGGCATCAACTATTGTAGCCTTCTTAGTCTATGCCGCCTCCCAAACTCCTTTCCTATACCCACCTCCTGGCTTTACCTCCCAGCAGGTCTTGGAAACACTGGTACTACCCAAAATATCATTGGCATTCCTAGTGTGGTACCTCGTTCCCCCTCCAGGAACGCCAGCTACCAATGTTACTGCGTTTGGATTACAACCTCCCAATCCCGAGGAGCCCCAACCAACCCAAGCAGCAGTCGAAACCGCCATCGCAAGGGAAATCCCCGCTACGAAACTGTCGACCACAATAAAAAAATCGCCAAGAAAGGAAAGAAAGTGGTGACCCCCACCATGCAGAGGGAGTCATCAGCCTGTGCTATATGTGATTTCATGGGATACCCTACTCACATATGCCTAGAGTTGGACAAATTAAAACCACTCCTTGGCTGCGAGGCAGGCACCTCAAAACGACACTCCCATAAAAAGGAACTTGCCACCAAAATTTCAGGAAAACCGCAGCGTACCAATCATGCATGCACCCTCTGTGACACCTATGGGCACTATACCCACCATTTTACAGAAATATCATGGTATCGGGACTCATTACATGCGATCGAGTGATCCTATCAAGAGGATCCCTCCATCCAAACCACCAATGATGAGTTGCACACCATCTTGTACTTACAAGAGGAGCACTGATACGTAGAGCACTCCCCAGTAATGCCCATTATATGTTGCACAATATGTGATGAACGTGGCCACTACCTTGAAGAGTGCGCCGCATTGGAACTCATCCAAATATGGTATCCAATCGAGAGGGTCTACTACGTGGGGCTACGGGCAGCACAATTCACATGCCCGTTATGCACCGACAATTGTCACTACATACCTCGTTTTCGACTAGCCCTTGCTAGCCTCCACTCAGCCATAGTTCATCTTTCCCAAGAAGACGATATGGATGCCGAATCCATCGGAAGCTTCATGACCCAAGTAGAGGAGATGGGCGACTCAATCATGTTCTTGTCAGCCGAAGAATGACCTAGCAAGAAACCCATAGTTACCATCACAAACACATCACGAAAGCCACCTGCATGCACATTATGCAAGCAGATGGACCATATAGTACTCCACTACCCTGACTTAGTAGCATATCAATGATGGTATCCCGCCAGGCCTCAGACCATGCATGATGGGAGACCCATATCACAAAATTTTTTCCTGATATGTCACGGTAATCATTATGACCGGCATTGTACTAATGTCTCACGACTCCGTCCCACTATCAACATGATTAATGCCATAGAAAAGAGGACGAGCGACCTTCAAGAATGGCATAAAAGATACATCATCAACCCAACGACACTCCCAATACCACGATGGGATTATAAGCCTACTTTGACCCGGCCACCAGGGTGGTTCGTCACGCCTGCTAAGACCATAAACCAAGCACGTAAACCTTAGGCCCAGCCAAGGATAACATGCGGCCTATGTGATCTAAACGATCACTGGATCAATCAATGCAGAGAACTCAAACACCTTGCAAACAGTCTCTGCATAATCACATCTCTCCCTCAAAAGATTCTCTCTAATCAAGAGAAGATTACACGAACGTATTGCCAAATTTTCTCACACTTTTATCATACATTTAAGTGCACACATCTCCCCAAACTGAGAGCAGCTAGAGCAGCATTAAGTCACTCACCAACCAAAAAGGGAGGTAAGTTCCAACCTACGACGCAAAAATGGAAACATAAGATTCCTTGGTCCGTAACAGACCCTTTCCAAGTGTCCACATCTGGAACATCGAGTAGTGTATATTCTCACACTATCTACTCTGTCAGCATTGTGATACCCTACACCATTTGCACCAGTCATAATCACACACCAGAGGGATGTCCATTGCTACAAACATTCAAACACTTTTGTGATAAAATAAATTTCCATCTACCAGGGATTGACTATCCTAGCGGGAAGGCCAACTATCGACTCACTTAGGACTCCATTGTGGAGATTCTTCCCCCACCGTATGCCAGTGACGCAACTCATCACATACGACTTGTGTCATTGCATGCCCAAGACAGGATTTCAACAACCCCACCATCACAGGAATTCAGCTTTATTCCTGTCACAAAACACCAGGGCACCTTGCATCCTTGTATTGATTTCCACGAGTTCCCAAACTTGCATGCAGCCATTGAACTCCTGGATGACACCCAGTCTCTAGAACAACACCTAGTACAACTAGAGCTAGTTGACGAAAACAGGCGCCAATCGCTGCAACACAATGAGGCCCATAAGAAGAGGGTAGAAGCATCATTCGATCGCCACAACACCCCTCGCTCATTTACCGAAAAAGAGATAGTCCTTCGCTATGATGTCGCAAAAGAAGCCTTAGGTCCAGGAAAGTTCGAAACCCTGTGGAAAGGGCCCTATATCATCAAACATTTCCTCCAGCAGGGGGCATATATCTTGACGGAACCGGACGGGACCTACCTCACTGACCCCGTCAACGACCTTTACCTCAAGAAGTTCTATCCATGAGGGCCCCACAAGTCCTTATCCCCTAGAGTTAGAGTACACACAAACTCCACCACCAAAATATTTTTGACCCAAAAAACCCTAAACATGCTAAAAAATCACCATGGATCACCAACCTGAACCCTATTTCGGATTTGCTGATGGAGCATCATGATGGTCTCAAAACTTAGCTACAGCCTTCTAGCTAATCTATCACTCTGACCGATCACCACTATGTTCAAATGGCGTGTGCATCGGTTCAGCAACCGACAATTAGGTAGAAGATGACGAAGTTATCGGACTTATGTGTGAGGCTCTCCACTAGGGCATCCGCCATATGCATGTCTACCTTGATTCCCAGTTATTAGTCTTGCAGTTAAATCAAACATTTGAAACCAGGGATACAAACCTATTTAGAAAATATTTGCATACTAGAAGATTAAGCAGACAATTTGATTACATTACATTCTCACATGTATCAAGGAATCAAAACCAAACAGTTGATTGCATAGCTAACAATATCCTAAATTGGAATGCATCGCGAGCAAATAACCATACATAAAAACCAAAAACATGTATATCCATCAGCATCATGCATAAACTGAAATAGACATCATGCCATGTAGAGTCGCAAAAAAATCTCTCATATATATATCAAAAATATGTGTATCAGAGTATACAAAATAGTATTGCTAGCCCATTGGCCAGCCCAAAAGTACAAAGGTCATCAAAAATAAGGGAAGCATCCTCATAATGGGTGCTTTCCCTATGTACAAAATATACTCTAGGGGGATACCCCCTCAAGAGGAGCGCCTGGGCCCACCACTGCTCCTGGTGCCACCACCTGAGCTGTTGTCGCCACTGCGATAGCTACCCGTTGTAGAGTCAGCTGGTAGTCCCTCTCATGAGCCATCATTGTCTCTAGCCATATCTCCTCGAAGTCATCCATACGACCTCGAGTAGGCATCCCGTGGGTCAAACGGTCCACTCGACCCTGGAAGTCTTCTAGAGCCTCGACCTGAGCTGTAAGTACTGCAGCGCGAGCCTCAGCCACATCTGCACAAGCTCTCTCTGTTGTTATCTCAGCTGCACCTGTGCTGCTTCCCTCACCTGAAGGGCTAGCACTAGTCCCACCCGGTCCACCAACGACACCACCTCCTTGACCACCAGGCGGTCATGGTGGAGGGTTGTGACCCACCAGCTGGGCCACTGGGCATCCCACCTCGCCAACATATGCATGAGTAACCAAAATAATGTCAGTGTCAATAAAAAACACTCAAGAACACAAAAAACTCAAGTAAATGTAGAAACATAACACATACCTGCGGGACCCCAAATGTAACCAAAAGGGAGACCAATATCTGGATCGCCCTAAAAGTCCATCCCCGCGTAAGGGTATGGCAAAAACATCTGTGGATTGGCCTCAAACCAGGCCTCCATAGTGTCGTTCCAATAATGACCCACTCTGCCACCACCACCGCGTGGCATCACCGTAGCCCACCTCCTCATACGTGGCTCCCTCGGCCCCCCGATAGGCACAGGCACTATGAGCCTCAGCAGCACGTCCCTCTCATACATGATGTTGCACAAAATGTTGGCGTACACAAATGATTTGGATCCATGCTGGACCCTGTTCAGTTGCGACACCATACCATCGAAATAGAAATGGGCAAAATCAAAGAAATTCCCGTTCCTCAAGTGGCGTAAAACTCCCACCTGTGGGCTCGATGCTCGATGTGGCGCAAACGACCCCGCCAGTCGCACAATAACAACCAGAGCACATCACTTGGCCACATCTGTCACTGAGGCAATATTGATGCACCCCTCAGTCAGAGGCGCACCACCGCAATGACGCCGCCGGAACCTATCCATGTTCACTCGCCTAGCAGGAAGCGGATACCTCAACACCTCTCCCTGAGGCAGTAATCCGGTCACAAAGTAAATATCCGTCTCTGGACGAATAATTAAGTTTGTCCCCCTCAGGACAAACATGTTGCACCTTTGGCACCAATGTCATATAATATAACGTAGCAATCTATCCCGTGACCGAAGGCACTCATTCTTAACAAATTTCAGGAGGCCCCATGCGGCCAACTAACGGCGCGCCCCAGCATCAGCAGCCAGAGCAGTTCGAATCTTGGGCTAATCTTTATCTCTCCATACTAACCTGCCAAGAAATAGGCACCCATCAGTACAAAGAAGAAAAAACATTAAGGACAGTAAAAAATCCAAAGTTGTTCCCAAAATGCTGCCCTTGCGTGCAATGAGGCAAGGATAGCGTGCCTTCAAGCTGCTATACCTGAATAATGCGCGTAGAGGGGGGCACCCATTTCCCTAGATCACCCGCGCAATCTAGTGAAAAATTCCCCTTTGAGGCCTTACAAACCTATTTTGTACGGCCCCTGGCATCATAAAACTGAAAAAATCAAAATGCAGGACGTCAAGAAAGTTACCTCGGCATAGTATTGCTAATCCTCGGTACACAAGCTGACCGCAATGGCAAGAAAGGCTCTGCTACCGCCTCTAATCTCCCGAACTTAGCAAGTACAAATGAATAGGATTCAGGCCATAATCCCTTATTTATCACCCTTTTTTAGAACTTTGAAGGTCCATAACAGGAGATCAGAAGGTCCATTCTGCAAATCGTAAGTTGCACCATCATCAGTATACCATTATGAATGAAAGCGATGCCCCACATTCGCTTTCCAAAGAAATATTTTTTCAAGCTCTGGTAGGTATGCACCCTCCCATATTCCTTTCAAAAGTTCATGTTTTTCAAATAATATTGAATGAAAAGAAGATGCTTTCACTTGAGGTAGTTGTTTTTGTAGGAAGAACCCGCAAACCATTCACAACGATCACCACCGAAAGTTCCGGAGCAGGTATAATTCTACCCTCAGCATGATAGAGTCCTAGAAACTTCGCATATCCTGACATCATTTCTCCATGAGAAATAAAACTTAGGGTCCTCACACCCGACCACATTTGTCATCACCTCACCCTGCATATGATAAATGTCCTCGATGGTCGGTAGAGCCTCCCCTCCATGGCGATCGTCATCTCAAGTAGACCATACATCACTCCACAAAGTGATGCCATGGCCATACCACTGTAGTCCAGGAAGCACCTCATCCCCATCCATATATCATGCATAAGGTCAAGTTCACCATTCCAACTTAACCCCCTTCCCGGACAACCAGGTTGTACAAGCAGAAGGAAAGCGCACCTCTGCGCACTGCACTTGGCCCACCATACCTCCATCAGCATTAATCCATCTGCAACATCTTCTGCTTCATCAACCCCACAAATGAGACTAGAAAATGGGACCCCTACCCTGAACAAAACACCGTCCTCACACCATCAAGTGAGCAACCCTCTTTCATGTTTTGGGGTACCCGTCTCTGTGTTTTGTACAAACTAAACCCCATTATTTTATTCTTTTTGTACAAAAAGCATAAACAACGCCCTTCGCCTCTTTGCCCTCATATTGCACTTTTTCCTCCCATGGCAACAGTCCCCCATCTCCCTTGGTCGAAGTAATTCATATTGTCCATGCATGCACCATTACGACAATCATAACCGGTTCATACCCGCCCTGGAAGTCCTACCGACTCCAGGGATTTTTTCCCTTCAGAAAATACCTGTGACTGTCGCCAAGATGCTCAAATATACTTCAACCTTGGGCGACTAAATCCCCATCATCTGTTTTCAGCTACCGCTCACCAACATGCCTATGTTAAACCCATTATGGTTCGGTTAAGGCTTCCTTTTTGTCGACATCAACACCTCTTTTCCAAAAAGGAAGCGGTACCTTGGATGACCCCTCCCCATGTAAAGGGGTATCCTCGGGTGGCACTATGGGAGACATCATTGTCCATAGATGTCATCGATCCTCTTGAAATTCGACTACAGCAAAAGCTTTCATGCCACGATGGTATCTTACCTTACAACCATTGCACTTTGATCAAGATCCGTTGAAGACTCATGCCTTTATAAGCATCTCTGACAACAATGCTTACATGGGAAGGTCCCAGCCAGTACATATGTGTACATTTCACAGTGATCTGCCATACCAAGATTATGCATATGGGTACCACATTCCACCTATCATCAAATAAAAAACGCCCCTGAGGGCATCAACAGTCATTGTCAACAACCACCAACATCACTACCACAATAGTGACACAGACAACACATGTATCTGTCAATTTTGTTTAACTAGCCATAACATCACAAGCATGGGACATGCCCGCCTCGTTGAAATTTTGCAAATATGTTGTATATTTTTTCTACTTGCAGGGGGTCCCCTAGGCAGTGGTTATCTTGGAACAGGTGCAAGATGTTTTCCTTCTACACGCATGCCTCACTCTCTCTCTCTCTCTCTCTCTCTCTCTGCGTACGATAAATAAAAGAAACTATAATGTATTTTGGCTATACAGTTATTCCTAGACCTCACACATTAGGGGGCATTTGTTAACACTGGAAAATCATACAACAAAAAACAACATCAAGTAATGTCGAGCCCAAGGATTTACAGGATAGAGATACATTATGGAATAAAAAATATTAAGAATCTCTAAGGTTTGGAGCAATTCAAGATTGAACTAGTCATAAATTCTTGAGTGCGCACTTTTTCCTTCGATAATTGTGCCTTCTGCGCGCACTAGAGCCCCATAAGATCGCATTACTGGAAATGGAAAGAAATCCCTTTCCGGGACCACAAGCAGGAAAATGAAAAATTTTCCTTATGTGAAAGTCGCCTAAGGACAGCACCAGTGCCTCCTTAGGCCTTGTGTGAGCACACAAAAGCATATTTCAGCCCACAATGGAATATTTCCCCTCCCTTTGGTCACTATCCACCATGTACCAAGGGAGGGAAGGTGGTTTGAAAGCTCAACTATATAAACCCTCAAAGAGATGAACAATTTTTGAGCACAAGGTTATGCTGGCCAAAGTTGCACAAGCAACACCAGCTGTTTGTGTGAATCAAGGAGCAGGAGCTGAAGAAGAGGACTCAATTGTTGGCTACCCAACAATTTCAGTCTATTGCAGCATAGAGAGAGATTTGAACTTCATCAGAAGGCATAACTTGAAGGACAAACATCCTTGTGTCGGGTCCTAGAGCCTCTGCCTAGGCCCTTCGGCAAGTGGGTAAGATTTGTATTCATTCCAAGCATTCAATGAGAAGAAGGCCATCAAGCCATTGTTTACCTTGTTATTGTTTGGAACTCTCTATTTAGCTTCTTTTTATGTTTTTAGTTTTACTTTTTCAACAGAGCATACTTAAGTGTATTACTTCATTTTAAGTCTTATACTTCTGAGCTCCCTGCAGATACTGCCTGTTACTTATGGTTTAGAGAAAATACCACATTCTCTAAATGCGTGTGATTTCATACACTTGAGTGTCGAATCCACCACAACAACCCTTATAACACACATTTCATTAAATTTGGATTTTTTTTATTACAAGGACATCACTAGAATCAACTTTTTTTATTATTTTGAAATTCTAGATCCACTATTTCCAAATCTAATGAAATATGTGTTTCGTGTTATATTTTAGACACCTTTGTCTAGTCCCTTGAGCTAGGATTTATTGAGTCTATGTGCACATGTTATGTGTATTCAGGCTATAATTCCAATAAATTTAAGGGACAAGATATTAATGACATGTAAATCAATTCAAAAGTAAAAAGAATATCACTAACAAAAAACCATGTCAAAGATGGGAATTAGGGCTAAAAATCTATAAGAGGAAATGCAAGGGGGGAGATGGAACCCAATACTAAGTATTCATACCATGAAATCCCAAAAATATCTTAGGAATATATTACCTAGACTAAGAAAATAGAAGAGAGGAGGAAGTTTCCAAGTGACAAGGAGAGTGGTTTTATAATCAACACTTAGAGGGTTTCAAACATGCATACTAAAATTTGTCCTTTCCTTGTCCTAACCATTGAACCATGTCAAAATCATCCAATACTATATACAAGTAAATTGAGGGAAAAAATGGTATGAGAGTGAAATTTATTATATGGGAGAGGATTTCTCGGTTGGAATAGGAAAATTACACATTAGGGAAATCATGGCAGGTGCTAGGGGACTTGACTACAAACTCCAAGGTAAGAGTATGATTGAACCAAACCGTATGACCTCATAGTTATATTTGGAAATCCTCATTAAAATTCCATGTTTTAAGTTCCTTTCTCACTTGGGGTAAGGCGAGAGCTAGAAAGGAAAATGGTGGGTAGAACTACCCAACATGAGGCTATAGGAGTGTTTAGGATACTTCCAATGATACTTGGAACTATCAAAGCCACCATATTTTGATACTCCTTGACTATTTTGCACTTGAAATCCAAGAAGGAAAGGGTGCACATTGGAATAACCTTTTTGATTGTATATGTAGTGAAATGGTGCATTATCTTAGGTGTACGAGGTGGAGAATGTGAGATTATGGTTAAGGAGGTTGTTGAAGTTGGAAATTGGCATAATTGTTTTACAATATTTAATAAATGATGTAGTTGGCTCTAGGTGGGCCATTATAGTTGTGGATTTATAGCCCCATCTCGGGGTGACTTACTACCGAGAGTTCTACAGTAGTTTGTTCTATGGATAGGAGGAATATGTAAAGTCTATAGATAATTGATGATCAAATTTTCTTCCTAATTATGTGTCTAACTCATGGATTTTAGACATTATATGTTTGTACTTGTTATGTATGATTTTGTAAAACATTGTACTTATTACTTAATATATATTATCTAATGTAATTATGTTGAACATTAAACACTTTTTGGAACTTTCACACTATTAGTGAATTGAGGATAAGCATGTTAGTAAGATAAGCCTAAGTATGCTCAATAATGCATCACTAGGATAATTACATGAGGAAATCATGTGGACACTGAACCCTTAATGAATATGTGTGTATTTCTTAAAATGGGAGATATATTAAGAATCCCTCGAGGATCAATTTGATGAGGAATAATAGACATATTCCCTATAGGGATGAGAATACTTATAATATTTTCCTTGATTAGAAATGCTAATGAGTTGAGTTATCTACCTACCTTAACATAGTTAGGAATATTTCTTTACATGATAAATAATATTGAGTATGTTAACAATGGGGGAGCTTGCTGAGCATATATGATGTCGTTGATGTATTTGTTTTTTGCGTGATAAGCTTATGATGACTAGGTTTTTTTTTAAGTAGCCTATATTTGAAGGAATGTTTTATGCATGTAAATTGATCAAAATCACATGAAAAGTGCTTGATTAGATATCGTTTTCAGAGGGCTTGCTAATGGTATATGTAACATATCCTAACTCCTTAGGGATGAGGATATATTTGAGGTTGAAATGTTGAGTTCATTCATGGTTCCAAGGGACATGATTTTTCCTCATCCGACCTTATTGGACTCCTAATCCTATACGGGTTGGTGTAGAAGTTGAATAGAAAATGGGAGTTCAAGAGACCAACAGTCACTCCAATGTATTATATATATGTATCATTTTTAATAGTGTATGCACTCAATGCTTATCATTCGTATTTTGTCTTCGCCATGCCCGTCTAACATGGTATCAGAGCGTCAGGTCTCAAGGTCCCAGTTTAAGTTTCTCATAAAATAGCATTGGTATGTGTTGCATACAATCATGGAAATAAAATAAAAAAACACTCCATGTTACGTGGATTAATCCCTCTTGTGGACAAAATCGATATCCCTAGTACTCAACGAGTAGATACAAACAAACATCCATTTGAAAAGCTTTTTCTCTAGATTAATTGCATTTTAGAATTATCATAAGAAAGTAGAGAGGACATGCCCCTACCTTGAAATCCAAATTTCTGATGTAGTCTTTTATCTTATCGCTCCAAAGTGGTTTCTCCAACAAGTAGAACCTGCAATCAAAGACAAGACAAAAATAATCAAAGCATTTGAAACATATAATAATCAAGAAAAACTAACCCAAATTTGTGATCAACGAGTCTAAGTATTGATGTTATTTCAATAAGCATAAGAACAACTCAATGAGAAAAAGAGATCCATATGTATTATCTTGAATAAAAAGAGTAATCTTACAACCTGATGCCTTGATGTCATACGGATTTCTCTCGGGGTCCTGAACAATCCTTTCTCCTTCAGTTTGATAAGCCTTCCTCTCTGAATACTAGCATGAAGTTATGGAAACAAGGGTGTGATCATTCTCATGCCAAAAATAGCTCACTAGTGTAGAAAGTATGCACTCCTGAGAATTCTGTTGAGTTATTCATTTACAATCTTGCATCTACAATCTACCCTTCACCCTGAAACTTGAGCTCAATTTATAGGGAAATGGAGGTAGTTTCAGTTCCATAAAGAGGGGAATGGATTCCTCACATGATGGGATCTGAGATCCATGGACTAAGGGATAAGCTCCATGAGTGGAGGGATAAATCTCGAACTGATTGCGACTCTAGAAGCTTCTAGTTGGGAGAATATTCGACTAGATAGGCTTCTAGAATTTACTTTTTCTTTTGATTTGATTTTCATGGGGGTGCATAGGTAATAGTAGAAAAAAGTGTGGGATTTGCTGCAGTTTATTGACCAAATAGTAGCGCATGCGCAGGGAAAGGCTAGAAAAACCACGTAGGTAGACTTTTAAGGGTTTTAAAGAGCTTTTCTCCAATTCCAAGACTTGATTTAGGAACATTAATTTTTTTGACTTCTAAGGGAACATGATATAGGTGGTGATAGACCCATATGAATATTCAAATGTCATGGTGACAAAATGACGTGTAACAGATTTCCCCCTAAAGTGCAAAGTGTGAGGTTATTCTGAAGAGTGAAGTGCTTTATCATTCCGATGATTGGATTGGAGACAATGGTGGAAAACTCGTAAGAAAATTCAATGAATATATATATATATATATATATATATATATATATATATATATATATATATATATATATATATATATCATCGTTGAGGTAGGCATTCCCATACTCAAATCAAAACTAACTAAATGTTCTGGTACAAATATGGTTTCAATATTACATCAAAATTAGACACAGTATGGGCACAGCCATTTGTCATGAGTAGTCTACTGTATCATGAATAATAAAACTCCTCGTAACCTGGATGGTGGAAACTAGATCCAGGGTCTTAAATTCCACTTCCTGAACTAGTACAAATTTATCCATTTGACTGATTGTGTCGAAGTCGAACATGGTAGAAACCACTTGATTACCGGTCAATTATGTGAATCGTTAAAAAGTGTGAGAGAAACCACCAATAATGAAAATGGCTCTCAAAATACTCCAGTACAATCTATGAAGTGTGAATGAATGATTTGTAGTCAAGCATTTATAGAATTGTTCGATTGAAGGTCAATGATGCAACCTATCGTTGAAGGCGAGAAACCTGCCATTAAGGCATACATATCCCAAGGTAATGATATGATTCTAGATCAAATTTATAAATGATGAGATGACATCGATAGAAAGTGACCCGACATAGGAAAGCCCATGACATGAAACCATTAGATCAAGTTTTGAAGAAATATTTTGCAAGGACTGACTTAGGGATGGTCAACCTGAATGGAAACAAATATTTGCAACGAATGGTTTATTTGAACTCTCCCTTGAACACATAACAACACTGTAGATGGTTTGGCAACATTTTACCTAAAGCTAATACCCAGTAACCAACTAAAGACTTTCAATGTGGTTCGATTAACTGTTAAACAAAGGATTTCCCAACTGAGGTACAAGTGTGACAAAGTGTCGTGTTCAAGAGTAGCATGCTGCTTTCTAAACAAGGGTGACAATTGGATTTTTTTTCTCTCTTTTTCCCCCACCATTACTGGAAAGTACCTCTTTATTTTGACAAGCTTGAGGAGGATAACATTTTCTTGTTTGTGTACATATTAGTATTAAAATCGAACCCTAAGAAGGAGTGGTTTGGCTCTGTTTGTAATTGATAGGTCCTTTAATGTTAAATTTTAACGAATCCAATATAGGAGAAACTCAACGTTTTTCAGTTTTAGGGAGTCAGAAGAAAAACAAAAGTAAACTCCATGGTTATTATTTTTCGTAAATTTAGTCTCTCAGGCTCGAAAAAGGATAAAATAATGTAGGAGAGAACTCTATTGACCATGATTAGTCAATGTATATGTTTTTCGTAATTATTCCATTTCATTCCGGAAAAGGGGTAAACTTATACTGAAGGGACACCTGTTCATTCACTTTAACGAGTTCGAATAGTCAAGTACTCGGTGATATTTTCATATTTTGAGAGTCTGAAAAGGGCTTAAAAGAGAACTCCAGGGTTTCACTTTTTCGTAATTTTACAGAGCCCGAAAAAATGATAAAAGTATACTCGATGTCAAAATAGTTCTTTTCACCAAAAAATCCTGCATCCTGTACGAAAGCTCAAAAGATTACACATACCTGTTTCCAAAATGTAAAAAATTTAAAAAATTACCTTTTAAAGTGAAAAATAAATAAAATAATAATATTTTATTCATTTAAAAACTATAAAAAGGGGTTAAAATAAATCATTTTCACCTTTTGCGTTTAGAGCAGTGCAGAGAGCTTTTGGCTAAAACGTTCTGGAGAAAATATCAGGAGAATCAACTGTCCATTTCTCGAATCGTCAGAACTAGGT
This sequence comes from Pinus albicaulis, assembly GCA_034641835.2. Lineage (NCBI taxonomy): Eukaryota > Viridiplantae > Streptophyta > Pinopsida > Pinales > Pinaceae > Pinus > Pinus albicaulis. Next base: position 166,463,353 of record CM076583.1, on the reverse strand, counting down.
AATCCACATCATCCTTAGCTTCATTTTTGTCCATTTCATTTTTCATTTTGAGCCTTTATTTCATTTTTGAGTAGGATTTTATGTTTTAAAAAGCGCTCTCGGGGGTCCGAAGGTAATGCATGCGATAACTACAAACCCCGATAATTTTTAAAAGAAAAAATTATCGGACTGCCGCAGGTTCTGCGTGGAGCACGTATAGATGTCCGCATTGTCTGCACACAAAATCTGAGGAGGTGTCGAGAAAATTTTAAAAATACAAATTTCTCTTAAAAAAATATTCAAATTGTCTTCCAAAGGGTTTTAACTATTAAATGTGTTGATTTGTAGGTTGTTTCACCATGTTGGAGTTGCAAGAATGTGAACACGAGCTCATAGGCAATGAAGTCATGGATGAAAATACAACCATGCGTGCATTGAAGAATTGTGGCTTATACAAATTATGGGCTATCCAAGGGATGAAAGCACAAGTGGAGTTAATGGTTTGGCTTGTAAATACGTGGGATGTTCAATACCAATGCTTCATAATTTGTGACCACCAGCTCAAGATTGATCTAGAAGAAATTTATTTCCTTACCGGATTTTCCCGGAGAGGAAGAAGCATATCCTTATTTGGGGCAAGACAGGAAGGTCTTCCCACTTCCAGTTACAAAGAACAATATTGTATCAATGAGGCAGATTTGAAGGATGGTCGCATAGATATTAAAACTATCTTGCGATTAGATCTCAAAGTGATAACATTTACAGTAACCAGATTGTGCCGGAGCGCAACTCCTCATCTGACTACTAAGTCACAGATGCAAACAATAGTCGAGTGTATTGGAGGAACCATATTTAACTGGTGCGAAGGAGTATTGGCCAACATGAAAGGAAAATTAACTAGAGAAAAGAATGTGAAGTTGAAAAACTTCGGATATGGCGCCATTCTCATTTCATTTACTTTAGAGATAATTCTTCTTCTCACTCCGCAGCTGATTCCAGTAGATAGTGGGCCTCCTCAATAACCTCGTATGGTGCAATGGGTGGCACTAATGGCTCGCCATGGTGGCGAGGATGGCTTAGTAATTCAGTTTACTACGGCATACTTCATGTGGCTTAGCAACCAAGTCTTCACCATTGAAGAATTTCCCTATGCAAGAATGCATTACAAGGGATATCCTAAAACATCTTTGGCTCCAGGGGCACGGTGGGGTGCATCAAGTTAGTGAATTATTTTGAAGTTTTTAATATGATTTTTATTTTATTTTTATTGTCCAATACTGACAAAAATATTTTCAATGCAGATGTCGGTCAACAACGACCAACAACACTTCGCCGCTTTGATAGGCAGGAAGCACAACCTGTATCACCTCCACAGGACCATGCAACAGATATCCTAGCATACATGGAGCAAAACCTTGAGAGGTTGACCATAGACATTCCTGAGACAGGAACAAATGATATCCCTCTCAGGGTTCAAAGACACGTGAAAGGTGTTCCAGGTCCATTTAGGATATTTCTATGCAAGGTGGCACATGCTATATTCTATTACCATGATCATCTTCACGGATAGTGGACGATCATTGTAGATCAAAATTTTTGTTTTTTGTGTCATTATCTATTAGATCATAAGGTGTTTGAACCTATGATCACAAACGATGTAATATTTTTTGAACACAAACTTATCTATCCTAATGATATTACTACTTTCGTTCTCTGAGTATCTTGTTCAACATGGATTGAATATTGTTTTGGTTTACTCTGTTAATGTTGCAAATGTCTATTTAGAACATGATTAGCTAATGCATCGACCAATGTGTTTAAATTTATTGAAATATGTTGATATTCGATATAATCAAATTGTCATTCCAAGAGATGAACCTTCAAAAATAATCTTAATAACACTGGATTTCTTATTACATAAACCCTCGTTAAATTTAATGCAATGAGTTGTGAATCCAACCTAATGATAAAACGTCAAATAAAAAATGAAATGGCATCAGATAATAACTCAATGACTGTGCTATATTCTGCAATATTGTTCATTGCTTGACCAAGGCATATCCCATGAATAGAAACTAACTCATCGGTGGGTGAATAGATAACCGAAGCCACGGAAGAGATATTCCATGTACTAGGACAGACACCATCAGCAAAACCAATGTATGTTTGAAGGGATGTCGACATCTGCATTATCAAGAGTAATCAAGATAAGTAGCGATAGAAAAAACAACAAAACTAATCTAGGCACACTTGTCTAATCTGAGGCACAATATTCTAAAAAAAAGTAACTATTGTACAAGAGAGTTATTCACACAAAAGCAAAGCATAATATATATTAAGATAAAGACCATTTATGGGCTTATCTAAAGAGACCCCATCATAATCAATTAATTCATAGGCTCCTTTTGCAAGCACATGCTTGACAATATAGGGACCATCAGTTTGAATTTTCCAATGCCTAGCTTATCGTTATCTTGATCATATACTAAAACTAGGGCAGCTTCTAAATAAACATGAGTGTTAACACTTTGATCATACGGAGCTTTTAGACATTTCCTATGAGCTTCGGTAGCCAATGCAATGGTGGGTCGAGTCTCATCTAATTGTGATAAGTATAGAAAGCATTTTTCCTCCTCAGAAGTAGCTGGTAACAACTCAATGGATAATTTGAGCGACGATATTTCGCATTCAATGGGTAACACAACTTTTAAACCATAGAAAAGTTGAAAAGGAGTGAACCCTGTAGCAGTTTTTGCTGAGGTTTGATATGCCCAAAGTGCTGAAAAAATCATGGTATGCCAATTTGATTTGTGAGTTCCAATAATCCATTTAATCATGATGGTTAAAACCTTATACATGGCTTCAAATTCACCATTAGCCTGTGGGTAATACAGAGTAGAATTATCATGGCATAGGACAAGTTGATCGGAAAGTTTAGTAATCATAATATTCTGAAAATGACTCCCATGGTCTGTGATAATAGCTTGAGGTACACCGAAACGAGAAATGACATGATTGAATACAAAAGTAGTTGCATTTTTTCTGTCAGACGCGAATGTAGGCATCGCCTCAGCCCATTTGGTAAAGTAATCTACTACGATAATAATATACCCATGACCCCAGCCGAGTGAGGGTTACATGTAATAAAATCGATGCCCCATTTCACAAAAGGATCGACAACAATGATTGGGTGAAGAGGATTTGGAGGTGCACACATCTTTCGATAAAAAAATTGGCAGTTGTGGCATTTTCGGACTACAATGATACAATCTGTGAATAAGGATAGCCGAAAATAACCAGCGCGCAATATCTTTTGGGTTGTGGAAAACCCAGATATATGACCACCACACGCTCCAAAGTGGCAATCATTTAAAACCTTTTCAGCTTTTGCGTGAGTTATACAACGTCGAAAAGTAGAATCCGCACCACTACAATAAAGAGTGTTGACAACAATATTGTATTGCTGGGATTGATATCATATTCTCCATCGATTTGATCATGAAATATCTGGGTGAAAGGTTTGGGTTTGAAGATACGTAATGATATATCCATACCACGGGTCTAACGTACTAAAGAGAAATAGAGATTCATCAGCGATGGGATTCTCTACCATGGTTTCTGTCTCAATATTAGGAAAGTCACACATAAGCTCAACAAACACTAGTGATTTCTTTGATTTAGATTTTTCGAATTCCAAATAAAACTCTTGTATGATGACAATCCATTTGGAGTATTTTCCCTCGAGTAATTTTTTTGTCAAGATATACATCATCGGGTTGCAATTAGATATCACAGTTGTTTTACGTAACAGTATGTAGTGACAAAATCATTGGACAACTTGAACTGCTGGCAAGGAAAATTTCTCCACATGCGAATATTTGATTTCTGTAGGATTGAGATTCTGACTTAGATAATAGATCACATGTTCATTGTTAGATTCATATTCCTAAGCCAATACCATTCCAATGGTGGAATCAGAGGTAGCTAAGTATAAAAAGTAATCCTAGTGGTAATTGGGCGGATACAATAATGGTGCATGGGTCAACGTGTGTTTTAGTGCATCATAATATTTATCAGCAATATGATCCCAAATAAAAGGAACACTTTTTTTCAACAACTGGGTAAAACCTTTTGTTAACTCAACATATTTCGGGATAAACCTACATAAAAAATTGCTTTCCCTTGCAAACATTGGAATTGGCGAAGTGTGGAAGGAGGAGGTAAATTGATGATAGCCTCAACCTTCGACGGGTCGACACAAATGCCATCTTTTGAAATGATGAATCTGAGTAATCGTCCTGATTGTACACAAAAAAAAAATTTGGTTCAAATGAATTTTGTAATTCCTACATCTCATGATATCTCGTAAGTGTGTAGGATGATCGTCCCTACGTAAAGAATGAGTAGGTAAATCATCCAGATAAGGTTGTACAATATGTTTTATATCTTGAAAAGCATAAGACATATCTCTTTGAAAATTTGCACCAGCATTTTTTAGTCTGAAAGCTAATTTTAAATGATAAAACATTCCCCAAGGACATATAAAAATTGTTTTTGGTTGATCGACAAGGAGTATATTGATTTCATTATAGCCAGAAAATTCATCCATAAATGAGAAAATTTAATTTTCGGCACAATCATCGATAATTTGGTCGATATAGGTTGTGGGATAATTGTATTTTGGACATGCTTTATTGATGTCCCTATAATCGATGCGTACTCATATATTCCCTTTTTTCTTCGTAACATGAACTATATTAGATATCCAATCGATCAATGGAGTTGGTTAAATAAATCCTGATCGTAATAGCTTCTCAACTTCAGCTTTGATAGCTGCAGCTTTCCACGGATGTATTGGACATAATATTTGTCTAATAGGCTTGGCATCTGGGTATGTCTTAATTTCATGAATGAAAATTTTAGGATTGATTCCTACATCTCTTCATAAGACTAGGAAAAAATGTATCGGAATTCTTGAAATAGGGCTTTGTAAGTATTAATCTCTTCCATTATACATGAAACACCTATATGAATGTTTTCAATAATTCCAGGTTTGACTGATATGTCAATAGGAATTGTTGTAGAAATATTTCCCAAATTAGTCTCAAAATCTGAATGTTTAATCGATATGGGATTCTATGGTTCCTTGACGTAATCAATAAAAATGGACGAAAAATTGTTTTCAAACTTATCAAGATCAAGTAAAAATGAATATTTATGATGTAGATCATCCCAGGGTAATTCATTCAATGACAAAATTTCTTGAATACTTTCATAAGTGTGAAATACATGTTGAAAGGGATCAGAAAATGATGTCAAACCTGAGCTTGATTGAGAATACAGTTCTTCGTTGATCACATTCATTTGATCAGGAGTAGTTGAAAGTATGTCAAAATACAACTGTACTTCTACATATGACTTTTCAAAATGACTCAAAGGCATCTCACCATTGAAAGAGTCCACTTATGATTCTGAAGGCACTACCCAAGTGTCATTAAATGGTATAATGCTTGATGAGATCATATTGATGTTAGAAATTGTGCACGGTACGTTGGGTGGAGGTATGGAGAAAGTTCCCATTAGAGTGGAATCCTTCACTTGTCCTACACCGACATATTTGTATAGGATAGTTGTTTTTCCAACATGTTGGATACTGTCTGTAGAACCAGGGTCTGATGAATAATATGAAAAATGATCAATTTTCAAAATATTTCCTTTATGAGGAAACATGATTACCCGAAATACTGATGAAACGACAGCAGTCATGGCATAAGACCAACTATGATCCAAAAGAAGGTTGTAATCAAGAGGGCCATCAACAACTTCCACGTCTAGATTAACGGTTTTTCCTTCAACTTCTATAGGTAGATCCTGGAGTATTCCGTATGGATGAAATATTCTTCCATAAAAGGCTTTAAGGATTGTCGGGGATTGTTTGAGTGTTGGAGAACCAAGATTTTTCCAACAGTTTAATGAAATTATACACATGGATTCCCCCTCATCAATTACAGTGTGAAAAACTTGTCTGGATTTGACTAATACTGGAATCTGAAAATCCATTTGATGAGGGAGTCTCGGTGTAAAATTTTCAACATCAAATACCATGAGGTTCGAATCCTGAGGATCAATAGCTCTGATAGCTGATAATAGTAATTTCCTTTGTGCTGGACATGATTGTAGCACTTCTAAGGCCGACATTGCTGAAGGGGATATCGCCAAATCTTCAACAATGTTGTAATTCTGAGCAACTCTTGCATGTGGATTTGTTGTACAGTACAAAAACCCTCCCCATTTCAAATTTTTTAGAAGAAATATCATTTAGAAATAGGTCCCCTTTTTCTTTTTAGGAATAGAATACTTAGATGAAATCTGATCATTTTGAATAAAACAAATAAAGAGTCCATTGTTTCATAAATCACAAAATGTTTATAAACAAATGAAACATTGAAAATCCCTAATCCGATGAGATATAAAAACTCTTATCACATCAACATAATACATAAAGTATTCACATTTAACAAAGTTTGATGTGATACCGTAATCACAATTGCAAATCGGAGATATCTTAAAATTTTACATTTGTTTTGAAAAAAATCCGATGTGATGCGATGAATCGCAAATCGCATTTAGGACAAGAAATGTCATATATGCTTATTTTATAAACTCTGATGCGATGGACCCCATCGCAAATAATAAATCGGAAAGGTTTTAAGTTGTCACATTTTCTTTATAAACTTCGATGCGATGCGATTAATCGCAATCGCATTTCGCAGAAACAAACATCATATTCACTCATGTTACCAAAACCCCGATGTGATGGACCCCACAATAATCGCAATCGCAAATCGGCGAATATCATTTGCAACTTAATTCATTTGAAAAGAGCCAATGCGATATAACATCATCGCAATCGCAAATCAGCGAAGATCATGAAATATTATTGGTCATCCCTTTTGATAAACTCTGATGCGATCGATACTTAATTTTTACACTATAGATATGTTATTTATTCATCGCAATCACAAAAAATCAAAAGGAAAGTTTTATATTCGCATTTCAAATTCGTCGATCTCCAATTGTACGTTTAATATTAAATAGAAAATCAAACGATTAATGATGATTGATTCTATTTTGAATGCGTGAGTGTGACTCTTTAGAGGGCATTTAAGTTTTAAAACAGAGTTAATAAATAAAAATCAACGAATAGATATTTTCATACAGTTGTTTCCATTTACTTCATTTTTACCGCATCTAAAGGCTTTTCTCATTTGCAGAACAAGAAAATTCCCAATCCTTTCGTTCACCAAGAAAGAGAAACATTAACAGACTACAACATGTCTAAGATATCTAAGAAAGCAAACGCTGCTACTTCTGCAAATTTCACTGCTATTCCCATAGTACCAAAAGAAAAACCAGCAAAACTTAAGCTTATGACAGACACATCATGCCAGGGACTTGGAAAAATGACTTGGGAAGATGTATATAACTTAATTGAGAAAGAAAACCCTAAAGTCATTGAAGAGAAGGTGACAGTTCCTGATGAAGATGACTCAGACTCTGATTCTGAGACTCCTCTTAAAGCGCTTGCAGACTCATTCCTCCATAGAATTGCAGCTGGGGAAAACATTATCCCTTACTATGATGTAATTTGGTGGGTAATAGACAATGTTACCATCCAAAAAAGGAAATTTATTTCAGCTGCGGGAACAATATTCAGGTCTTTCAGAGCAGAGGAATTAAAGGAAATGTACCATCTTCCAGACCCGGAAAAGGTCTACAACAAAGCTTTTATTAAAGATTTTGCTGTAGGTAATGAAACTCAGTCTGAGCCAATCAGAGAATGGAGGAAAGCTCCAGAGAAGCATAAAAATGAATCATCAGGTATGTACTTCGTGGATTCTCTTTCACCTCCATATTTTTATGCCACCGCAATGATGTGCAGACTATTTGGAAATGATAATTCAGCTAGATTTTCAATTCAAATGGTACACTTAATCCATTCTGCTATGAATTCTGAAATCATGGATTAGGCAGTTATCCTTTCAGATAAGATAGCCAATAGAATCCTAGAGTATAGAAAGGATAAAAAGACTAGAAACACAACCCCGTTTTACTTCTGTGCCTATATTCTAGATGCCCTATGTTTTAACTCTGAATTTCCCATTCTTGGCTGGAAATGGACCCCCAAAGATCCCGTTCCTATTCATATTTACCATAATTTCTTATGAAAGGGGCATTTTAAAAACCATGTTTATAGAATTTGTCACGGTTTCCTCATCCCTGTCTATCAAACCATTTTAAACCAATTCCCTCCCCACCTTTCTGAAAAAGCCAAGACTGATATATCATAGATTGGTGACTGGTTTGGAGAAGAGAAATTTACCTATGTCAGAGTATTTTGGAGTATGGTGGAGCCCCATATTTTACCTCTGTATGTCCCAGATAAACTGTTAGTGAAAGAAATCTCCTATCAGTTAACAGTAGAAGGCATGTCAAGGTCTCTCAAGAATAACAAGAAACTAATGTGGCCTACTTTTCCATTTCACTGTGGGAATTGTAAACTTAATAACTTCACACATGCTAAGAAGGAGGTCATCAAAATAAGGGATCTTAAGCACTCTACAGTCCCAGGCAGGCAGTATGACTCGAAAAAATTTGCATTTGATTTCACAACTTTAGTTTCAATCGCTCGATTTGAGCATGAGCCCGACGAATTTGATGATTTATTTGTTTCTATTGATAAATTTCCCCAAGTTTATGACTTGGCTAAATTCAATTTTCAGACTGAAGATATGAATAAATTCATGCTATTTAGAATTTAGAGATTGCTGAAAGCTCCTCTTGACCAGTTAAGAATTATGCTGCAAGAATCTGAGAATATAGAAACAGAGCAGAAGGAAAAAGAAGATGCAGCCAAAAAAGTAGGAAAAGAAAGATCTACCAACAAAGAAACATCTACCAGCAAGGGAAATGTGCAGACTGAAAATGCAAGCACAAGTGGCAAGTCTAATGTGCAAAAGGAGAATACTGGCAGTAAAATAGATGAACCTATTGGAAAAGGAACTACAGTTAAAACAGGGAAATAAAGTATAGGTATTGAGACCAATGTGCATGTTGAGAAAGAGAATACAGGCAGTGAGGCTAATGTACAGACAGAAAAGGAAGATATTGGTAATAAGCCAAATAATCAACTTGAAAGAGAAAATACCACTCAGAATGTGGTGGATTCTACTGAAATTATTGTTTCTTCCCATTTGCTAAATCAATACGAACAATTTGTTCAACAAATAGGATCACAAAATAATCCTCAAGTTGACATTATGAAAGATCAAGATATGGAAATCATCCCTGAGCATCCTACAGAAGAAATTGTGTGGAAAGTGGAAGATATTCCTCCTCTAGATGTATTTTATAGTCCTAAGCGTAGGGCTGTTGTTAGGAAGAAGAGGAAGAGAAGAAGAACAGATCAAGAATCTCTTTCAAAATCACAAGTTGAACTAATGAACATTGTCTAGAAAAATACTGAGGTGAATCCTTTAGAGGATCTCACCAAATTGTCGCAATATGTAGGTGACTATAGTGCAGCTACTATAGAAAAGGCTTCAGAAGTCACCCAAATGATGAAACAAAAGGAAGTACAGATAGCTATGCTGGAGGAACAAGCAACATAAAATCAACAAAATATTATGTAGTTGGAACATCAGTTGCAAGATGACAAGCTCAGATCTAAACAACTGGAAGAGCAACTTGGCATTGAGAAGAACAATCTTGATCAACAAGCCTTAAATAAGCAACAACAACTAACTCAAGAAGTGGCAAAGCTACAGACCCTACTGCAAAATGAGAAAACTACTAAGGCTGAGCAAGAAAAAATATTCCAAGAAAGATTGGACAAATTTAGGGATTATCCTAAATTGGATCAATTTAAAACTAAAGCTCTTGAAATGAACAAATTACTGTATCAACAGTTACATGAATTCTGTCAAAAGATGGCACAAGCCGATCCCTTGTGTGAAATAACATCATCTTTAATAGATGAAGGAATCAACTTCAGGGTCGAGTTTGATGATGTAGATGAGAAAATTTCTGAATTTCTTTCATGGCAAGACTTAGAGCAAGGAAGGAATGCAAAACTTCCCAGGATTGAGGAAAGACACAAAGAAATTCTGTTTACTGAATGGGAAAAGCAGTTGATGAAAGGAGAAAGAGATACATCAAGAGCCAGAAATATGATGAATAGTATAACACAGTTGATTAATGATAGCTTATATGCCACCAATTTAATTTCAGATTGTATCCCAAGAAAATTACCAAAGGTAAAAGAGACTGATTCTAAGTGGAAGCAAGAATTAATCAATAAGAATCCGCAAATTAGCAAACTTCAAGGAATTTCATGGGATATCATGTGGACATATCTAATCAAGCCACACAGTCAGCAAATGGCAATTAAATGCCTTTCCAATGCCACTGATTGTATCATTCCAGAGTTTTCTGATGCCACGTACACTGGTCAGTTACATTCGAGGCTAAGTCATCCAACAGAGGTTAAATATATGCTCAAAATTTTCCACCTTGGCACATTGAACACAGGAGAAAATAAATGAATTTGTTTCATTTTAATATCGCAAGTCTATTTCTAGATTTCCGATTATAGATTGTAGCAATAGTTTTAGTTATTTTGTTTTATTAAGTTCCTATTTAAACCCCTTTTATGCATTTAGAAAGGGGTCCTGAATTTGTAATATTTTTGACTTGGATGTTACATTTTTGTACTCCATTGACTATTATATTTTTATAAAGGATCACATCTGGTGGTTGATGGAAAATGATCTCTGAGAATTTCATTTCTGTACCTTAGAGTCTGTTTTATATTGAAACACTGGATCTGGATATTGAATTGCATCTGGAAAAGTATCAAGATGAATCTGGTATTTCTATCGATTTACTGTTATTTTTCTTATGTTATGAGATATTCTCTTTAAATTTGCTATCATTTATATGTACTTGTTTTACAAATATTTCTTTATACATATCATTTATGAGTGTATAGAAATATTTCATCTTTCACACTGTATACAAATGATATATTAAATGATGAATACAATGTGTTATTATAACTATGTTTAATTTATTAAATAGAGTTATCATTATTTGATGCTCCATACTTCATTGGAATTATAATACATTTTCATGGTTATTGATTTAATTGAAACAATCTTAAAGTTGTATTCATATTTGACACCCGGGTTAGTTTTAGAATTATTTATAAGGTATAGATTAAATTAGATAGATTATTTCACTCATTTTAGTTTCATTATCCATTCACACAATCATTCCATCACCAAACCATTTAAGTTATTAAGAAACTGGTCCTATAAATCCAGTTGGAGCCACCACATCAAACGGAAAATGAGCTGTCTTAAGGTCTCGACCAGGTGGTTTTCCCCCAATGTTTGAAGCAACGATTTTCGAGGCTTCAACATTTTTAGCACTAGAAGGAGTGCCTAAGCTATGAATGGCAGATAAATCCAAATCTATAGGCCATTCTAAGATAATTCACCCTCATCATCCTCTTCAATTTCTTCTACATCTCAAATCACCAGGGAAGAAATTGATGGAGATATTCAAACACCCACTACTAAAGTTTCAAATCAATCAGATAATCAACCTTCTGAGCCCCCTGAAATACAAGCTTTAGTTCATAAACTCCAAGGGTTCTCATTATCAATAGAAGAATCTGAAATATCTAAAGGTAGTGTTACTTCACAAATTGTTTCTTCCAGCCCCCTCACTAGGTCACAGAGTGAACAACTTGGTATTCCTCCAAAAGGAATTTCCTTTACCTAGTAGAGTTAAAACAAGAAAAACCCCATCGAAATCAGAAAGCGATATTAGTTCTTCATCGCAAATTCAATCATCTCCTTCCCAGTCTCAAACCCAGAAGAGCATAGTTATTCCAACAACATCTACTCAAACCCCAGTTGTTTCTTCAAATCCTTCAACTGTTATCCCAAAAATGGCACAAGCAGCACCAAGACCATGGGTTAGACCAGGAGCTGTTAATATGCCTGCACCTTTACATGATTTACCCGATCATGCTGAAAAATGGCTACCAAAATTCAGTCTAGACCTGAACATACCAGCTGAAGAACATATCAATAACTTTATGCTTGCTATAAATTTAAATGCAGTAGAGCATGAAGATGTTGTAGTCAGGTTATTCCCCTATACTTTGCAAGGGGTAGCAGGATCCTAGTATTTTTCATTACCTTCAGGATCTATTACAATTTGGGATATTTTCTCAGATCATTTCTTGACCAAATTTGGAGATGACAGATCAATAGCTACCCTAATCAATGATCTCTCCAATATGAGGACAGAACCCAAGGAACCCATTAAATATTTTAACTCTCGATTCAACAAACTTTTGAATAAAATCCCTACAGATTCAAAACCTAGTGAGTAGGTTAGAAGTGAATGGTATATAAATGCTTTGCCCTCAAACATAACAATTTTTGTAGATAGAGCTGCAAAACCTACTTTAGCTGAGAATATGAAAGAAGCTAATTCAGTTGAAAAACGGATTATTGCTCTAGATAAGAAAAATGCTATTGAGGAAAGAAAATCCAAGAAAGTCAGCTTTAAGGATGATTCAAAGAAGAAGACACCAAGAGATCCATATGACATGGAAGGATTACAGAAAGTTCTCAAAACCATGTCTAATGAGATGGTTGAGATTAAAAATCAAGTGGCAGAGACTTCTACCAAAAGACCATTCAGAAATTTCAAGAGAAATCCAGTCGAATCTAAACCTCCCAATTCAATTTCCAATGCAGAATCAGAAGAAGAAGAAGAAGATACTCCTCAAGTATCAGATGAAGAGGAAGAAAGAGAGGAAATAGTTGAATTACATGGAATGTGGGATTTCATTCTCCCTAACTCAGACAATGAACAAGAAGCCATGCCTGTAAGTACAAGGAGTAAATCTACAGCAGATCCTGTTCAATCTTCTCCTAAGAAGAAAAGTACAACTCCGATTACCAAAGACAAATCCCCTGTAAAGAAAGCTTCTCCCTTACCCACTCAAAATCAGCCATCATATTCTAATCCTCCTACATCAACATCTAAGACTTTGGTGGTATCAGATCCTATGGATTATAACATTGTTGAAGACATGAAGAAAACCAGAGTGAACATTTCCTTACATGAACTCAGCAAACTTAAACATCAACAGAAGCTGTTATTGAAAGAATTAAATGCAACACCTATTGCTCCTCTACCAAGTGGTGTGGTTGCTAAAGCAGCTAAAGGAACAGGAAAGCCACCAGATAAAGTAGATGCCGCTGATACTGTTCTTATTGGTGAAAGATCAAATTCTCAGACACCTCCTTTTCTTTTGACTTATGAAATCTACAACAAGAATTTTCATAATTGTTTAATAGATTCAGGAGCATCCTCTAATATAATGCTTACTTCAGTCTGTGCAAAATTGAATATTGAACCACAAAATTCTGCAGTTCACATTGTTCAATTGGATCGCTCTAAAGTCCAAGTTGTAGGAGAAATCAATTCAGTTACTATTCGATTAGCTTCTGATCCTAGAATTTTCCAAAGAATTGATATTTTGATTGCAGATATTCCTGAATTCTATGGACTAGTCTTAAGAAGGGATTGGTCTGCAAAGCTTAATGGTTATATCACAAGTGATTATTCTCACATGTGGCTTCCTTACAAAGGAAAACCAAATCAAATCAAAGTTGAACGAGAAAAACACATGATGCATACTGTGACATAATTTGAACAAGCAAATGAACCTGTAGCTTTTAATAACAATATCCTTGGAGGTTATTCTGTTGAATCATTCCTTGGGAATTTCACAGCACCACAATCACCCTATTCTGTAAATACTTTTATTTCGCAAATTGAAAATTTTTCACAATCTGATTCTTCTAGAATTGTTAATGTTTCTGATACATCTGTAGATAAACCTGTAGCTAAATCTTTATTTTGGTCATTATATTTTGATGGATCAAAATATAGCGATGGTGCAGGAGCAGGATGCATTTTAATTGATCTAGATGGAGATAAAACTATGTTGTCATGTAGACTAGAATTTGAGTGCACAAACAATACTGTAGAATATGAAGCCTTGATCCAAGGGCTTTATAAAGCAATAGGGTTAAATGTCAAATACTTGAAAGTATATGGTGATTCTAAAATTGTCATAAGACAAGTAAGGAATACTATCCATTGTCTTTCAGGTCATCTCAAACATTATCAAACCCTTGTACAAGACCTAACCACTTAATTTTTAGCATTCAACATCTTTTCTATCCCTAGAACTCAAAATACATCAGCTGATTTGTTAGCTAATGTTGCATCCAAAATCCTCCCTGTTGAAGATTACACCTCAAGTCTGAATTCAAATGAATTTTAATCATGTTCTCATATTAATAGTGTAGTCCCTTATTATGTTAGTGTTGCCCCACTTATTGTTATTATTGTACCCTTTTAGCCCCCATATTGTTATTATTGTGCCCTTAAATTATTATTGTTAGGTCGGCTAGGATTACATTGTGGCCCACTAGGATTACATTATGGCCCCATGGACTCCTATATATAGAAAGGAGGTTTTGTAAATTGTATCATCCAAGAATTTTTCATTTATGTAATGTATTAGAGGTTTCCCCCTCAAAGTGGGTCATTTCTAAGGCGTTGATATCTCTTTTCTTCTATTTTTGGAGCTGATTACACAACATTTGGTATCAGAGCTTGGATTCTAGGGTTTCGCTGCTCCACACAGGTCATCATGGTAGTTTCGCTATAACGGTTTTTCTATGAAGTTTCAGAAGTTGAAATTTTTATAGAGAGAAGCAGAAATCCTGAGGAACGTCGTGGAAACATTTCAGATCTTGGTTCACAATATTTTCTGAGATATGATCTCAGGAAGCAGGGTTCTTTCAAGCCCTTGGTGCTAGGTGATCATGGCATCTTCGCGATAAATTTTTTCTACGAAGGTTCGAAATATTTGTATGCAGGGGAAGCTTTTGGCCACAGTGAAAATCTATGAAAAATTTCAGAGCTTGGTTCAGAATATTTTTGGAGATATGATCTGTGGAAGGTAGTGCTTTTTCAGGCTCCTGAATTTCATCTCAAAGAGGTGATCGTGGGAAAAGTTCAATAACTCTCTCTCTGGGGATTGGATTGGAGTTACGTAAAAATTGGTCACAATTAAACGGCATGTAGTTTCTTGGCTATCAATTTTAGAGACAAAGGACAAAACAGTGACACGTGGCAAGTCGTACAAGTTCGCTCTACTGAACCAGTCCAGAATTAGGTCATTGTGGGAGATTGGACACAACTTTGTCTTGGAGAATCCAAATCAGATCAGACCTGTGGCATTTGAAATAAGCTTCAGAGGGCTACCAGAGGGCTACTACAGGGCTGAATTTCAGATATTGAAGATTTTCAATTATAGAGATAATTCAATTTCAATATCGAGCTCCTCAAAGCAAGTAAAAGGTGTGTATTTTTTTTTCCCGAATTGCATAAGTCTTGTTTGAAGAATCAAGTTGAATTGATTCCAAGGGCATATTGAAGAATTTTTGTCAGTAAGGGGTTCTATTATGCCTCCAAAAAATAATTCCATACCCATTAAGCCCTCAGAAAGCTATACTATGATGCATGAGGAGGAAGAATTGCAATATGAGATATCAAAATTACGGTACCAAGTGCAACAAATTTCGATCTTACGAAGAGCAACCGAAGCTGACATAGATGGTTTAAAAGAAGAAATGGAGGCTAAGTTGGATGGTTTTAAGGATAAAATAATAGCTAATATGGATGATAAATTAGTGGAAGATGACATCGAGCATCAACAACAAGTTCTCCAACTCTCAAAGGATAACCTAACTTTGGTGCAGAATCTAATGAAACAACAAGAATATCAACATCACATCGAAAGAATTTCTGAAGCAGTCACAAAAAGAAGAACTCGACAACTACGATCAATTTTAGAGTATCTCAGCAAGTGGAAGAACTTTCCTGTAGAAGATTCCACATGGGAGGATGAGAATTTTATACAGAAGCATCAAGAAATAATCAAGCGTTGAGGATAACACTTGTTTGAAGGAGAGGGGCATGTTAAGTCCCTATATTAATAGTGTAGTCCCTTATTATGTTAGTGTAGCCCCACTTATTGTTATTTTTGTACCCCTGTAACCCCCATATTGTTATTATTGTGCCCTTACATTATTATTGTTAGGTTGGCTAGGATTACATTGTGGCCCCACTAGGATTATATTATGGCCCCATGGAATCCTATATCTGGAAGGAGGTTTTGTTCATTTGTATCATCCAAGAATTGTTCATTTATGTAATGTATTAGAGGTTTCCCCCTCGAAGTGGCTTATTTCTAAGGCATTGATATCTCTTTTCTTCTATTTTTGGAGCTGGTTACACAAGGGCTTTATAAAGGTATAGGGTTAAATGTCAAATACTTGAAAGTATATGGTGATTCTGAAATTGTCATAAGACAAGTAAGGAATACCATCCATTGTCTTTCAGGTCATATGAAACATTATCAAACCCTTGTGCAAGACCTTACCACTCAATTTTTAGCATTTACTTTCTCTTCTATTCCTAGAATTCAAAATACATTCGCTGATTTGTTAGCTAATGTTGCATCCAAACTCTTTCCTGCTGAAGATTACAGTCCTGATATATTTTCAGTCGAATTAATCTTTCAACCATCTGTTCCTGATAATATCACAAACTGGAGATTACTCTATCATGATGAAGATATATTGAATTTCTTGACTTCGGAGAAATCCTATGACGAACAAATTATTGATGAAGATGATCATGATCTTCAAAATACCTCAAAAAGTTATGAAAATCCTATTCCTGAATCTGTAGTTACACTTGAGGACCTATATGATATAAAAGATAGATTCAAGAAAGTTACTAATGCTAAACTTCAAAGTTCCACTTTAAAGTTTGAATTAGTAAATCTTGGCTTTGAGTCTAAACCTCAAAATGTTAATCTAGGACTCGAGTTAACTCCAGAGGAAAGAAATGCTTTCATCAAACTTATGAGTAGGTATAAAGATATTTTTGCTTGAAATTATGAAGATTTGAAAACTTATGATACTTCTGTTATTCAACATACAATTCCAATGCTTTCTGATGTCAAACCTGTTCAATAGAAGTTAAGAAAAATTCATCCAAATCTTGAAAATCAAATCAAGGCAAAACTCAATAAACTTTTAAAATCCAAAAGTATTTTTCCTATAAGGCATTCTAATTGGGTTTCCAACATGGTACCTGTCAAGAAGAATAACACAGATATTAGAATCTGCATTGATTTTATAAATTTAAACAAGGCATGTCAAAAGGACAATTTCCCATTGCCAACAATGGAACAAATACTTCAAAAGGTAGCTGGTTCTGAGCTCATGTCTTTTCTTGATAGTTTTTCAGGCTATAACCAAATATTAGTACATCTAGATGATAGGCTGAAAACCACTTTCAGAACCAAATGGGGAACCTATGCTTATCAGAAAATGCCTTTTGGTTTAATAAATGCAGGAGCTACTTTCCAGAGAGCCATGGATATAGCATTTAAGGGTTTGATTAATAGATTAGTTGTTATTTATCTTGATGACATAACAGGATTTTCAAAGAAAAGAGCCAATCATCTACATGATTTAAAGCATATATTTGAAAGATGTAGAAGATTTGGTATTTCTTTAAACCCAAAGAAATCCTTCTTTGTTCTCAATGAAGGAAAAATATTAGGGTTTTTTGTGTCAAAATATGGTATATATATAGACCTGGAGAGAGTGAAAGAAATTTTTGATATTTCTTTACCTCATAACAAAAAATCCATGCAATCATTTCTAGGGAAAATCAATTTCGTAAAAAGATTCATTCCCGATTTTTCTCAAATTGTTTTACCTATGCAGAATATGATTAAGAAAAAATCAGTATTCAAATGGGGGTACAAAGAGAAGGAAGCCTTTGATACAATCAAATAGGCAATCATTAATGCACCTGCATTGAATACTCCTGATTTTTATAAAGATTTTATTCTGTATACCCTAGCTACTGAAACATTCTATGATGTTGTTTTAACACAACTTAATGATCAAAAAATAGAAGCACCAATTTCTTTCTTTAGCTCAAATCTGCAAGGAGCTAAGCTTAATTATTCCAATGTAGAAAAACAAGCCTTCGCTATGTTTAAATCAATTAAACATTTTAGACTTTTTCTCATAAAGACACACACAAAAATTATTGTCCCATTCTCTGTAGTGAGACAATTTTTAATTCAAAAATAAGTAGGAGAAAAGAGAGCTAATTGGGTAACAACTTTGCAAGAATATGTTATTGAAATTAAGGCATCCAAGATTGTTAGAGGACAAGGTTTTTGCAGATTTTTTAGCAGTAGCTCACAACATACTAGAACATCAAGATCAAGATAATGTTGTTCAAGTAAATCAGATAAGTGTTATTGATTCTGAATCTCAATATGTTGATCTGATCTTTTACTTGAAAAATGAGTATGCTCCTTCTAATCTTAGCTATAAGAACAAAAATGCTCTAAGATTAAAAGCTAAAAGTTATGAAATCATTGATGATGTGTTATTCAGAAAAAATTATGATTCAATTCTATTAAGATGTCTTGAAAATACTGAAGTAAAAAAGGTATTGCAGGAATTACATGATGGACCAGCAGGTGGAAATTTTGGAGGTGATACCACAACTCACAAAATCATCCATGCTGGATATTATTAGCCTACCCTTTTCAAAGATACACATGATTATGTGAGGAAGTGCGAAATTTGTCAAACTGCTAGTGGAAGACAAAGGAAGCCAGCTTTTCCTTTGCAACCAGTAAACATTGAGAAACTATTTGAGCAATGGGGGCTTGATATTATTGGAGAAATAGTACCTCATTCTTCTAATAAACATAGATACATCCTTACAGCAACAGACTACTTCACAAAGTGGGTAGAAGCAATTCCTTTAAAGGTAGCCAATTCTGATGCAATTATTGATTTATACAATGCATCTTACTTTTCTGGAAATAGTATAACGGAATTTGAAATAAAAAGAGGTTTTAAATTGAAATATTAAACAAATTATTATCCACAAGGTAATGGCTTAGCTGAATCTACTAACAAAAATCTCATCAAAATCATTAAAAATACCATTGATCAAAATCAAAAGAATTGGCACAAGTCTTTAATTTTTTCACTATGGGCTGATCGTATTACGCATAAAGCTTCGATAGGAACTTCACCTTTCAATCTAGTTTATGGAAAAGAAGCTGGGATACCATCAAATCTAGTTCTTCCATCATTAGCCCTAGTTCAATTTATTGAAGAAAAACCTTCATCATCTATTCAGTTGAGATTTGATCAAATTCTTAAATTAGAAGAAGATAGAGAGAAAGAAAAAACTATTCATGAAAAACATCAACAGCTTGTAAAATCTTCTTTTGATTCAAGTTACACCAGATCCAAAACTTTGTCAAATGGTGACCTTGTTCTGAAATGGGATAAAACACATGAAGATAAAGGTAAACATACCAAATTTCAAAAAATGTGGCTTGGACCATTTCAGATTGCTGAAAAGATAAGCTCATATACATTCATTCTACAAGACTTAACAGGAAAGAGAGAATCTCTTCCTGTCAATGGGCTTATTTTAAAGAAATTCTTTTCTTAAGGAGGTAACCCCTTCTTACCTGTACATATTCCTTTCTGAAATTTTTGTTTATTTTGTAAATAAAGGTTGTTAATAGTCTTTAATTGACTTTTTACTATTTGAAAATATTTTCAGAAAAATACTATAAATACTTATTTTATGTAAATAAGAATTTTTATAGAAATGATTACAGTTTTTGGATAGTTTAAAATAAAATGTTAAACTTTGAAAATTTGTTCAAAACATTTGCATGATCTTTTGAAACCTGGAGAAAAATGTAAATCATTATAAGTTTATTAAGCAGAGAAAGGTTATCCATAAAAAGTAAAGACTTTTCCAAGCTTTGGCATTCAAAAAAACTCTCAAAATTTTCATCCATTGATTCTTAAGGATAAAATCATTTCACCCCATCCATTAAGGTTTTGATTTTTTAGAATGTAATTCTAAGAAATTATATGTCAAAATTAAAAGATAAGAGGTCTCATCACGAGCCTGCTTACCATGATCATAAGAAGTAATAAAGCTGACATTACCAACACTTCATACCAAAAAAGGGTAATGACTTATAATTATAAGACAAGGGGTCTCATCACGAGCCAGCTTGTTTAGTTTCATTACAACTATTGAACGACATTGTTATTAACTGGCTACCAAACCAGAACAATGGCTTTTAATTTAAAAAATAAATAAAAAGAAGAAAAACATAAGAAACGATGTCTTATGAATTTATTTTTAAAGAATTATGATCTTAGTTGGATGGGAAAATGAATGGTTAATGGTTAAAAGGTAACCCTGTCGAGACAATGAACATTTGCAGGTAGCAGAGGCAATGCCTATGACAATAGAGTAAAACACAAAAGCTAAAATTGGAGGAGCCCCCTACTTCATTATTATCAACCAATCAAAGCTTAAGAAA
The DNA here is from genome assembly GCA_034641835.2 of Pinus albicaulis. NCBI lineage: Eukaryota > Viridiplantae > Streptophyta > Pinopsida > Pinales > Pinaceae > Pinus > Pinus albicaulis. The sequence continues at coordinate 166,442,745 of CM076583.1, read as the reverse complement.
ACCCAAAAATGTTTTTATTTTTGAGGAATTAGAAAGAAATTGTAAGTGATTTTTAATCTTTTTTCAGAGTTAGATTTTATTTAAAAATTTCTCTAAGATAGTTTTCATCATCTTTAAAACTTTTTACTTACTAGAAATATAGTATTCATTTAATTTTCAGAGATAACTGTTTCTTCCAGTGAATCGCCAATTGTTGTACAATACAACAACCCTCCCCATTTAAATTTGTTTAGAAGAAATATTATTTAGAAATAAGTCCCCTTTTTCTTTTTAGGAATAAAAGACTTAGATGAAATCCGATCATTTTGAATAAAAAAAATAAAGAGTCCATTGTTTCATAAATCACAAAATGTTTATAAACAAATGAAACATTGAAAATCCCCAATCCGATGAGATATAAAAACTCTTATCACATCAACATAATACATCAAGTATTCACATTTAAAAAAGTTTGATGTGATACCGTAATCACAATCGCAAATCGGAGATATCTTAAAATTTTACATTTGTTTTGAAAAAACTCCGATGTGATGCGATGAATTTCAAATCACATTTCGGAGAAGAAATGTCATATATGCTTATTTTATAAACTTCGATGCGATGGACCCCATCGCAAATTGTAAATCGGAAAGGTTTTAAGTTGTCACATTTGCTTTATAAACTCCGATGCGATGTGATTCATCGCAATCAAATTTCGGAGAAACAAACATCATATTCACTCATGTTACCAAAACCCCGATGCGATGGATCCCACAGTAATCGCAATCGCAAATCGGCGAATATCATTTGCAACTTAATTCATTTGAAAAGAGCCGATGTGATATAACATCATCACAATCGCAAATCGACGGAGATCATGAAATATTATTGGTCGTCTTTTGATAAACTCCGATGCGATCTATACTTATTTTTTACACTATACATATGTTATTTATTCATCGCAATCGCAAAAAATCAAAAGGAAAGTTTTATATTCACATTTCAAATTTGCCGATCTTTGATTGTATGTTTACTATTAAATAGAAAATCAAACGATTAATGATGAATGATTCGATTTTGAATGCGTGAGTGTGACTCTTTAGAGGGCATTTAAGTTTTAAAACAGATTTAATAAATGAAAATCAACAAATAGATCTTTTCATATAGTTGTTCCCATTTACTTCATTTTTACCGCATCTAAAAGCTTTTCTCATTTGCAGAACAAGAAAATTCCTAATCCTTTCGTTCGTCGAGCAAGAGAAACATTAATAGATGACAACATGTCTAAGAGATCTAAGAAAGCAAAGGTTGTTTCCGCTGCAAATTTCCCTGCTATTCCCATAATACCAAAAGAAAAACCAAAAAAAACTTAAGCTTGTTACAGACACATCATGCCAGGGACTTGGAAAAATGACTTGGGAAGATGTATATAACTTAATTGAAAAAGAAAACCCTAAAGTCACTAAATAGAAGGTGACAGTTCCTGATGAAGATGACTCAGAATCAGATTCTGAGACTCCTCTTAAAGTGCTTGCGAACTTGTTCCTCCATAGAATTGCAGCTCGAGCAAACATTATCCCTTACTATGATGTAATTCGGTGGGTAATAGACAATGTTACCATCCAAAACAGGACATTTATTTCAGTTGCGAGAACAATATTCAGGTCTGTCAGAGTAGAGGACTTAAAGGCAATGTACCATCTTCTAAACCCGCAAAAGGTCTACAACAAATATTTTATTAAAGATTTTGATGCAAGCAATGAAACTCAGTTTGAGCCAATCAGAGAATGGAGGAAAGCTCCAGAGAAGCATAAAAATGAATCATTAGGTATGTACTCCATGGATTCTCTTTCACCTCCATATTGTTATGCCGCCGCACTGATGTGCATAATATTTGTAAATGATAATTCAGCTAGATTTTCAATTCAAATGGTACCCTTAATCCATTCTGCTGTGAATTCTGAAATCATGGATTGGGTAGTTATCCTTTCAGATAAGATAGCCAGTAGAATCCTAGAGTATTGAAAGGATAAAAACACTGGAAACACAACCCCATTTTACTTCTGTGCCTACATTCTAGATGCCCTATGTTTTAACTCTGAATTTCCCATTCTTGGCTGGAAATGGACCCCCAAAGATCTCGTTCCTATTCATATTTACCATAAGTTCTTATGGAAAGGGAATTTTAAAAACCATGTTTATAGAATTTTTCACGGTTTCCTCATCCCTGTCTATCAAACCATTTTTAACCAATTCCCTCCCCGCCTTTCTGAAAAAGCCAAGACTGATATATCCCAGATTGGTGACCGGTTTGGAGAAGAGAAATTTACCTATGTCAGAGTATTTGGGAGTATAGTGGAGCCCCATATTTTACCTCTGTATATCCCAGATAAACTTTTAGCACAAGAAATCTCCTACTTGTTAACAGTAGAAGGCATGTCAAGGTCTCTCAAGAATAACAAGAAATTAATGTGGCCTACGTTTCCATTTCACTGTGGGCATTATACACTTAATAACTTCACACATGTTGAAAAAGAGGTCATCAAAATAAGGGATCTTAAGCTCTCTACAGTCCCAGGAAGGCAGTATGACCTGAAAAAATTTTCATTTGATTTCACAACTTCAGTTTCAATCACCCGATTTGAGCATGAGCCCAATGAGTTTGATGATTTATTTGTTTCTATTGATAAATTTCCCCAAGTTTATGACTTGGCTAAATCGAAGTTTCAAACTGAAGATATGAATAAATTCATGTTGTTTTGAAGTCAGAGACTACTGAAAGCTCCTCTTGACCAAATAAGAATCCATTCACAAGGAGATGAAAATATAGAAACAGAGCAGAAGGAAAAATAAGATGCAGCAAACAAAGCAGGAAAAGAAGCATCTACCAGCAAGGGAAATGTACAAGCTGAAAATGTAAGTACAAGTGGCAAGCCTGATGTGCCAAAGGAGAATACTGGTAGCAAAATAGATGAACCTATTGGGAAAGGAACTATAGTTCAAACAGGGAAGGAGAGTACAGGTATTGAAACCAATGTGCATGTTGAGAAATAAAATACAGGCAGTGAAGCTAATGTATAGACAGAAAAAGATGATATTGGTAATAAGCCAAATAATCAACTTGAAAGAGAAAATACTACTGAGAATGTGGTAGATTCTACCGAATTTATTGTTACTTCCCATTTGCTAAGTCAATATGAACAATTTTCTTAGCAAATAGGATTACAAAATAATTCTCAAGTTGACATTTTGAAAGATCAAGATATGGAAATCATTCCTGAGCATCCTACATAAGAGATTGTATTGAAAGTAGAATATATTCCTCCTCTACATGTCTTTTACAGTCCTAAACATAGGGTTGTTTTAAAAAATCAGAGGAAGAGAATAAGAACAGATCAAGAATCACTTTCAACATCACAAGTTGAACTGATGAACATTGTCTGGAAAAATACTAAGGTGGATCCTTCAGAGGATCTCACCAAATTGTCACAATATGTAGGCACCTATAGTGCAGCTACTATAGACAAGGCTTCGGAAGTCACACAAATTATGAAACAAAAGGAAGTACAGATAGCTATGTTGGAGGAACAAACAACATAAAATCAGCAAAAGATTATGCAGTTGGAACAACAGTTACAGGATGAAAAGCTCAGATCTAAACAGTTGGAAGAGAAAATTGGTATTGAGAAGAAAAACCTTGATCAACAAGCCTTGAATAAGCAACAACAGCTAACTCAAGAGGTGGAAAAACTACAGACCCTACTGCAAAATGAGAAAATTGCTAAGGCTGAGCAAGAAAAAATATTCCAAGCAAGATTGGACAAATTTAGGGATTATCCTAAATTGGATCAATTTAAAACTGAAAATCTTGAAAAAAACAAACTACTGTCTCAGCAGTTGAATGAATTATGTCAAAAACTAGCACAAACTGAGCCCTTATGTGGGATAACATCAGCTCTTATAGATGAAGGAATCAGCCTCAGGCTCGAATTTGATGATGTAGATGAGAAAATTTCTGAATTTCTTTCATGGAAAGACTCAAAGAAGGGAAAGAAGGCAAACCTTCCTAGGATTGAAGAAAGCCACAAATAAATTATGTTTACCGAATAGGAAAAGCAGTTGATAAATGGAGAAAGAGCCACATCAAGAGCCAAAACTATGATGAATATTATAACACAGTTGGTTAATGATAGCTTATATGCCACCAATCTAATTTCAGATTGTATCCTAGGTAAATTACCAAAGGTAAAAGAGACTGATTCTAAGTGGAAGAAAGAATTAATCAATAAGAATCAACAAATCAGCAAAATTCAAGGAATCTCATGGGATATCATGTGGACATATCTAATCAAGCCACACAGTCAGAAAATTTCAATTAAATGCCTTTCCAATGCCATTCATTGTATCATTCCAAAGTTTTCTGATGCCACGTACAATGGTCAGTTAAATTCGAGGCTAAGTCGTCTAGCAGAGGTTAAGGATATGCTCAAAATTTGCCACCTGGGCACATTGAATACAGGGGAAAATCAATGAATTAGTTTAATTTTAATATCGCAAGTCTGTTTCTAGATTTATGATGATAGATTGTAGCAATAAATTTAGTAATTTTGTTTTATTAAGTTCCTATTTAAACCCCTTTCATGCATTTAGAAAGGGGTCCTGAATTTGTAATATTTTTGACTTGGATGTTACATTTTTGTACTCCATTGATTATTATATTTTTATAAAGGATCACATCTAGTGGTTTATGGAAAATTACCTTTGAGAATTGCATTTCTGTACCTTAGAGTCTATTTTACATTGAAGCACTGGATCTGGATATTGAATTGCATCTGGAAAAGTATCAAGATGAATCTGGTATTTCTATCGATTTACTGTTATTTTTCTTATGTTATGAGATATTCTATTTAAATTTTCTATCATTTATATGTACTTGTTTTACAAATGCTTCTTTATACATATCATTTCTGAGTGTATAGAAATATTTCATCTTTCATAATGTATACAAATGATATATAAAATGATGAATACAATGTGTTATTGTAACTCTGTTTAATTTCCTAAACAGAGTTATCATTATTTGATGCTGCATATTTCAGTTAAATTATAATACATTTTCATGGTTATTGATTTAATTGAAACAATCTTAAAGTTGTATTCATATTTGACACCTGGGTTAGTTTTAGAATTATTTATAAGTTATAGATTAAATTAGATAGATTAATTCAGTCATTTAGTTTCATTATCCACTCACACAATCATTCCATCACCAACCCATTTAAGTTATTAGGAAACTAGTCCTATCAATCCAGTCGGAGCCACCACAGCAAACGGAAAAGGAGTTTTCCTAAGGTCCCGACCGGGTGGTTTTCCCCCAATGTTTGAAGCAGCGATTTTTGAGGCTTCAACAGGATTGAAAGCTGATTTTCGAAGTACACCTTTAGAAGGAAATTTTATCATTAAATTAGGATGAATTTTCTTGATTTGAAGTGGTTCGGAAACTGAAGGAGGTATAGCTGGTGTTTGACTTGAATTTTCTGTCTCTTTACTTGTTATAGGAATTTTAGTTCCATAGTCTTGAGATTGCGTCGCAACCATAACTTAAGACATCATTAAAACATCTACCGATGAATTTGAAGAAGATCCTATCATTTTACTATCTTGAGTGGGAAAATGATCCTTCAAGACAACGGGTGTGGGTGAACCTTTGACAAACTTGGAGACCTCGGACCGATGTGGGCACTCTTTGGTATAGTGATCCTTGTCATAGATAATACAAGGATAACGAGGTTTCTATTTTTCATCAGCTGGTTCGTTCTTTTCTATTTTCTCTTTGGGAGATGTAGTTTGTTTTTTTTATTCTTTCCTTTCCTCTTATTACCGGTTTTAGATTTAGCCATGGATGAATCTACAACATGAATGTAGGTATAATTTTCAAGGGAAGAATCTCCTTTCAGTGAATTTGGTAAAGTTATAATGGGAGAAGTAGATTTGGAGGACTTATTATTACTCTTGTTAGCACTAACTGAAATAATTACACTATCTACAGCATGAGAACCAGAAGGAGTTTTAATTATTTGACCTCGACACGGCAAGTCAGGAATGTTTTTGTATAAAGTACCAAACTGTGTATATACAAGGTCTAAATACTGTTCTTGAGCTATGACCTATTCTTATGTAAGAACACCTCCCTTAGCTACATCTTTAGTAATTTTTGGAAGTAATGATTTCATAAACCATTCTGCCAAGATTTGATCCGGAATGAAAAATTTCACTAAATGTCGTCTACGTCTCCATTCATGTATATGATCTAAAATGTATGTGGACGTACATTGTTTTAATGAAGTTAAGAGTTCTGTACCATTGTTGTAACAGACTGGAAACTGAAAGTGTGTTAAGAAAGTTGTTACTAACACATTGAAATTTTTGAATGAGCGACGTGGGAGTTCAATATACCAATTTATAGCTAAGCCTATCAATTTTCTTTGAAATAGTCTCAATCAAATGGAATCATCGATTAAAGATTTCGATTCACACCAAAGGTGTTAATTCGTGACATGGTTTGAGGGATCTTCTCCTGATTTACCTTCAAACTTAGGAATATCACTGGGCAACTTATTCGGCATTGGCGGCCAAAATGGAAGATAATAAATCAGATCATTTGTGAAGTGCAACAAATCTAGAAAGTCCAAAGTTGCAATGAATGGTAACCGATGGTTAGGGTCCTATTGAGTAAACTGATAACCTTGAGGAACGATACTAGTACCAGGAGGAGGATATCCAGGGTAGCCTGGAATAGCCTGTGCGATTGGGATTGGAATGCCTCCGGAATAACTAGGGCTAGTCGTACCAAACTAAGGTTGAGATGGAATCTGATATGTGTAACCAGGGTACGATTGATGTTGGTATACTAGATTTTTTCCTACATGTCCATATTGATACTTCCCTTGATACGGTTGATTAAAAACTAACCTGTATAAGGTTGGCTTGCTACAATTGTAGATGTACCAGGTTGCCCTGCAGATGTTTGAACAATAGTCTGAACTGTAGGTCCAGGTTAATGAGCAGTGACTTGAGGGATTGGTTGCGATATAGTTGCCGTCGTTACTTGAGGGGATGTAGAAATATGGGCTATAGAAACTCCATGGATATGTGTACTAGGATATTGAATAAAAGTTGATGCAGTAGTTTGGACAAGAGTTCTATGTGTACTCAGACCAGGTTGCTGAATACTACTAGGTGCAGATACCTAAGGTATAACTTGAAGCGTAGGTTGGACAGGTTTCTAGTTTTGGGTATAACCAGTTGGTTGAACAAGCTTATTATAAGGTACTTGCATGGTAGGATGCAAATTATATTGATTCAATGATGGATTCCACACTGTGTTTACTCTAGGATAAGGAACTCCCATTGAAGGTTGTGATGTGTAAGGTTGACCATAACCAAGATGATAACTTGGAACGTAAGTTTGATAATTTGCTAGATAATTTCCACTAAAGTTTGAACTCCTTGAAACAATTTTTTTTTTTGATAAAACTACAGCCCCAAAGGAGGTTGTTGTCCTTGAAAAGGTTGTTGCCCTGGCATAGGGTACTACCCTTGAAGAGGTTGTGGCCCTAGAATAGTGTACTACCCTTGAGGTTGATATTATTCCTGAGGCATATATTGTCATTACGGTATATACTGCCCTTGAGGTCCCCCCCTCCCCCCAGCGGTAAATTGCTACCTTGAGGGTGGCCCCCAGGCATTAGATTGCTACCTTGAGGGTTAGGGATAGGAATATTTCCAGACATCATGTATACTTGTTCCATTTTCATTGTTTCCGTATGAGATTCATTGGGACCAGATGATTGTACAAGTTTTTCGAGAGAGGGAGATGCTCCTAAGAAGGTACCAAAAAGCGACTGATATCTTGAAGGAACAGATGGATCACCATACAAAAATGTTTTTGCCGATGAAGAAAATATGGATGACTCACCAAACATGTTTAATGAAGGTCTGTAATTACCTCTGGGTATGGTGTAAAAAGGAATATGCGGTGGAAAATAATTGAGACCATAATTATATAGAAAGCTGGTTAATTGAGAATACTAAGGATCCTTTTTGAAAGGGCTATAATAGTAAATCGATTCACTTTGCCTTAGATCTAAATATTCTTGATGTGAAGGAATTATAACCTCTTCTTTAGCGTTAGTAATTTCTTTGATACTAATGAGGCTAGGAGGAAGGTTCTTAGTGATGCGAAGCTTCACTCGAGGTGAATGAGGAAGACCAGGGGTTTGGGATATGAACTCCAAAGCAGGCTCATATGTAGCAGGTTTAGTTTCAGGTTCAGAAATTTTGGGTTCAGTCGCTAATAATTCACTAGTTGTAGATGCAACTTCAACTAGTTCATAAATTTCTGGTTGTCTTTGGTAAATTTCTGTTGTTTGAGGTTGATCTACTTCATAATCAGGATGCATTATTACAGATGTTTCCTCTCGTTCAATTGACCCGGTTCTTGATGATTGGACTCTTTCAGATTTAAGCTTTTCTAATTGACTTGGTGTGTACTCAGGGGGTTTCCCCTGCATTCTACAGGAGTGTCTTGGTAATTCAGCCACGGTTAAATGTTTAACACACGAAATAAAAAAAATGTCAACAAAATAGACCTAAAGTCACTAAGGAAACAATCAAATGAACACACGCCTACAAAATCTAACAGTCAATCCACACACAAAAAATATGTTTCCACACGAAAAACACTAGTTGGTGATGAAATCCAATGTCGTAGAATTCTAATGTGGAAAACTTGGTAGTTGGAACAATTACCCTGACAACCTGCTTAATGAAATAGTATGGTGCAAGTCCCTCTGCTTATGCCATCTCGAAGTGAAGAGTACCCTATGGAAAGTCCAAGTGAATCTAGCTGACATCTATTCCAGGTACAGAGATTTATCAATTTTCAAAGCACCAATTCTTTCATTCATAAACAAAATCCTTTTTGAAAAGAAGAAGATTTCATAAAAAATCAATTTGCAAGAATGATCAATTACTCTTTTGAAATGAAATTCCTTGAAAAATTAGATCAAAAACTACAATTCAATAAACAAACCATTTCTAAAAGAAAACAATTTCTAAAAACTCTAAAAACACAAATTTCAAAATCAAAGAAAAAATCTAATTTTGAAGTCTATTTAAAATGTTTGAGGACGCTTTCTCCTATTTTGTGATCAGACTAAGAAAAATTTCTACTTATCTCAGTAGAAATGAAAACATCCAAAAATGCTTTGGTGTTATATTAGGCTCCAGTAAGCTTAAAGCTCTTCCGAATTTGCAAAGGAAAAAGGAATCAATTTTCAAAAAAGTAAGGTTTGCAATGATCCTAATGGCTCAAAAAGACAATATCATCATACCAGTAAGCTGAGGTAAACGAAAGTATATTTTGTATGGAGTAGCAATAAAGTAGGCCAAAATCCCACTTATAAAAAGCAAATAGGATGATAAATCACATAAATTCAAAAGTCGCTGAAAATAAATTCTCACACAAGATTTGACAGCTAAGATAGATTGGGTCAAACACAAAGAATCAGGTGATATGGCTCTTAAAAAGATAATTTTATTTTATTTTTAAATTTTCAAGGGGTGCGTAGTTTATATCAGAAGATAGAGCGCATGTGCACTATTTTGAATTAAAACCTGCGCAGGTTGCCACACTTTTTTCTGCTGAAAACTAAGGAGGCAAGGAAAAACTTGGAAAAAATAAATAATCAACTTTCTTTTTTATGGATTCTTAAAATTTATCTACCCAACCCGACTCAGCTAAGTCAAAATAAAAAAAACTCCAAAATTCAAACTGAAAATAAATAAAGAAAACTAAGCTCTAGATCCCCAATGGAGTCGCCATTTTGTTACGTGGATTAATCCTTCTTGCGGACAAGAGCGATCTCCCTAGTACTTAGTGAGTAGCTAGAAACAAACATCCATTTGAAAATATTTTTCTCTATATTAATTGCATTTCATAATTATTATAAGAAATTAGAGAGGACATGCCCCTACATTGAAATCAAAACATTCGATGTAGTCTTTTATCTTGTCGCTCCAAAGTGGTTTCTCCAATAAGTAGAACCTGCAATCAAAGACAAGACAAAAATAATCAAAGCATATGCAACATATAATAATCAAGAAAAACTAACCCAACTTAGTGATCAAGGAATCTAAGTATTGATGTTATTTCAATAAGCAAAAGAACAACTCAATGAGAAAAATAGATCCGTATGTATTATCTTGAATAAAAAGAGTAATCTTACAACCTGATGCCTTGGTGTCATACATATTTCCCCTGATGTCTTGAAAAATCGTTTCTCCTTCAGTTTGATAAGCCTTCCTCTCTGAATACCATCATGGAGTTATGGACACAAGGGTGTGATCATTCTCATGCCAACAACAACTCACTAGTGTGGAAAGTATGCACTCTTGGGAATTCTCTTCAGCAATTCATTTACAATCTTGCATCTACAATCTACCCTTCAAACTGAAACTTAAGCTTAATTTATAGGGAAATGGAGGTAGTTTCAGTTCCATGAAGAGGGGAATGGATCCCTCACATGAAGGGATTTGAGCTCCATGGACCAAGGGATAAGCTCCATGAGTGGAGGGATAAAGATCGATCTGATCATGAGTCTAGAAGCTTCCAGTTGGGAGAATATTCGACCAGATAGGCTTCTAGAATTTACTTTTTCTTTTAATTTTATTTTCGCAGGGGTGTGCAAGTAATAGTAGCAAAAAGTGTAGGAGTTTCCATAGTTTATTGACCAAACAGCAGCACATGCGTAGGGAAAGGCTAGAAAAACCTCATAGGTAGACTTTTATGGGTTTTAAAGAGCTTTTATCCAATTCCAAGACTTGATTCCGGAACATTAAGGTTTTTGACTTCTAAGGGAACATGATATAGGTGGTGATAGACCCATATGAACAGTCAAATTTCATGGTGAAAAAATGACCCTAGCACCACCCTACCACCCTGAATTTTTCACAAGCTTCAACCTGTTGATGACTTCATGCACCACCCTAGCACCACCCTACCACCGTATAGAATAATAAAAGAAGAATGGACTCCCGTACCAACGAAAATGGTCCACTTTACAATGATATAGAATGATGTAGAAGAAGAAGACACACTAGACCATAACCCCAACAATGACACAACCACCTAATGATGATCCTAGACCTCCCAACACTGCCTCTTCAACTCTTGGCAGATATACACTTGTACAATTTTTACAATGACTTAGTATAGTGATACCTTTACAATGACTGTATGCAGTGCCGCCCATGTGAAGACTTCATGTGGTGAACTTCTTGCTGCTATTATGCACCTTGATTTCTGCTCTTGTCATGCTACACTTTCTTACTCTTCATAACATTAGATTATGCATTGAGTCTTATCTTGATGATTATATAATACCTGCAAAAAGCCTTCTAGGAAATACCCATGACATGATATTAGCAAAAATTACCTCATCCTGCAGAGCATATGTCAGTGCTAAACAAACAAAACAAATTAGAATACAAAGAACCTAATGAAATTAAGACATGAACATGCATATACATAATATACTTACTTGGATCTTACCTCTGCTGCACCTTGCTTTGCTTTTTTGTCCTGGAAAGTATGGTCCTTTGCAGCCCTTGACAACACATGATCTAGATTTTTCGTGCCTTCTATGAGCTCGATATTGAATATTTTGTATCTATGTTATTTCAGATCCCAAATATGTTATTTTCTTTCTTGTAGTATTCCTCTGAGTCTTCTTTCCAATGCCATAGGTTTGACCCAATTTGGATTTTTCAAGATTAAGTTATGCCCAATCTCTCACAATGACATAATTATGGGCTGGTTTGGTAGAGAAAATTTGTACAGAGTGCCATGTGTCACTGTTTCTTCATTCGGCTCTAAAATTGATACAGAGAAAACTAAAGCCCATGCAATATCTGCCACTTTTTACAGAATTCGATCTGATATTCAGAGAGAGATTTATGATGATTTTCCCAAGGTCACCTCATTGAGATGAAGTTCAGAAGCTTGAAAAAACCATAACTTCCACATATCATATCTCTGAAAATGTTGTGCACCATGCTCTGAAGTTTTTACTGGAGATTCCTCAGGATTTTGGCTTCGCCTCATTAAAATTTCAGCTTCTGAACCTTCACAGAAAAAAAAGGTATAGCGCAAATGCCACGATGCCCTGTTCCAAGTAGTGAAATACCCACATGAGGAGGATATGAAGATCACAATTTATATAAATGCTTAGGTTGAGAGGGAATTCAACAAGTGAATGTGGGGCGGATTTTAGGAGCTTAAAAATAATTAATTATTTAATTTTCAATGACCCATGCCACAACCCCATGGGGTTTTATCCCACTAACTGGGGTTACTAACTTCAAACATGAATATCTCTCAAGCAGTGAAGAATTATGCGGCGTGCCATATATCAACGGAAACATCTCAACAAGAAGAAACCATAAAAAATATCCTTGAATCAGAATATAGTAATTTGGTAAGTAAAAATTCCCATGCAAGATTAGGTTAGCCCCTGGTGCTGCTTGGGTTGACATCAATGACAACCGATTATCAACAATCTCCCCCTTTTTCATTTATGGAAACACAAGTACTCCCCCTGCGATCATGACACCTCTTCCTACAACATTATCTCCCCCTTTGACATCAATGGAAAAGGGTAACTTCCCCTGACACAAAACCATCCTGCAGACCTATACACACTTCCACTCCCCCTTTATATTTTGAATAAGGAAAATCTAATGAGAATTTGGGAGAATCCCAAGATTCTAGTGAAGATATTCAAATGCTTCACGAGGTAAAGGTTTAGTGAAGATATCAGCGATTTGTTCTTTTGTAGCAACATATTGAAGTTTGTTATTGTTCTCAACGACTTGTTCTCTAGAAAAATGATATTTGATCAGAATGTGTTTTGTTTTTGAATGCATGACAGGATTCTTGGAGATGATGATGGCACTGGTGTTATCATAGAATATGGGAATAGGCGCATTGAATTGTACTTGAAGATCTTGCAAAGTTTTTTTCATCCAAAGGAATTGAGTACAACAAGCTGCCACTGCAATGTATTCTAATTCCGCTGTAGATAACGAGATTGAGGTTTGATTTTTTCTCAACCATGATACAAGACAACCACCTAGATATAATTTTTCTCCACTAGTACTCTTACGATCATCAACATTTCCTGCCCAATCTGCATCTGTAAAGGATTTAATAGTGAAATTGTTACCCTTGGGATACCAAAAGACATATTCTATTATGCCCTTTAGATATCGAAGAATTATTTTGATGACAATTTTTGGCTTGAGGGGTCCTAACCCAGGTTTGGTGTGCAAGATTTTCCAACAAACCCCTATACTACTGGCCCTTTCGGTAGTGACCCGCTTGCGCAAGTCACAGTCTCACCCGAAGTTGTATGGGTGGGTGCTGGAACTAGGTTTCCGCACCCTGAGAAAGGAAGGGCAAGGCAAGAAGGGTTGCATTCTGTTCAGAGTACCTTGTCTCTGTGCAGGGTTAAATATGTATCCAATTGCATCCACGTGCACTAGATCTACAATTATATGCTTTTCATAACATCAACACAACGTTACATAACCAGAATAGAACAGATCTAGATCCAATTCAATACACAGACTTTCGTAGCATGATATAACCAGAGTGAAACATATCCAATCATTAAATATACAGACCTTCGTAGCGCAAAGATAGAAAATGCATAACACAATAATTACCAGCAATTCATTCAATAGTACTCATAGATTCAGATCTAATAATCCTGTGTATTCATTCATTCATCAAACTTTCCTTACAATTCCCTTCCCAACCTACGCACACAGTAGCAGGGTCCGCACATAGCTAGATTAGGATCTCCGCGCACACAGCTAGCAGGAGTCCATTCCCCCAAAACCCAAACAGATCGCATCAATAGCTCATCAAATCCTACCTCTTACAATCCGAAATGCCTCTCTATTTATAACAATCTAGCTTTAACATTCCTATGGTCCGCAACCCATGGTTTTCGGACCCCTAGTTTACCGTTTAACCCATTACAATGCGTTCAGGGCTTTGACCCACCCCAAAACCCTTGCACTATACTAAATATAATAAAAAATAACCAAAATGGACTAGTTTCGTAGCTTTTTAGGAGACCCTATTCCAACAGTCCCCCAACACAATCTTGTGACTCATCCCAAGTCACTATGGTGGCGTGCCTTCAATCTATGCATGCAAGGTAGCCAGGGTGCAAAGGTGTGGTGGAAGCACTTCCTTGCTTTGGGATGCAATTTTTTGTGCAATATTGATCATCATCAGAGAAGCAGGCCCATCGAGATCCGGACCAACTCGTTCCAACAACCGGTGGAGGCGTGAAATGGCGGACTATGCATCATGTGCAAGATGGAGTGTAGCATCAGACCATGGTTTCAAATTTTTGCACACAATATTCTTGGAGTGACGAAGCTCCTCAATCCTGTGTATGGCAGCTAGGCACTACGCGGGGGCGGGGGGAGGTGTGGAGGCCCGAAATCGATATAGAACATCTTCTGCCTGCTTCAATTCCCATTGGGCATGCTGAAGCGTGGGGTGGTGTCGTGCTCTCATCCGTAGCTGTGTAGCCTCTTCAAGAAATTGGGCTCCCTGCACCAGTTGTTCCTGAATAATGCATGTTGTGTTAGTGACCATGGCAATTCGCTGGGCTCGTTCTTCCGGAGGCATGACATACTGCTTGCGCCTTTCTTGGTCATGGCGGTGCACTTCTTGTAGTACACTGGTAGACAGTCTTTGTAGCTCTATAGTAGATAGCTGCGCTAAGTCTACTTGAATGTCCCCAGTAATCGGTTCAGAAGTGTGAATTATGACAGTGCAAGGGAGTAAACATACGTTGCTTCTAGCAAGCGGGGTTTGGAAATGGCGGATATGTCGCAGCAGGTCCCGGTACCGTAGCATTCTTCCCGAACTTGGTTCATAGATAATCCTTCCAGGCGGCAGCTCGCGCGCACTCCTATTACTGCACTCAATGTTTCCTGGTCATCTTATCAGTTCCTCTTGTGAGTTGGGATCCATAATAGAAATATGAGCGTTATATAACATATGAATAAGTACTAAAAACTAGAATGCAGATAGCCAATGCCGCTTGATAGGAAATTAAATAGCCCGACCCAACGTCTTCTAGCCATTCGTGCCCCAATCAAAGCTACTTAATGGCGAGGTAGCTCGCATGTGGTGCGTACCCTCGATATTTCAAACCGTGCTTATCATAAATGGTGATATTGATGATCTACCGCCCATTTTCTGTGTTTGTAAGTGTCTTTTCACATTAACTTGAGATGAGTTAACGTTCTTCCTTCGTGTCCAAGGTTGTGTCCCTGTAATGTCAGAGCGTGGTTGACGCATTGAGGGAATTTTCGTATCTTGACGGAAGGTTGACACAAGGTGATCCTGCAAGTCGATCGATAGTCTTTTCAAAGCATTTATGTCGTTCATGGAAGGAGAATTATTGTGCAAGACAACTGCGTCATACATCCGTAGGTGATTTATTTCTTGAGACGTTCGCAGATTCTCTCGGATACACATGATTTTAGACAGGTTCGTAATCCTATGCACGCTGAGGATAGTAGTAATCTGGTAAGTCTGGTTGGGCAAGGGTCGAGCGCACCCTTGACTGTTGCGCGTCAGTAGGTAACCACGTGGGTCAACTGACCTTAGGGCCCATATGGCTAAGGGAGTTTCTATACGCAGGATCACCCTACTCCAATACTTCCTCCGGGTAGGGGAGACAGGCCCCTGCGTAGGTGCTTCATATCAGGTTAGCGGTAGTGCTTCGGACCTACATTCCATGAAACCCTTAGGCTTCACAGGCTTCTGAGTGTCATCTTTACCCTCTTGGCAAGGCAAGGTTCTTTCTATGGTAGAGATGCGACAGAAGTTTCTGACGATCTGAAAGCTTTGAAGCGCCGAAACCTGATGCAGCTGGCTTTGCCAATTCTCCAGCTCTTCATCGGAGTTGGAAAAACATTCACTGTCCTTTTCCCAACAGAGCATCCCTTCATCCGTAGGGTTAACCCGATCTTCATCTTGCGCAGTGATCTTATAAATATTATATAAGTCTTCCTTCGTATGGACAGGCTCGGTATACCGGGTACCTTTTGGCGGGATCCAGGGGTACTATGACACGTGTGCCTTCGCTTTCAAACACCATGCTTCATTTCTTGAGGTTGATAATACCTCCCATGTCCATTGCCTAGTCCAGCCCAAGGAGCATACGGTAGGGGTCTGTGTATTCAACTATTTCAATGACATCAAAGTCACCTAGGACTCTTACTCCTGCAATGTCAACCATAAATTTTGGTAACCTACCCAAGGGAATGACTTTCTATTGATTTTCCATACGCAGCTGGATAGTGGACCATTCCAATTTGGGCTTTTCCATCCATTGCCATGTCTACTTAGGTATAACGTTGGCATCGGATCCAAGATCTAGGATAACCTGATTCATTTCATAGTCTCCAATTTGTGCAGTTAACTGCATCTCTCCCCCTGTGCATTTCTCAGATTTGTATAGTTTGTGTAGTTCCTTAGTTTCGGGAATGAAGGTGGGCTGAGTAGCACAGGTATTCATCAAGGCTAGGAGGTTTCTTACAGCCTGTGGGTTTCTAAGCAACTTCAAACATGCCTTCAAAAAGGTTTCAATGTCTTCCTCGCTCTGATGCTGCGTAGGGGATACTAGTAGTGCCTGTTCTTTGCAAGATACTTCTTTGTTTCCCTTGGTGTCCAGCCCGCTACGTGTTATGAATTTTACACTTGGATCCATTTCTCGTAGCTCAATTTTAACCCTCTGTACATTCTGCATAGGGGTAGGCTTCTTTTCCTGCATTCTGGCTATTAATATCGAACAATCTTCTACCTCATGGTCTAGCTGTTTGCAGTATTTACATGATGGCCTGGTGGGATTAGGGAATTCTCTGGAAAAGTGCCCTATTTCTCCATAGTTATAACAAATTAGCTGACCTCATCCTTGGCTTTCGCTTCCTCCCTGACCTCCTCTGCCTCGGGCTAGTGATCCTCCAAAGTGCGTAGCTAGTCTTGGCGATGCAGGGTCTGATTGCACCCGATATAGGTTCCCGCGATCCATCATCAAGTCATACATTCGGAAATTATGCTCGTCATGTCCTACAGATTGAAATAATCAAAACCATTGTTGTTTTAGCTCTTGGAAATATGCACCCAGCCGAGGGCAATGGTTCGTATTGTGTAGGCCTGCTACCCGATAATCTTCACACCATAACGCAGATCCGCTTGATCCTGGTCACAACAGGACAGGTTCCCTACTTACCCCTAGGCGTAGTGGGCTAGGTCCTCTAGCTTGCATATAATCAATCAGTAGAGGGCACTGATCCTTTGTGTGACCAAACACTCGACAACGTATACACCAGAGATCCGCGCAGATGTCTTTTCCTCACTCTTTTCGTAGGTTCTGTATCTCTATGTGCATAGCCCTGAGTTGTTCCTGGATATGTTGGACTCCTGCTGAGGTATCCTCCCAGGGATCAGCTTCTAACTTCATAGTGGCTTCTACAGCTTTCTCCTATGATTCAAAGGTCTGCTGATTCATTGGTGTCCACAGGTGAGGTAACAACATGGCGATGAACCATTCCGTATGTTGTATATCATCATACTCGAACCCTCCTTCCCTAATTGCCCTCTTTACCATTGATCTGCCTCCCATAATGATTCAGACGCACCTTGTTTGAAGTCCTTTACGTCTGCTACTAACCGGGAATAAGACTTTGGCTTGCAGAATTGTTTCTTCAGAGCATCCTTAATATCGTGAATGGAGGTAGTTCCATTCTGGGCAACATATCGCATATACCAATCCGGAGCTCTATCTTCGGATGCTAAAGACAGCTGCGCCCTTTTTATTGTATCACTTGCCATGTTCTGCGAAGTCCAGACAGAGTCTGCAATGAAGCAAAATCGATCCATGTCCTCATCTCCTACCCCTTTGAAGGTAGGTAGTTTCAAATGCGTAGCCATATCACTATCCAGGGACGATGTTATAGGCGAATTCTTACCCTTGCATGCCCTAACTGGTGATGTAGCCAGTTCCTTCACTGGGCTATAGGCGGCCCTTCCTCTGTCAAGGTTGGTCCGATAATACTTACCACTGTGTGTCGCACTCCCGTCTGGATCTGAGGTCATTCAATCGGTACGGCTATAGGGAATGCTCTTCTCGCACAACAACTTCTTGATCAATAATGGTAATGTCCTCAAAAACTTACCCCAGAATCCTTTGAGGAATCATCGCTTAGCCTCAGAGTATGATACAAACTAATCAATGGCAAACTCCGTCACAAATCCTCCTAGCACACTATCCACCCAGTGATCCACCATGTTTGTAATAGTATTATCAGTTCTTTCCAACTGTTCAAGCAAATCTGGTGTCCACTGAGTGACTCGCTCATCTTTCCAGCACTTCTGGAATTCTACTAGCCTAGCCAGCCACTCCTGAAGCTCAATTTCAAAGGTTACAAAGAATATTTCATAGCTTTCAGTAAGAACATACCTATTTTTCCACCTTTCCACCATTAAATTTTCACTTGGGTTTTATTTTACTGCAAACTCTTGGATCTGCCTTTCAAACTAGTCCTCGATCTCTTTTCTTTCAGGCTTCCAGTATTCTCTTGTCATTACCTGATCCCTTTCTCAGATCCCTTCTGCTCCCGGAAACGAAACCATTTGTTGGCTTGAGGGGTTCTGACCCAGGTTCGGTGTGCAAGGTTTGCCAAAAACCCCTACACTACTGGTCCTTTTGGCAGTGACCCGCTTGCGCAGGTCACAGTCTCACTCGAAGTAGTATGGGTGTGTGCTGGAACCAGGTTTCCACACCCTGAGAAAGGAAGGGTAAGGCAAGAAGGGATATGTTATATTCAGAGTACCTTGTCTCTGCATAGGGTTAAATATGTATCCAATTGCATCCACGTGCACTAGATATACAATTATATGCTTTTCATAACATCAACACAACATTACATAACCAGAACAGAACAGATCTAGATCCAATTCAATACACAGAATTTCACAGCATGATATAACCAGAGCGTGACAGATCCAATCATTCAATATATAGACCTTGGCAGCGCAAAGACATAAAATACATAACACATAATTACCAACAATTCATTCAATAGTACTCACATATTCAGATCTAATAATCCAGTGTATTCATTCATTCATCAACCTTTCCTTACAATTCCCTTCCCAACCTGCGCACACAGCAGCATGGTCTGCACATAGCTAGACTAGGATCTATGCGCACACATCCAGCAAGATTCCATTCCCCAAAAACCCAAACAGATCGCTTACACAACAGATCGCATCAATAGCTCATCAAATTCTACCTCTTACAATCCGAAATGCCTCTCTATTTATAACAATATCTCTTTAACATTCCTATGGTCCGCAACCCATGGTTTTCGGACCCCTAGTTTACCCTTTAACCCATTACAATGCATTTGAGGCTTTGACCTGCCCCAAAACCCCTGCGCTATGCTAAATATAATAAAAAATAACCAAAATGGACCAGTTTCGTAGCTTGTTAGGAGATCCCGTTCCAACAACAATAATATGTGATTCTTTTTCTACTGCTTGAAATATTACTACTTATCCAACTTCTTGCATAACATCTGGCCGGGAGGATGTTACATATAGAAGAGTACCAATCATAGATCTGTAGAACCTCTAATCCACATCCTTAGATGAGCTGTCTATGATCAATTTGCAACCTGTTACCATCAAAGGAAGGGTTTGAAATATTCCATTTTGAATTTATTGAGCATTTCCTTGATGTACTTGGCTTGACATATAAATATTCCTTTCTCTTGCTGAGATATTTGAAGCCCTAAGAAGTATGTCAACTCACCAAGTAAAGATATCTCGAACTCACTTTGCATCTTTTTAGCAAAGTTCTTACTTAGTCGATCATCATTGCTACCAAATATTATATCATCCAAATATACCTCAACAATTTCTAAATTACATTTATATATTTGTACATAAATATTTCTATCCGCAGTACCTTTCTTAAACCCTTGTTGACGTAGATATCCATCAAGAGGAGCATACCATGCTCTGGGAGCCTTCTCGAGACCATATAGAGCATTCTTGACCCTGCAAACGTAGTCTTATTTTTCTGATAGTAGAAAACCTTCAGGTTGTTTGATGTAAAATTCTTCTTCTATTTTGCCATTTAGGAACGTTAAATTAACATCCATTTGGTAGACTTTTATTTTTCTTGAACATGCATAGGCGAGAAACATCCAGATGGCTTCCATTTTGGCAACTGGTTCAAATGTTTCGTCGAAATCAATTCCTTCCACTTGTGCATAGCCTTTGCAAACCAATCTTGCTTTGTTTCTGGTAACCTATCCATATTCATTCAATTTGTTCCTGAACACACATTTAGTTCCAATGACATTTTTATCTTTTGGTCATGGAACTAATTCCCAGGTGTTATTCTTCTCAATTTGATAAAATTATTCATTCATAGCTGCTACCCAATGCTTATTTTGGTTGGCTTCCTCAAAACTACTAGGCTCAAAGGTTGCTAGAAAAGCAATGTGAGCTTGTTGTGATGAAAGAAGCTGTCAACCTTCATTTATGTCACCAATGATTTGATTTGATGGATGGTTATTTTGAATCCATTCTTTTGTTCTCTTTGGAGGGGCTTCTTGTTGTTGTTTCGGTATATCTCTATGATCATTATTTACTTCTTCATGGTTGACATTTGCTTCTTGTTCTAGAATTTTCTCTGTGTCCTTTTCAGCTTCTGTCTCAAGTTTCAAAGATTCTAGATCCTCATCATTATTCGTTAGAACACCATCTTCGTCAAATGTAACATTTATGCTCTCCAATATCTATTTTCATCTTAGATTATAGCATTTATAGGCCTTTCTTTTGTGCGAGTAACCAAAAAATATACCTTTGTCAACATGTGATTCCAACTTACCCAACTTTTGATCTTTTATTTTGATATAACATTTTCTTTCAAAAATTCTGAAATATTTTACATTAGCTAGTTTTCCTTTCCATAATTCATATGGAGTCTTGCTGCAATTATTTCTGAGAAGACTTCGGTTGATAATGAAGACTACAATATCAATTGATTGAACCCATAATTTTTCATCCAATTTTGAGTCCTTCAACATTGTTCTACCCATTTCCTGTATGGCTCTTTTCTTTCTTTTAGAAACTCCATTTTGTTGAGGTGTTAGTGCTGTTGAAAATTGTATTTTTATTCCATTTCATCACAGTATTGCTGAAATAATTTGGAAGTGAATTCTCCGCCATTATATGATCTTAGACACTTTATTTTCAAATAAGTTTAATTTTCGACCAACTCCTTGTGGATATTAAAGCACTCAAATGCTTCAGATTTTTTCTTTAGAAAACTAACGACTGTCATCCTGGTATAGTCATCTATCATTAACATGAAATATAATTCTCCATATAAGCCTTTTGTTCTCACAGGACCACATAGAACACTATGTATCAGTTCCAATCGATGTGGTGCAAAGTGTTCTTTTATTTTAAATTGGAATTTTGTCTGCTTTCCATGCCAAAAGGCCTCACATAGTGCGTTGGAAGGTTTTGAGATTTTCAGCATTTCTCGTACTGCTTCCTTTTTACTTATCCTGACAAGATTTTCAAAGTTTATGTGACCCATTCGTTTGTGCCATAACCAGCTTTCATCTTCTTTAGCTAGTAAACATGCTTTAGTTGCTTCATCCATAATATATATGTCATTTGGAGTTTGACTTGTTGTAGCCACAATTTTACCAAACCTGCCTTTCCTGATTTCACATTTTGTGGATTTGAATAGCATTGTGTCCTTTATCACACATTTTTCCAACACTGAGCAGATTGTGATTAATGTTTTCAACCAATAGAACATTCTTGGCTAGAACATCTTTACTTCCGAGAGTGATGGTACCTGATCCTATAACATTTGAATATCCATCATTTCCAAAGGATATGGTTCCATCCTTCTCTTTCAGAGAAAAAAAATTATTTCTTTCTCCAGTCATATGCATTGAGCAACTACTATCAACATACCACACATCTTTGTTGTTTTGAGCCTTGAGAGCGAGCACACAATTATCAGTCTTCTTCTTCTTCCATGTTCGTTTATTCTGTGGCTTCGAAGATTCTTCTGGAGGATTTTCAAGTCTACAGTCTCTGGCTATGTGTCCGAAGTTCTGACATTTTTAACATTCCATATTATTTCTTGAATGTTCAAAACTATTAAGCCTTGGGAGGTTAATATTTGAAGGATCTCCTAGAATTGTATTGGTTCCTAGGGTATGTGCGACATTCTACAAATTTATGAAAAAAAATTCCACATGAATAACAATAGCCATGAAAAATATGTTGGTACCTGGATGGAAATCTTCGTCGAGGAATCGTCTTCCAAGGCTGTTCTTGCGAATCTTGTCTAATGAAGTCGACATGCGTGTCAGGTCTCATAGGTTATTGTATTTTGTTATAGAAGGTCCTGCATCTTCTTCTTTGTAACCACGGCCAGTTCTGTCATTGTAAGATCGTTTATTTTTTATGAGTTCTTCCAATGCCCTTGAGCTGTTGGCATAGTTTTGGACAATTTTTCCCTTCTTCATTTCCTTACACAGCGAGACTACTTTGGCTTCTATTTCTTCCCTTTCTTGGTAGCTTCCTTCCAACTTATTTTGAAGTGACTCTTCAATAAACTTTTGTTCTTCAACTTCAATTTTAAGACCTTGAACTTGTTCTTTAAGAGTATTGGAACAAATCTTCACAGCCTTGAGCTCTTTTATAAGCTTGATTGCCTCCTTAGAAAATTATTCTATGGTAAACCCTTGTTCTTCATTGTTTGATACCTCTTGTTTATTGTGCTTGGCCATAAAAAATACTCTCTCATTAGTTTCTTCTTCGCTATCACTGTCTTCATATGATGATGAGCTATTTTCTTTAGGGAGAAATTTCCTTTTGAATCCATTTTTTTTCCTTGCTTGTTGAATTTCTTAAAGCCTTTTTTCCTTTTGAGTTTCCATCACTTATGTTCAGACATTTTGATGCAAAATGCCCAAAATCACCATAGCCGAAACATATCAATGGAAGTTTACCTTTGAATTTTCCCTTACCAATTTTTAGTTTTCTCATAAAGTAAGAATATTCTTCATCTGAAAGTCCTTCTTCATCGTCTCCCTTTTCTCCACACTTGCAGGTGCAGGTCTTTTCCTTTGAAGTTTGTTTGTCCTTATTAGTTTTCTTAGATGCAACGAAAGTAGTTTCTAGATGCGAAGTACCCTCTTCTTCATCAAGTCTCATTTCATATGCTATGAGAACTCCATGTAATTCCTCTTTGCTAAGTTTGTCCAGATTTTCACTGTATTCTAAGACTGATAAATTTGGGTTGAATCTCCCTGGTAATGTTCTAAGAATCTTTTGTATAATAGTCTTCTCATCAATTCGCTCTCCCAATCCTTCCAGAGTGTTGGTTATTTCATCAACGTGTTGGAAGTATGCAGCAATGTTTCCATCTTCTTTCATTTTGAGTTGCTCAAATTTTTCTCTATAGATTTGTAGAAATTTACTGAATAATGATTAATTATCCACCGAGACTATCCTGGTCACATACTATTTGAACTTCATCCACAACACATAATCTCTTCCACTCAACTCAACTCAGATCATCTCAGATCATCACACATGCGGAAATAAAATCAAGCGATAACACATCAACTCATCATACACATTAACACAGTATGTATGGGGAAAGCTTATAGCTGAAAACCCCGCAGCTATTGTGTATATTATAATGGAGAAATCAAGTAACAAACTCAGTACAATACTCCTCACAAGTACTCAGTACTTTCTCATGAAGTTACCCACAATCTAGCTCAGTTTTGAACAAGTTACTGGTTCAAAACTCACCGCCAATTGCCTTGCCTCTATTGCGTTGTTTCAATGCTATGGGATGGCCTCTTTATATAGATAAACCACCAGCCTGAACTGTGCAATCCTCATGGGCTTACTCCACCTATCTCTGTGTTGCAAATAGCAACAGTATAGTCACAACTGATAGCTAACTCCACCCTTTCATCTACCTCTTTCACTGGTCTCCACTGAACTGATCATACACTGTAGTGAACCGATGTGTTCTTGAGTTGAATAATGAGTTACTAATTAATTAATTAAATAATATTTAATTCACTCCACTCATAACTAATTGATTAGCTAGTTAAACTAATCTCAACTAGTTCAACTAAAATAAACAAAACACAACTCCACTATCTGTCTCATTAACTCCTCCAAACTTCTGCCACTGAAGTCCAACTGAAGTCAACCATGCATGATGCCATCAAACCCTTGGGAACCACGTGATTCCTCTGTCAGATGCATGAGCCACTTCTGTAGCTCGAACCGAAGTGCTCCAAGAGAGTAAACTGCTGTTTATAGTCTAAATATTATTAAGGGTAAATAATATTTGACTTCCCTGTTTTAAGGAGAGGCAGTCTAAAAATAGACTTCGACCTCTTTGACCTCAAAAATATAGTCTCATCTATTTTTACCAACATGACACATACTTCAAGAATCTCAAACTGGAATCCCTGAACCATGCTCCATATGTCTAAAAATAGACATAGTCTAAAAATAGATTTTTGCGCCAGAATTTGCCTGCGGGCCCACTTAGTGAAGGCGACTTCATTTCACTAAGCTCCATCATCTTGCTGCATTTTCAACACTCCCTCTCAGCAAGATATGGATTATCCGCAACCCCTATCCTGCCTCTGTGGAATTCAAACTTGCTCCTGGTGAGCGCCTTCGTCAGGATGTCGGCATCCTGATCCTCCGTGGGAACATATGAAAGCATCATGATTCTCCGCCGAACACAATCTCTGATATGATGGTACGAATCTATGAAGCCATGCCGCCCGAATCGATCCTCCTGTCTGTACCATAGACCATATCCCGATGTGCCTCTGATATAGCGCAATACATGCTTGCCCGCCTTCCAAAAGAGCTTGGTAGGCTTAACCATAGCTTGCGAAAGCCGGTTAACTGCATAGCATATATCGGGTCGTGTATTGACCAGATACATAAGCGACCCCACCAACTGTCGATAGACAGTGGCATCCACTACCTCCGCCGAAGTAGCATCCTCCTTCCTCCAACCACCAGGAAGAGGAGTGTCAACAGACTTGCAGCCTTGCATGTTGAACCTCTCCAGAATCTCCCGAGCATACTTGCCCTGAGAAACAAACAGTCCTCCGCTGCGCTGCCAAATCTCCAATCCCAGGAAATAATGAAGGATGCCCAAGTCCTTCATCTCAAACTCTCGTGCAAGATCCTCCTCGCATGAAAGTATCAACTGCTCATCGCCAGTCAAAATCAGATCATCTACATACAGTACGATGATCAACAGCTTCCCCTCCACCACAATCTGGTACAGGTTTGGATCCGCCTCACTCTTGGAGAATCCAAGCCCTGTGAAGTAGCTGTCTATCCGAGTGTACCAAGCACGAGGTGCTTGCTTCAGCCCGTACAGTGCTCTCTTGAGTCGGCACACATGTGACTCACTGCTGAAGATCTCAAAACCTTCAGGCTGCTCTATGTACACCTCCTCCTCAATGAATCCGTTGAGGAACGCAGTCTTCACATCCATCTGATGAATGTGCCACCCCATCTGCGCTGAGAGAGCAAGGATCGTCCGTATGGAAGAGTACCTTGCGATAGGTGCAAAAGTCTCCTCATAGTCAATCCCCTCGATCTGTGAGAAGCCACGGGCGACAAATCTCGCCTTGTACTTCTCCACACTCCCGTCAGCTGCCTGCTTCACCTTGTAGATCCATCGCGAACCCACCGCTGATTTCCCAACCGGTCTTGGGACAATCTCCCATGCACTGTTCCTGACGATCGAATCATATTCTTCGATCATGGCATCAACCCATGCGGGTTCCTCCACAGCTTCCTCAAAAGAGGATGGCTCCGTCACAACACAAGGACTCACAAGAGCCATGTATCCAGTGTACCGATCCGGTAACTGTCTCTATCTGTGCTGTGCTGTAGGTGGTCCTACAACCTTCTCTGCATCCCGAGCCAGTCGCTCAGCTTCTGTAGTGCACATGCGCCCTCTGATGGTTGGCGCTGCATGGGTGGTTTCTTCCACCTCCTAAACTTCCTCTTGTGGCTGATCCACATCCGGAAGCTCCTCCTTAGGAACTAAAAGCTCCTCATCTGCATGCAAGTGTAGCTCCCTCTCAAGCGAACACTGCATGGCTTTCTCCTCCTGAAATTTTATATCCCGTCGCACAACAGTCTTTCGACTGTCTGAAAAATACACCCGATAGTTGTGAGGTGTATCATTGTACCCCACAAATATTCCAACCTCAGCAGTTGGATCTAGCTTCCTTCTCGCATCCTTCATCACATGCATGTAGACAGGAGAACCAAAAATCCGCAAATGGGAAATATCAGGCCTCTTGCCAGAATAAGCCTCCTCTGGTGTACTCATGCCAAGAACCTTGTGAGGACAACGGTTCTGCACATACACTGCTGTATTGCATGCCTCAGCCCACAAGTGAAGGGGTAGGCCCTGATCATGCAACATCGCTTGTGCAGCACCCACGATCGTTCTGTTCTTCCACTCAGCCACCCCGTTCTGCTGTGGGTTATGGGGTGCAATGAGCTCTCTCCGAATCCCTTCTGCGCTGCAGAACTCCTTGAATTCAGCCGAGATGAATTCACCACCGTTATCACTCCTTAGAGAAATCACCTTCTTCCCCGACTCCTTCTCGACTAGTGCTTTAAACTCACAGAACTTCGCGAATGTATCGCTCTTCTTCTGCATGAAGAAGATCCAGCACTTTCGAGAGAAATCATCAACAAAGATCACATAATACTTGTGCTTTGCTGTCGAAGCAACTGAGAAAGGACCACACACGTCCGTGTGAACTCTCTCAAGGATCGTTGTGGCGCGACTATCCTTCTCATGAAAGGTGGCTTTCACATACTTCCCTAAAGTACACCCCTTACACTGATCTGACTGCGCAAGGGTGCCCTTAGGAAGCCCAGTAGAAATCTGCTGCAGAATCTTCAAAGCTCCATGGTGAAGGTGGCCCAATCTCCTGTGCCACAGCTCGCCCTCATCATCCCGGCTCACCACTTCTCCCGCCTTGCATGCCATAGCTGCGCAGCCATCTACCTGCAACTGATAAAGGTTCTTAGTTCAAACCCCTATCTTCCGGGTCTCTCCAGTAGTCTTACTGCGCAGGAAGGCTTTTCCTTCGCTGAAGACCACATCATACCCCTTATCCTCCAACATCGCCATAGAGATCAAGTTCTTCTTCAATCCAAGTACATGCATGACATCCCTCAATACAAAGGGTTTACCAGACTCCCTCTGAAAGGATATGGTACCGATACCAGTCGCACTGTATCTACCATCATCGCCCATCTCGATGTGCACACCCAAATCTTTGTCCTCCAGATCTGAGAACAACTCCCGATCTCCCGTCATATGAAATGACGCACCGCTGTCCAAGAACCATACCAATCCCCGCACACTTGAAACCAAGCATGCGATCAGTGAAAAGTCAAGCTCGAACTGTGAAGCCAAAGCTTCTCCATCTGCAGATCTTCCCGCTTGCTTGTTCTTCTTCTTCTTTGGACAATTGGTAGCATAATGTCTGTGATCATGGCAGTGAAAACACTTCACTTTCGCCATATCCTGCTTCTTGCCCTTTGCACCAGAATGAGAGGTTTTCTTACCCTTCCCTTTCTTTTCTTTGGCCACCAAAGCGCAATTTTCTTCATCAGCTCCCTTTGATGAAGATCCATCACGAGTAGTCCTCCTTATCTCCTCCTGCATGAGATCCGCCCAAAGGCGCTCCCATCCCGGCAGCTTCTCCTGACCATTGAAACTATCTTGATATGAGTGCAAAGCCTTCGGAAGACCAAGGAGAGCCAGGTCGACCATGTCCTCTTCATCGACAGTCACCCCCACACTTCCCAGCTCATCTCTGCATTGAGTGAACTTCGTGAGGTATTTGGAGATACTGTCGCCCTTCTCCATCTTGATGTTCCTGAGCTTATCTTTGAGTGCCAGCTTCCTTTGGTCACTCTTACTCTGGAATAGATTCGTCAAAGCTTTCCACATTAGAAATGGAGAAGCCTTTCCATGCAGGCTGGATACAATATGATCCTTGACGCCCTCCAACAGGATCCTTCGACATTTCGCCATCTTCTTTTTCCATACTTCGACTTCAGCAGGATCAGTGGGCTTTTGGACATCCGTATCTATGAACTCCTTCAAACCATTATCTTCTAATACTGCCTCCATGCGATCCTTCCATGCAACATAATTTGAACTGCCTTCAAGAGCATATTCGAGTCGCAAACCGTTGAAAGACATTTTCAACATCGGCACCAAGAAAACAAAACTGCTGCAAAATTCGAATTCCACCTCAAAGCTCAACCGCTCTAGATCTGTGAGAACAAATTATTTCTAGCACAGAGATTGACTGCAAGGGGCATTTACCATACCTTTCACTTTCCGAAGAAAGATGAATCCGGAGGCTACCTGGCCCGCATGCAGACTCTGTCTACCGAAATAAGTTTGTAATCAC
Source organism: Pinus albicaulis (assembly GCA_034641835.2). Classification (NCBI taxonomy): domain Eukaryota; kingdom Viridiplantae; phylum Streptophyta; class Pinopsida; order Pinales; family Pinaceae; genus Pinus; species Pinus albicaulis. Next base: position 166,414,050 of record CM076583.1, on the reverse strand, counting down.
TGTGATGATCAATCTCTGCTTCAATAGCTCCGATACCATGTAGAAATTTACTGAATAATGATTAATTATCCACCAAGACTATCCTGGTCACATACTATTTGAACTTCATACACAACACATAATCTCTTCCACTCAACTCAACTCAAATCATCTCAGATCATCACACATGCGGAAATAAAATCAAGCGATAACACATCAACTCATCATACACATTAACACAGTATGTATGGGGAAAGCTTATAGCTGAAAACCCCGCAGCTATTGTGTATCTTATAATGGAGAAATCAAGTAACAAACTCAGTACAATACTCCTCACAAGTACTCAGTACTTTCTCATACAGTTACTCACAATCTAGCTCAGTTTTGAACAGGTTACTGGTTCAAAACTCACCGCCAATTGCCTTGCCTCTATTGCGTGTTTCAATGCTATGGGATGGCCTCTTTATATAGATAAACCACTAGCCTGAACTGCGCAATCCTCATGGGCTTACTCCTCCTATCCGTGTGTTGCAAATAGCAACAGTATAGTCACAACTGATAGCTAACTCCACCCTTTCATCTACCTCTTTCACTGGTCTTCACTGAACTGATCATGCACTGTAGTGAACTGATGTGTTCTTGAGTTGAATAATGAGTTACTAATTAATGAATTAAATAATATTTAATTCACTCCACTCATAACTAATTGATTAGCTAGTTAAACTAATCTCAACTAGTTCAACCAAAATAAACAGAACACAACTCCATTATCTGTCTCATTAACTCCTCCAAACTTCGGCCACTGAAGTCCAACTGAATTAAACGATGCATGATGCCATCAAACCCTTGTGAATAGCATAATTCCTCTGTCATATGCATGAGCCACTTCTGTAGCTCGAACTGAAGTGCTCCAAGAGAGTAAACTGTTGTTTAGAGTCCAAATATTATTAAGGGTAAATAATATTTGACTTCCCTATTTTTAGGAGAGGCAGTCTAAAACTAGCCTTCGACCTCTTTGACCTAAAAAATAGAGTCTCATCTATTTTTACCAACATGACCAATGCTCCAAGAATCTCAAACTAGAATCCCCGAACCATGCTCCATATGTCTAAAAATAGACATAGTCTAAAAATAGATTTTGCGCCAGAATTTGCCTGCGGGCCCACTTAGTGAAGGCGACTTCATTTCACTAAGCTCCATCATCTTGCTGCATTTTCAACAAGATTTGAAGCTTTGCTTCTTTGACATTTGAGTCACCTGCATATATATTCTCAAGCTTGTCCCATACATTTTTTGTGGTTTTAAAAACCAAAACCTTATGTTTTAGTAATAATCTTAATCACAAGTGTATGCAAAAATACCTCTTTAGCTGTGCATAAAAAATAGCCCTAACAACAAATATGGTTGCCAATATCTTCAAATTTTCAATTAGGTGATCAAGATAAATGTTGTAGAAATCTAGATCTATGCATCAAAAGACATTAAGCAGAATAAAAACGAGATTTACTCCATGCATCCAATAGACAAGACAAGAATATGTTGAATGAATTTTATATTAAGGGCACCTAGGAGGAAAACATAGAAGGATGTTACCAGTTCTCCTCAATGGGATGGGTTCTTGTAAGTCCTCAACACATCAGATCTAAAATTCCTCTCTCTTGATGGTGTAGAAAACCCAGACAAAAATGGAACTCAAAGGGAGCTCACAAGCAAAAGATAGAAAAATATGACAATGATGGTGGATCAAAGTCAGACCAAATGTATAGATCCAGAGTGATCTTTAGGCAACGAAAGGTGATGAATGAATGGAAAAACCCTTCTATTTATAAAAAAATATTGAATTAGTCTAGATATTAGTGCATAATTAAAATATTATTAACCAAATCAAGATCCAAATTTTATGGAATATTTTATTATATTTGTTGGAGGGAAAAGGAATTTGACTTGGGTCAAATCCCTTTATTTGTAAATAATAAATAAATAAATGATTTATTTATCATTTTAAGGATGTGGTTGAATAGTAATCAAATAAATAATGATTTATTTAATTATTTAAGGGTGATTTGGTCAAATTTAACAAGGAATATTATTTAAATAAGGTTTAAATAATTATTCCTAGAAAGCAATAAGATAAATAATGATTTATCTAATTAATTTCCCTATTTTGGGTTAAATATGACCAGGAATATTAATTAAATTGTTGTTTAACTAATTATTCCTTGAGAAAAATCAAACAAATGTAGATTTATTTAATATTTCCTCATGGAGTTTCCTATTTAGACCATAAAAAACTTTAATAAAGGTGGTTTAATAAGTTATTTTTCATAGTGAAAGCAATTTTACTTAGGGTAAAATTGGTCTTACATGCTGTACTTAGGTCCATCTAATAGTAGCAGGTTATATGACCAAAAAATGGTGTAACAAATTCCCCCCCAGCCTACGAGCATTAGGAGCTAATCGTATGACCGAAGTATGTTGTAAGAACTCAATCACTAGACACCGAAGGGGAAGTCAAAGAGAGAGAAATATAAGGTAGACCGAAGCGCTAAAGGACTAGACCCTGAGGAGGCGAGACTTACAGGTGTGACAAGTCTCTTTTATGAGTGAGTACCTATGCTATAGGCGGCGGGGGAGGCATACCTATCAGAGAAAATTTTAAGGATGGAAAATTATTTTGAAGTTTAAAAAATTGGCGAATCTCACTAGTCCCTAATACGCAAACTATAAAATGTTTATTGATGTATTTGTAAAATTATTAAAATTTGTAATGATATTATATATATTGTCTATATAATGTTGGCAATTTTTAAGGTAAAATAATTTTATATTGTAAATTTTGGGCGAATCATTTTTATAAAAAAATGGAAATTGGCGAATCTTTTTTTTGGAAAAACCATGGAAAATTAGCCCACCTACGAATATTAGCCCCTAAAATTTTCCATGACACCTATGCCCATCGAGACAAAGTACAAAGAATAATGTGTCCAGTAAACAAGGGACTGAACAATATAGTACATGCTGGCATAAACACGAGCCAGGTAAAAAATATGATAATGAATTCCGCATACATACTGTGCTTGGGATAACAACCAGAACTGATACAATAATAGCTGAGTACATGAGATACAAATACAACCTAAATTCCCATATAAATAGGAAAGGGCTCTGAAAATTTGACTGATACATGCAAACAAAAAGGCACTGCAAGCGGATGAGGCCGACATCATCAAATATATGGAGCTGCATCAAAGGTTGTAATGAAGAGGTCATCCAGGCATGTGGTGGGTTACCTGTAGGGCCAGACCCTTATGAGGGCTAAAAACATCTCACACACACCCGGGAATCACCGGTATCAGCTGTTGCATCAGTGAACCATTAAGTATATAGATATCGATCATTCTGAAAGGAGATGGAGCTGAGAAACAATCAAGTCAAAGGGAAATAAGAAGTCCCTTTGCCTGATCCAAGGCACTGAAAAAGAGTGGAAGCTGGAACCAAGGTACACTGCCCTCTAGACCTGTCTTCTGGAATGAAGGATCTGATGTCGACAGAAGGAATTCTGCCATAGGTGAGGCAATAAGGGATCCTCAACTAAGGCACGAGAGAAATAGTAGAGCAACTGACAGACTGAAACTACAGATGATGATGAAATGGGGGGTACTGAGTAGTGGACGGATGAATTCCCTTGCTAGAGCATAAAGGGCATGGATGACCTGGCAGCGACTGACACAATATCATGAGGGATAGGGGACAGTGGTACTGAAGGCCATAATGTGCGACACGAGAGAGGAACCAAGAAATTAAGGATGGAGTACTATAGCGGGATACAAAGGGACCTGGGATAGATTCCATGAATGCGATGATGACTCAAATTGGATGCTCTAAACAAGGGTTACTCAATGATGCTTCCACACAGAAAAGGTCCAATGGGGACCATAAAAACATGAGTACATGATGGTTACTCACGACGAAAATCAACACAAACATGGACAAGTATGAAGGCAAAGTGGTGCCCCAAGTACAAGTATTTGATTTTAAGGAGTGGTGAAGTGACCCTTCTTGGACAAAATATGTACTTGTGAAGTATAAAATCACAAAAATCTAATAGATACCTATTTGAGGGTTCGGTGAGAGCTTTCGAACGGTATAGACGGTTTTTCAAACCGAGCTACGGTTTGGCCGCAGCAGGCGAAAGAAAAATCAGGGGTTTCTCTTTTAATAAGGCATTTTCCCTCCAAATTCACTCATTTTCATGTGGAGCTGTGGTGAAAATAGAGAGGATAGAAGGCCCTAAATCTTGCAGCGATTGTAGCGGATAAACCGACCATTAGAATCAAGATCCGTCAGTTGCAGGTCAGAGGCCTAACTCTAGTCTTTTATTTCAGTGGATTGAAAGTTTAGTTTAGGTCCCCAGAGCTCAGTAACAGACCCTTGCTCCTCTTCACGGTCGGGTTGCACTTTTTTGGGAAAAAACTGCGACCTGGGTAGCAGGTTTTGAGCAGAAAACTTCGATCTGTCCCATGATTGGGCCTGAAAAGTGCGACCTGACAGGGAGGGGTTTTTCTATGTTGTTTCTTGGTTAAGAACTGGGTTTTTGTGTTTGGATACAGTATTTCCTCTCTGCACACTGAAAAATATGATGGTTTTTTGCAGATATGGCAGAATTACGGATCAACTGGAGAGAGAGAGATTTGGGCACATTATGGTCAGAGATCTGGGAGGATCAGGGTGTCCATAGTGCATTGGCCAGGTTTGGGGTTCTGAAGTTTGTGGAGAACCCTTTGATGAGAGATGGAGAGCCCTTATTGGCCCGGATTGTCAGCTGTTGGGATCTGGACCATGAGGTCTTTATATTGCAGGGGCACCGGATCGAGTTGACGGTCCAGGATATATATTTCCTTATTGGTCTCCCACCACTTAGGATGGTTGGGAATACTCAGCCAATGTTACCGCGAGGGTAGAACATCATGGAGTTTGTAGAGCACCATTGTCGACCAAGTCTCCATGGAAAAGGGACACGGATACCCATCGGGGATCTAGAGAGGTTAGAGACCCGTGCTGTGGCTACAACGGTGCTGCAGATCCTGGGCAACCAGGCACTCCACCACATCACTGGAGGGCAGATGATGTTTTTGGAGAGTGTGTTGAGTGGGACCTACTATGGGTGGGCCCAAATGATGTTGTCATCGTTGAAACGATAGTTGTCACTATGCAAGCGGCAAGTTAACCATGACTGTGCATATGGTACAGTGTTGTTCTCTCTCTTCTTTGAGAATATCCTGACACTTCGACCTCGTATACAGCTCCAGGATGGGGGCCCGAGAGAGCCCAGGATGTGCCAATGGGGGAGATTACTGTGTAGAGGAGAAGGTGGGGCAGTTGGACAGGTGTTCTGATCCAAGTTCTTTTCTCATTGGGATTAGATGCCATTGTACATAGACGACTATCCCCATAGTGGGATGAGTTATTGCGGGGACCCGAATTTTCCACTACCACCTAGTCGAGTATGGGGGCACGATGGTAAGTGAAAAATTGCTGATCTTTGATGTGCATTGTAAAGTTTTAGAATATTGTATATGGTACTGATTCATCCACTTTTGGTATGCAGATATAGCACCGGTAAAACCGGTCGGGTATATGGGACGACCTGCAGTATCAGGAACTGCCGGCCCTAGTGGATCGAGAGCACTACAAAATGAGGATGCAGCAGCCCTCCTAGAGGACATCCATCGTAGATGTGAGAGGCTGTTGACTAGTGTTTCATAGCGCGGCTAGCAAGAGTTAGATGACTAGTACATTGAGCCATGTATTGGTCTACCCTCGGAATGGAAAGGGGTCATGCAGTGCATGGCAATGGTCGTACAAGGCATGCATGATCTACGAGCTACAGGAGCAGAGCCATTGGCTTGGGATCCTCCATATAGTAATTAGTGTGTAGGGGCAGGTGGTGCCCCAAGTTTTGAGCTTTTGTAACATGCTATGGGCATGTCATATGTATCAGAGTTGATGGACTTTAAAACATTTTATATGACACGTATTATGGATATGCATCATTTTGATGGTTTTATGTTATTGTCTTGTGTTAAATGCCTATGCTTAGGTCCATCTAATAGTAACAAGTTAGATTGCCAAAAAATGGTGTAACATTATGATAAGCAGATTTAATAAATCCACTGATAATAATATTCTTTGCCTTTGCATCATTTACCAAATTATTCTTACCTTGTTCATCTGCAGTTGGTGTAAATCCATTTTGAACAGTGTCCCATACTTTGTAACCTTGCACCAAGAGATAGACCTCCATTCTTCCTTCCAGAGTGCATAATTGTTTTCATTGAACAGAGGTAGTTGTTAAACTGCTATTAAAGGAACCAAACTCTGATACCAATTTTTGGAAATACTGAGAGGGGGGGGGGGGGGAGTGAATTTGTATTCCTTTCAATTAGTATTATTATTAATCTTTCAGAGCATTAGCTAATCTTCAATTATTATTAGTGTTTTTCCAATGATAGCAGTAAAAAAAAGAAACACAATTACACAGTTTTTAAGGTGGAAACCCCCTCCGTGACGAAAACTATCTGAATTATATTCTAATAATTCTTTAATGTTCAACTCCAATTGAAAATAAAGTTGCAAATTCCTAGAATCTAGAAAATCATTCTTCTGTAGCTCCCACTGAATGGATGCTCCAATGCCCGAGATTCTTCAGTAGTTAACTAAACAGATGCCCCAACATCCAATGAGCTAAAAATCACCCTAGCACCACCCTACCACCCTGAATTTTTCACAAGCTTGAACCTATTGGTGACTTCATGCACCAGCCTAGCACCAGCCTAGCACCCTATAGAAGGAGAAAATAAGAATGGACTCTCGTACCAGGGAAAATGGTCCACTTTACAATGATATAGAATGATGTAGAAGAAGAAGACAGACTAGACCATAACCCAAACTATGACACTGCTATAGGGTAATATGCTTGGGTGGTGGTTATGGGGTATCCCTCTCAGGGCTTTTTGGTGCCTGAGGTAGACTGTAACATTAGCTGTAAAGTTCCAAAGGTACTGTATACATGTTCATACTAATATATATAATTGGCAAAGTGAGATTGAAAATATTACCTCTTTGTGAACAACAGATCCTATGGAGAACACCAAGCAACGAAGTATAAGTCCTTCTTCATGGGCTCCAAGTCCAGATCCTACAACCAATCAAAGCACCCGTGTAATCTCTACAATAGTATAGATTTCTATCAATTAAAATAGCATAAAAGAAACATACAACAATGCAGATCTAAGCCACTCATATCATGCTACATAGATGATTGAACAACAATTGTGACACTGATGCATTGAATGGAGAAAGCATATACAGTTATATTGATTTATGAAAAGGAGGATTATAACCGTTAGTTGCACCAAGCCCTCCTCAATATTCCAATCCCTCTCTCTCTTTCTCTATCTCTGAGTGTGATGATGCTCAAGGAAGAAAGCTCTCAATGAACTTCACCGATATTCAAGCCTCACACTACAACAATGAAATTCTACTCCAGATACAATCAAACCTTTGAACTTAGACCAAGAGCCCACAACTTCAATTTATAGGAGATGGAGAGGACAAACCTTGCCAACTTTTTCAGCCTGTTCAAATCAGGAAAGATCTAGATGTGTCCTTGCTTTTCCTTGCTTTTTCCTTCCATAGGAGTTTATTTGTGTTTGGAAATTCCTAATAAAAGGTTTGTGCCATTTAGTTTCCATTTTGAACTGTCCCTTATTGAGAAAAAGCTGGAAATGCTAGTTAGTTTTCCGCAATATATTTCCCTTTTCACATTCAAACATGGATAACGCTGCCCCTTCGACAAGACAGAGTGTCACCCTAGGCATTAACGCTCCCTTTGCATGGCTCATGTGTGTTATAACTCTGCTTAGTTTTTTCTGGGGTGCGTTACCTTGGCAAAAACGGGTCTTGTCTAGGTAATTTTATTCCTTCCATGTTACCTTCTCCTCTGAGATGATGAGGAGGTCATTTGTCCTGTAACAGACACAACCACCTAATGATGATCCTAGACCTCCTGACACTTCCTCTTCAACTCTTTGTAGATAGACACTTGCACAATTTTTACAATGATGCTTTTACAATGACTCAGTATAATGATACCTTTACAGTGACTGTATGTAGTGCTGCCCATGTGAAGACTTCATGTGGTGAAATTCTTGTTGTTGTTATGCACCTTTATTGCTGCTCTTGTCATGCTACACTTTCTCACTCTTCAGAACATTAGATCATGCATTGAGTCCTATCTTGATGAATATATAATACCTGCAAAAAGTATTCAAGGAAATACCCATGACATGATAATAGCAAAACTCACCTCATCCTGTAGAGCATATGTTAGTGCTAAATAAAAAATAAAAAATTAGAATACAAAGAACCTAATGCAATTAAGAGATGAACATGCATATACAAAAGATACTTACTTGGAGCTTACCTCTACTGCACCTTTCTTTGATTTGCTGCCCGAGAAATTCTGGTCCTTTGCAGCCCTTGACAACACATGATCTAGCTTTTTCTTACCTTCTAGGAGATCGATATTTAATCTAGTGTGTCTCTGTTATTTCATATCTCCAATATGTTATCTTATGTCCTGTAGTAGTCCTCTCGGTCTTCTTTCCAATGCCATAGGTCTGACCCAATTTGGATTCTTAAAGACAAAGTTATTCCCAATCTCTCACAATGAACTAATTATGGACTGGTTCGATAGAGAAAATGTGTATGGCATACCACGTGTCACTGCTTCTTCATTCAGCTCTGATATTGATACAAAGAAAACTACAGTCACAGCAATATCTGCCACTTTTTACAAAATTCCAATCCGATATTTAGAGAGAGAGTTATGACGATTTTCCCAAGGTCACCTCTTTGAGATGAAGTTCAGAAGCCTGCAAAAACCCTAACTTTGGATTTCAGCTTCACCTCATAAAAATTTCAGCTTCTGAACATTTGTAGAAAAACCGGTATAGTGAAAATGCCAAGATGACCTATTCCAAGTAGCGAGATCTCCACATGAGGAGGATATGAGGATCACAATTTATATAAATTCTTTGCTTGAGAGGGAATTCAACAAGTGAACATGGGAGGGATTTTAGGAGCTTAAAAATTATTAATTATTGACTTTTCAGTGACCCATGCCACAACCCCATGGGGTTTTATCCCACTAGTTGGGGTTACTAACTTCAAACATGAATATCTCTCAAACCGTGAATAATTACGTGGCGTGCCATATATCAACGGAAACACCTCGACAAGAAGAAACCATAAAAAATATCTTTGACTCGAAATATAGTAATTTGGCAGGTATAAATTCCCATGCAAGATTGGGGTAGCCCCTGGTGCTGCTTGGGTTGACATCAATGACCTTGTTCATCCTTCTCATACACCATGTGTGCTTAACATGGTGTTTAACATGGTATCAGAGGTGATATGTTCATAACCAGCTCAACATTGAGTGAGCCATTTGTGTTTATGGCCTGTGCATATCTGCAAAATTCTTGGCATTTTTGCAGCATTTAGAGAGTTTTTGCAGCAGTCATTTTGCCGCATTCAGGAATTTGTTTTGAGAAGAGCAGCATTCAGAAATTGGTAGCATTCAAGAATTGGTTTTGAAGAAGAGCAGCATTCAAAATCCGTGGAAGCATTCAGAAATTGGTTTGGAGAAAAGCAGCATTGTGCATATCAAATTCTGCAGGTTTTCTAAATTTCTGTTTATTAAATTCTGAAATTTGGAGAGCTTCTGAAAACTATTTAAATTGGGTCTCTGAAGAATAAGTTTTTGGTTTTTTTAATGGAAAATATTTATGATTTTTTTCATTGAAAAATTTTCTGCAATTCTGGGTTTCTCTGCTGCTGGAAAAATCATTTTTGCCCCAAGTCTACAAGTTCCTGCAAATTATTCTGCTGTGTATTTAAAAAAAAAATCTGCTGTTGTTTTAAAGTCTTGGTTCTCAGACTTTCCTCTCTGCTGTTTTAATTAAATAAAAAAAAAAAAAAAAATTTGGCCCTCGGCCCTCTCTGCAACTCCCCTCATAACTCTCGACACTCCAGCATATCCACTCTCCCGACCTCACAGTCTGCTCTCCAACCCGTCACTACCCTTCTCTGCACCTCCCTGCCCTCCCCTACGCATACATAGAAAACCCCTAACCCCCCTTACCTAGCTCTCAACCATTCGCCCTAAACCCACGACTCTCCCATACACACAGACCCTCGCCTCTCCCTATTCACCCTTCGCTCCCCCTAGAATCTACCCCCTCTCAAATCTACGCTCCACCTCTCACCTGCCCACCCAACCCACACTCCTCCCTCATGGCTCATGGCCTACCCTCCCATTCCCCTTATCACTCCATAACACTCATTCCCATCTCGCCCCCTCACAATGCTCAGCCCCACCTCACCCCCCTCACTGCACCGTACCCCGCAGCCCTCTCCACGCCCCTCCTCTCCCCTAGCCGCCCCCTCTCCCCTACACACTCGGCCTTCCCCGCCCACGAGCCCTCCCCTATCCTACCCGACCCTCGCTTCACACATCTCACACTCCTGCCGCCCCCTCATCCTACGCCATACGCCTAACCCGCCTCACTCTGCTTACGGACAACACACCTGCACTCGCATACTACCACTCTGCATATACTCCCATCTCAAACCCCGATACCCCTTCACCTTACCTCCGATTCCTCATCACATACACCCCTCCCCATACATTCGGCCCCTTTTTTAACTTCATTTTTAATTGTTTTCCTTCCCCTCTTTTTTAAATTAAAATCCCTCCCTTTCCTGTTTAAAATTTGAAAGTTCAATTTTTTTTTTTAAATTTAATTAAAAAAAGAAAAAAAAAGAGAGTTTCCCTCCCATTTAAACTCTCTTTCCTTTTTAATTCCCTTTCCACAATTGTAATTAACCCCCCTCCATTTCCATCTTAATTTTTTTATTTAATATTAAAAAGCCCCCTTTCCTCTTTAATTAATTAAATAAATAATATAATTAAAAAAAAAACAGCAGAGAGAGGAAGAGAGAGAAAATGAACAAAAACAAAGAGAAAATGACATATCCGTAAATGGAAAGTACACATAGAGAAAATTGCAGTTTTACATTTTATGATTTGTGGCATATATAAGAGGGTGATTTTCTAAAGAATTTTACATGTGAAGACAAGTTTGCCATCATTTTAACAGCTCCTTGAAGAACAAATCAGCTGCCTTAAAGGCTTCTTGCATAGTGTTTTTGCTGCACATATTTTGTAGAAATATTGTATTGAATTGACATTGTATTGCTTCTTCATAGTTGCAATCAGCAGATTTGTGCTTTGAGAATTCCATAGTTGGAAGTTCTCTTGAGTCATTTGTATTGATTGAAATTATGTTGAATCTCATTGTAAACGGGTGCATTTTCGGTTGAAGCTGACACCCTTTCATTTTTTGAGCCTAAGTTGTTGAAAATGGCTAAAATCAATGAGGCATTAGAGTTGTTGAATAGCCTCATTCATTCAAATGTTGATCATATGATAAAAATGAGCAAGAATGCTCTTTGTAACATTCAAAGTTGTTTGCAAGATGCACAAGAAAAGATTGAGTTTTTGCAGTTGGAATCTTAGCTTTAGCAAGATGAAATTTAGCAAAAGAGTCACCATTCTAAACCTGTTTCTGTTCAGAAGATCGAGGAGGACTCTCATCAGAAGAAAGTTAGTAAAGTTGCAGTTGATTCACATTCAGTTCCTTGTACTACCAAAGATTTACATGCAGCAGTTCAACCTGCACTTCTCAAGCCCATCATTAAACCTTGGGAAGAGCTTGTCCACAACAAGCACAAAAATGGTCTTGGATATTACAAGGATGTGTCTTTTCATATTCCAGACTACATCAAGCCCATCATATTTCAGAGTGTCGGATTCCTATATGACAGTTCACCTGCAACTGTTCGAGATCCTGCTCCACTTCAACAACCACAACAGATTGAAAAATGCCAACACTGTGATCGAGTTGGCCATATGAAAGATCACTATTTTGATCTTCATCCATGCAAGCACTGTGGTCGGCACACTCATTCTTCATACATATGCTTCAGAAACAAGCCTCCTGCAAGAACAAAGATTCATCTTGGATGGATCGCTTCTTGGAAATGGGCATCAGCAGCCAAGAAGATGTTTACGACACATGTCAGAACTTGTTCACACATACTGAACAAACTTGCAGTTGAGTTTTTGCCATAATCTCACCTTGTCCCTGACAGGGGGGAAAATGGTGGTCATGTACAAGCTTCGACGACAGATCAAGCGAGCCTGAGCCACAATCTCTCATTCCATGTTCAGAGTTGTAGCCAGAGACACAGCAGTTCAAGTGAGCCTCAGCCACAATTTGTCATTCCGGATTCAGAGATGTAGCCAGAGACATGAATGCCCATGAGCATGCCTTCGGTTGGTGGACAACCTTAAACCATCATCTTTGGTTGGTGGATAACCTAAAACCATCACAGGTAGTAGACCTCCCTTCTTGTAGGTTGAAGGTCTCCCTTTCATATATGAGGAACACTTCCTCTAGCAGAAGCCTTCAGCTTCTTGCCAGCTTTGGTTGAGTTCCAGGAAATGCTTCAAGAATTCCATAGTTGTTGGTAATCCTAAAACCATCACAGGTAGTAGACCTCCCTTCTTTTAGGTTGAAGGTCTCCATTTTTTATGAGGGATAATTCCTCTAGCAGAAGCTTTTAGCTTCTTTCCAGTTTTGGAAGAGTTCCGGGAACTGCAACAAGTATTGCGTTCTAGTGTTGGTGGTCATCCTTAAACCATCTCTTTTTCCAACATTTCAGAGAGTTGATTCAGCCCAAGTGCTACCATGCATGCTTTGCAGATTTATATTACAACTCTTTTCTTGGACTCACACATACCCCTTCGGATTAAGGGGGGATGTTGGAACACCTAATCCTACATGGGTAGGTGTGGAATGAAAAAAGTCACAATGGAGTCCAAGTGACCTTGGAATATGAAACCAAGAGTCACACCATTGTACTATAAATGTACATCTTTGTATAATGGAAAATATGAGCTACACGCTTATCCTTCATTGTGTTGAGTTTCTTGTTGTGTGTTTGTGTTTATCTTTCCCACACCATGTGTGTGTTCAACAGATGGCAACACAAGTACTCCCCTTGCGATCATGACACCTCTTCCTACAACATTATCTCCCCCTTTGACATCAATGGAAAAGGGTAACTTCCCCTGACACACAACAATCCTACAAGCCTATACACACTTCCACTCCCCCTTTATATTCCGAATAAGGAAAATATAATGAGAAGTTGGGAGAATCCCAAGCTTCTGGTGAAGATATTCAAATGCTTCACGAGGTAAAGGTTTAGTGAAGATATCAGCTATTTGTTCTTTTGTACCAACATATTCAAGTTTGATATTATTTTCAACGATTTGTTCTCTAACAAAATGATATTTGATCGGAATGTGTTTTGTTTTTGAATGCATGACAGGATTCTTGGAGATGATGATGGCACTGGTGTTATCACAGAATATGGGAATAGGCTCATTGAATTGTACTTGAAGATCTTGCAAAGTTTGTTTCATCCAAAGGACTTGAGTACAATAAGCTTTCACTACAATGTATTATGCTTTCGTTGTAGATAATGAGATAATGAGATTGAGGTTGGGCCATGAAAAAGGTACGTTTTACCCTCATAATTCACTCGATTTATTACTAACTTTCATATGTTTACCTTCACTTTGGAAATAAATCTAGAGGAATTAATTGTAAACGAAGGGTAAAACCAATTATCAACAAACTATGTGATTATTGGCATAAAAAATAACTTTTGTTGTTTTTATGTGTAGGAAATGTGAACCAAATAACTGTTGTTCAAAAGAATGAACAATAGTGGCCAAGAAAAGGAAAAGATTGTATCCTGTTCATATGAACTAGTGAAAGATGAGGAGAATCACGCCTATTTCATAATGCAATCTGCTGGACAACCACGAAATTCTCAGGATATCATGATCTAGAGGATTCACTATTATAAGTTTTGTTTTTCCATAGGTTATAAAAGACCGATAGGTAAAATAAAATGGGAGACATTTACCCATATGTTGTAATTTTATATTATTCAAATTTATTCAAGACAGAGTTTTCGCACTCAGTGATGTTGTACCCTTACTATTAAATTTAATGAAAGAGATAATGGTTCCTTCGTAATTGTGTTCTGAATATCTTCTGGTAGAGACTTATGGAGGCTCTGGGCCCAGTCACTAGGAGCTCTACTACTTTTATGTGTTATATTATTATTTTCCCTTTTTGCAATTAATCATTTCCGTATTTCGTAGAATCGCAATTGATTTAATTATCATCAGCATTGAGTGGTTTGTGTTTCCATTGATTTGAAGTCTTAGTCTCTTTTACTTTCTACCTGAATGTTATTCTTTCGTTTATCATAATTATTCAATCATTTGTGAATGATTTTTTTTCAATTCGAGTGATGCTATTTGGTTAATAGTCATTGTGAATTTCAATTGCATAGAATGAATAAGTTACTTGTTGTTCAATTGATGCAGTCTTCCCTTTCTGATTAAATAGATTTCCATAGATATCAATTAATGATTATGTTTCAAGTGTGAATTCTTTAATTCTCGCATTTCAGTTTTCTTTCTCCATATAATTAATAATAATTAAGTTAAGTTGATTGATTGAAGTTATTTCATAGTTGCTTTCAGAAATGTGTTGATTGAACTTCCAGAATTAGATATTACTTCTTGCAATGATTTAGAATTGTTAACCTCTGAATTCACTTGCATAAACATTGTTGAACACTCTTGAAATAAACATACTTACCCCAGGTTGATAATTAATGTAGCTATTAAGATTTCTTTTAAATAGTCATCTTAATGCGCCAACACCACAATCATAGAGGCATATTGAGAATGGGTAAGGGAGAGTGAAAGAACAAAATTAATCATTGTTGTGCATTTGAAGGTGAAGTATGTCCATCGTTGATGATATATTCCATTGATTTGTAAAAGTCGTGGACTATTTATGTCATGAACTGTATGTATTATATCACATATGTCGTAGACTATGTATGTGTTGAATTACATATGGCAGATAATGGTGAAGGCTTTAATTGTTGTTTCTTGATCAAATCCGACTACAAATTGGACCATATGGACTTGGAACAAAATTGTCAAAGGTTGTGTTCATCCTTTGACCCAAGGAAACTATATTTGCATGTTCTTATATTGTCCATATATTGTAAAAATACGTTCGGTTTTCTTGCTCTAAGAATCATATTATTTTAGCTACTTTGCTTCTCCATTTCCTTGAACTGGAAAAAATGGTCAAATTTGAAAAAATATTAGAGTTAATTAATACTATGATACTCTCTACAATGGATAATAAAATAAAAATTAGCAAGAGAACTCTTTGTGATATTCAAATATATCCGCAAAATGCACAAGAACAGATTGATTTTTTCAGCTTGTATCTCAACTATAACAAGAGGAATTACAATATAAAAAACATCCTTTTAAAATTGTTTTTGTTCAGAACAATCCCCAATTTGACTTTATAATAAAATCATATCAGCAACCAACAAGTCATCAAGTTAGTAAAGTTGAGGTTTTTTTAGATCAAGTGCCCATTTCAGAAGCATATTTGAATACATGTGTGGAAATTCAACCTACATTTCCCAAGACAATCATCATACCTTGGGAAGAGCTTGTCAACAACAACCACAAAAAATGTATTGGATATACTAAGTGTCCATCCTTTAATATTCTATACTATTCCAATCCCATTCAATTTCAAAGTGTAGGGTTTCTTTATGGTAGTTCATCTTCACTTGTTTCAGATCTTGTTCCTCTTCCAAAGCATCCACAGACTGTGAAATGCCAACATTGTGACTAAGTTGGCCATGTGAGAAATCACTATTTTTACCTTCACCCATGCACGCATTGTGGTAAGAAAAATCATTCTTCAAAAAATGCTTCAGAAACAAGCCTCCTACAAGAACAAAGATTCATCTTGGATGGATCGCTTCTTCGCAATGGGATTCCAACAGCGAAGAAGATATTTCAGTCATACGTTATAACTTATTCTAGATTATTGAATAGTATTGCAGTTGAGTTTTCTCCATCAGCTCACCTTGTATCTTATAGGGGTGGAAGTGATGGTTATATACAAGATTCAAAGCCACATCAAGAGAACCTGAGCCATGACCATCCATACCAGATTCAGAGTTGTAGCTAGAGACAAATATGCCCTTGAGGATTCCTTTGGTTGATGATCAGCCTTAAACCATCTATGCGGGGTTGAGACTTCCATTTTTAGGTTGATATTCTCCCTCTTCAAATAATTGGGGACACTTCCTCTAGTAGAATTCTTTAACTTCTTTCCATTTTTGGACAAGTTCAGGGAATTTCATTAAGCATTCCAAATTTGGTGGTCATCCTCAAACCACTGCAGGTTGTGACCTCCCTTTTGATGTTGAGGTTCTCCCTTTTTATGCAGGTTGGAGAACTCCATTTTCTAGGTTTAAGGTATCCCTCTTCAAAGCATTAGGAGCACTTCCTATAGCAGAAGACTTCAACTTTGTGCCATATTTGGAAGAGTTCTGGGAACTTCACTAAGCCTTCCAGTTTTGGTGGCCATCCTTAAACCACCTCCTTATGCCAACATTTAAGAAAGCACATTCCTGCTAGTGCTTCCATGCATATTTTTCACATTTTGTGTTACAAATCTCTTCTTGGAATCATACATACCCCTTCAGATTAAGGGGGTGGGGGAATGTTGGACACCTAATCCTCTAAGGATTGGTGTAGAAGTTGAATAGTCTTAGGGATTCCAAGACACATTGGAATATGGAATCCAACGATCACTCTAATGTATTATAAATATGTATCATTTTGAATAATGTATGCATTCATTTCTTATATTTCATATTATGTCTTTGCCATGCCCATCTAACAGACCCTTTGGGAGTTCTATCATTGGTCATGCAAGCAGATGGGTCAATCACCAGATTAATCTAGGCCTTGAAAAAATTCGGACTCCTTGAGGTCATCTGGGCATCCAAGGGTTGCCCAAGATAAACACCAAAAATTAATTTGGTTGTCATACTTCTTAGCTGCATTGTGGACCCCTAACCAGTGGTAATTAATGACATGGACCAATGAGATGATGGCACATGGTAGTGACATGTATAGGATGACACGTGGAACTATATGGTTGAGGCATGTGGTAGGTGGATTTGGCCCTTTTGGGTTCGATGGTCACGTGGTAGTAACATGTACATGATACATGGCACTCTATGGTCATGATACATTGCAGGTGGATTTGTCCTTTTTAGGTGGCTAAGTGCCCATTTTTTTAGTGATATGTAGCAGTGATGTGGCAGTGAAATGGCATGACATGTGGAAAAAGGTGATGTGGTATTGAAATGGCATGACAGGTGGCAAGGAACTAACATGGAAGATGAGGTGGAAAACAACTTGCATGTGAGATGGAAGAGCCTTAAGCTTTGCGCCAGGAAGCCATTTGACAGTACTTCATATTGTTAATAAAATTTATCTTTTTGAAGTCTAGAGGCATACAACCATTCAAGAATGAAATGGAAAGGTGAGACATCTGACCACCCAACCTAATAGTTGTGCAATGTCGATGCGATGGTGAGTGAAGTATTAGATCTTGGATCCAAATATTTATTTGATTATGTGGACATTTGAGCCTAGACTAGCATCCAAATATCTTCCCATCTACGAGTGGAATGAGAGTGAATTTGACCTAGATCTGGTTTCAATTAAGGGTTGAAGATTCATATTTTTGTGTTGTAATGGGTCTACCATGGAGTCTGTTATCACTTAGAAAAATGTGAAACAATTACTTGACATGGTCATATAGTTCACTTATCAAAGGTCTCAAGTTGGTATAGGAAAATTTTATTTTTGCATATTTAACCTATCCTAAAGTTCAAAACCACCTCCATTTTATCTCAATCCACCTCCATTCAGGTCATTTCATGTCCCATCAGTCATCATTAGGTGTCATATTTAATTTCCCAAGCGCTTAATTTCAAAAAGGACACTTAAGCCAGTTTTACCTCTTTTCGTAGCGTTTTACACTATGAAATAACGATTTTCGCTATGAAACTACCTAATAGTTTCATAGTGAAATTGTCAGAGAATGAATTAGCTATGCTACGAAAAACTATTTTCCTTTCTGTCTTGTCAAAATTGATGAAAAGTGTCAGTTCATCATTGGAGGAGTTAGGGTGGATGCCATTCGAGTCTGTTAGTGTTAATTTAAAAGTACAAAGGTCATGTCTGAGGTCATCATAGCTGTTTTTAGTATGCATGTGTCATGATTAAGGCATGAATTGTCATAGAAACCATAAAACATTACCCAATTGAGTATTTTTGTCATTCTTCGCTTCATCTTTGCATGTTATTGAGTTCTCGAGAGCCGCTTCATCAAGCCAAGCAGGTTGATGGCAGATTCAAAGGTTGCAGGTGTCATTAATCAAGCAAGGCTGAGAAGATATAAAACCACCATGGCTACAAGGAAGAAGACCAACAAAGGTGTTCACAGCCACATGTATGAGCCCATGGACATGAATTTTCTCAACAAAGACCCAATTGCCTTAGAGGTATTTAGAAGAACAGGTTTTTTGCGATTCTGCCAAAGGCTGCAAGGTTGTCATCTACAGGTTTCTAAAGAATTTGATAATAGTTTCAGTGGGACAACTTCAAAGGTGGGAATTCTAAACCTCATAGTAACACCAGATAGTATTTCGGAAGCAACAGGAATCCCTAGAGGAGGGGAAAAGTGGTTTAAAGGAATCAAGTTCACCATGCAAGACTATAAAGAATTCATCAAGTCAGAGCATAGTGAAATTGATCTCACAAATGATATCCCAAGGAGTTACATGAAGGATAAATTTTCAAAGCTGTTGATGATCATTCAGAAGTATTTCACACGTGAATGAAGATTTCACATGGTCTACTGCTACAACCTTAGGCTTCTGCTACATTTTGTGGGTAAGAGGTCTCTTAACTTGCCCTTTTATTTATACAGAAGTCTAAATAAAATTTCTGATAAGGTACAAGTTAAGAAAGAAGGAAATGAAACTTCTCATTTTCACCATGGTTTGATTAAGTTTTTGGTGTTAGAGGAGTTGAAGAGATTAGGCAGAGATTGGACATCCCTTCTGTTCATGAGTGGTTTTGAAGTAGATGTTGTCACTCCTAAAAGAGTTCCCAAACCTAGAGATATTTCATCACCAACAGTGGTAGAGTAGTTAGAACCAGTGAGCATGGAGACAGAGCCTTTGAAGAATATTGAAAAACCCAAAGCTACACTTGCAAAAAAGAAGCCAATTTAGCAAACATGGTAGCAAGAGGGTTACTAGGAGCCAAACAGTGGTTAAGGGTAACTTAGAGGAAATCTTGCATGCAATTGATATTGAAGAAACTCCCATTGTCCAAGCTAAAGATGTTGAAGATGGGGGAAGAAAACTAAAGAAAGGGAAGACAAATAAAAAGTTAGAGTTTGCAGGTGATGATGTTGGTTTCCTATTTCAAGCTAGAAATCCAATGAAAAGACATGCAAGAAAGGTCATAGAAAGAAGCAAAGATACTCAGAAGGTCAGTGAAACTGCTCAACCACAACCAAGCATCACAGACCTCTCCTCACTTGCAAAAGAAGAGCTGGTCATCAAACAAAAGAAGGGTAAAGAGAAAATTACTGAAAAATCAAAAATTGAAACCCTTAAGGAAAAATTGAAAGAGGCAGGTGAAGAGATATTAGTCTTGAGGAAAGAGGCAAAGAAGCATAGAGTTGAAAGGGTATAGTTCAAAAAAATGAGGAAGATCTGGGAAGATCAACTCACAAGTGTCTCAAAGACCCTGGACAATACAAAAAAAACTGATAAGGTGGGCTCAACCACTAAGAAGAGAGGTCAAATACATCAAAAAGGTAAACCTGCATTTTCAATCCAAGAATAGGACATTGAAGGACCAAGTGAAATATCTTCAAGAGCAATTAGTACTGATTCATGAAGAGTTGGAAAAGAAAGGTTTGAAAATGACTATGGTAGAAGAGCCTATAGCTCAACTAATTGTTAATGAGGAAGAAACACCACAGGAGGAATAAGTTGAGATTGAATATGCCTTAGCTCATTTCATGTAGAGAATCAAGATTTTTCAGTTGGAGGTCAGTTTTTGAAGACTATTTTGAACGGGGAAATTTCTGGGTTTTTACACAGTTTTGTACCGTTCCTTAGGCTTAAATCCAAGAATACGATACGAAAAAACCTGTAGCATCTTTTTTTCTTCTAAATTCAGTTTTTTCATGATTCAAGGAGGGGGATTCATGGTGGTGATATTTCATGACTTGATTAACATCATGGAACAACAAAGGAGCGAAGTAAATGGATGCAGAAGCCAATTTTTCCACGTTACCAAAACTCGCTACGAAACTGTCCTATTTTTGTAGTGAGCAATTGTTGGAGGTTTTGAGAATCCTAAAAGTAGTTTTTGGCCAACTAGAGTCCTCCAACATTTAAAAAGAGCTTATCATTAGATACTTATGACTCGAAGGAAGTGTTATGAAGATAGGTCATCAGTAAAAATAATGTTGAAGATAAGGGTCATCTATTCTAAAAAACAGGGTTATGCTCCACAAATCTAGGAGGGTTTTAAATATGTAAAGTGGTAATGAAGTCTATCATGTGTCTTTCGAGCGTGTGATACTTATTTTGTAACCATCATGTAACTATTTCATAGATATGGTAGAGCAATGTACTAAATATGAGTTAGAGTCCTATTAGGAGATGGTTTCTTTAAGGTGTAGCTATCAGTTTTATGTTAGAAGTTACGTATTTCAGTTATGAAAGGTGTCATAGGAGAATTCGATGATATAGCCACTAGGCATATCATTATTGTTGTAAAGAATGTCTATTTAAAGACAAAGCATTGAAGTAGTAAAGGGTTAGAGAAAATTTGCACTAAACTGCTGCTTTTATGTTTTTGACAAATATCAGTAATACAAAGTGATATCCTTCTTGATAGACCTGAGATTCTCATGAGGTTTTTTATGTCTTATTGATCTATATCTTTATGTTTTATCACTTGCAGTAGATTTCATCTCTATTACTCAGAATTCATAATTTAATGCTCTGACTTCCTTTAGTGATGAAATGATTGTGTTTTCATATGTTTTGTGTGTGAGTTGCACCTCTATCTGCCTCAGCGTCCATGTCAAGAAAATTTGTCACTGAAACTACTTATTGTTGACTCCATAAGACCAATGGTAGCAAGCCTTCATTTTTCAACCTGCAATCATAAAAAACAAATTACAATTTCCATAGAGTTATCCATCTAGTACTATCATTATTCAATATCATAAAACCCCCTTGAGAGAGCCCTCTCAAACTGAAGAGGCTAAGCTTTAGTTAGAAGTGGTTTGAAATAGTTACATCGAGTTTTTTTATAAGAAGCTAATCAAGTATAATTTTGGTAATAATAGAGTCATCCAACTATCTAGGGATAATGTAGTGCAAGCAGGAAAAAATCTAACCAGATGACAAATTTTCACAAGGAAAAGCTACGTAATGTGTCAATGTCACATTGCACAAGATAGGGAGATAAGTGCTTTTAGACTTGAGATCTTAGTCCCTGCCCAAGGTCATCTGATCCATGGTAGTTAACGCTCAAATTCCATAACTAAAAAATTTGGCATTTAGGTAATAAAACATAATTAAGTGATTAAAGGTTATTTTGAATGAAAAATTAAATGTACAACGCTTATAAATGAAAAATAAAAATGGTGTGGAGTGGAAGTGTTACCATGTAGAGTTAACTATTTGCGGTTGCTATCAAATTAGACAAGAATAGATAGTGAAAAGAGATGAGAGAGAGCTAGTAAGAGAGTGAACGGGAGCAAATCCAAAATATAAGTGAAGTGTAATTTGATGTTTAAAGGACAATTCTATAGACTAGTTTGATTTGAAGCGGACATGATTTTGAAGAACTACATATTTAGCATTGAAAATAAAATTGCATAAAAGGGACTAAATTAGTGATTAGATCTAAAATATAGATGTAGAGAGGGTGAGGAATCTTGATTGAATTAGAGGAATATGGTTGGATACATAGAAAGGAGAAAAAAATATGAGAATTAAACAACTGGATTAATGATATTTTAATTAATGAGCCTATATATGTGAGTGTGAAAATTTATGAAAGAGAGATCTAATAGGTTGAGCAAGTAGGAACTTGAAAATTAGTGATGGTTGGTTCCTCTAGTAGGTTGGTGTCTGCAAAATGTGGGAGTAGGTGCTTCCAACAGGTTAGTGCTTGCAAAGAACAGGGGGTTGGGGCCTCCTATATGTTTTTTCCTACATTATTTGACGTAATTTGAAGTTGGAGCTTGCATTTTACATCATAAAAAAAAAATTAAAAAAAAATTAAAAAAAAAAATAAAATGGTTTTCATCCATATGGGTTTCCACGTAAACTTCTTGTGTCAAAAATTTATGTAATTGGTGCACTATTTTCTATTATATTATTGTTGAGTATGTTAATTTGGATAAATTTTTGTTAAAAATGTTAAAATATTGATTCAACCCCCCATGGTATTTTCCTACTTTCCAACAATTTCCATATCATAGTCGATTCCTTTGTTGTCAATATAAAAATTGGAAGGTAGATCCGATACATGGCCAACCATGACTGAAATTTCACCAACAAGGATCCTATGTTCACATAAATGAATTATGAATGCTTGAAGGGAAAAATGAGAACTTACATAATTTCACTTGGTGCAGATGTCCGGGATATGCTTGAGCTCACTTACAATCCTAAAGAAATGAATGCAATCCTAGGTGGTTTTCCTGAATCTAAGTTAGTTAAATTCATCCACTACAAAACATCCAAATAAATATGGGATAAGATGATGATTTTCTATGAAGGAGAAAATAAGGTAAATAAATCCAAACTCCAAGTCTATACAATGAAATTTGAATCATTAAATATGAGTGAGGATGAGGAAATTGCCAAATTTTTCATTTGCATGGATGAAATAGTAAATAGTAAACACCATAAAATGACTTGATGAATCTGTGGGTGATTCCTTTGTAATTCAAAAGGTATTGAGATCTCTTCCTTCTAGATTTAATGCCAAAGTATAAGCCATTGAGAAGATGCAAGATCTCAACACATTAACATTAGATCAGTTGCATGGAACACTGATAACCTATGAAATGAGAACCTCAAAAGGAAAATCTACATCAAAGGTGGAAGCATTAAAAGATGATAAGAAAAGAAAAGATAAGAAGAGGAAAATTTTGTCAGAATATTAAAGAGAGGATATGAAAAATGAAAAGGTAAATTACCCTTCAAATTTATTAATTGTAGAAAACGTAGGTCATTATGCATATAAATTTCCACATAAGAAAAAAATAATTATAATATCATAAAGAGAAAGGTAAATACAGGAAATTAAAGAAGGAAAATAACTTCAAGAAGAAGAGTTTCTATACCCAAGAAGACTACAATTCCTAG
This sequence comes from Pinus albicaulis, assembly GCA_034641835.2. Taxonomy (NCBI): domain Eukaryota; kingdom Viridiplantae; phylum Streptophyta; class Pinopsida; order Pinales; family Pinaceae; genus Pinus; species Pinus albicaulis. The sequence goes on along the minus strand of CM076583.1, from coordinate 166,390,476 downwards.
AAGATGAAGATGAAAAATCCTCTGATGAAGAAAGAATGGAAGAAATGATAAATTCCTTCATGCTCATGACATGAGAAACTATAAATGAAGGACAAGTTCAATTGATTAATAAGAGGCTAGCGTATATTTGGAAGGTGAATTGATCAGTGCCTTAGAAAAAATTATAAGGCTCGGGAAAAAGAATAAGAGGAGAAAGAGTTGTTGGAAAAAAATGAAGAAGAAAAGTATAGCTCTGAAGATTCATCGCTTCTTCTTTTGAAAGTGGAGATGGAGGAATAAAACATGATAGAATAAACTTTGTTACAACAACTGTAAGAGGAGGACAAGGAGTGTCAAATGATAGACAAATAAATAGTCTCTCTTAAAAAGGAAATTGAGAAAACCAAGGCTCAATTGAACCATTAATTAAATTTTATCAAAGAATATACCAAAGTGAATGAAAAAGTAAGTGTTCAAGCATATCTTCTTATCAAAACTAGCTTGGGTTACGAAGGAGAGAAAAGCACAAAGGAATATAAATATAAAGAACTAATCAACTTTGTTGAAGCACTTAAAGGATCAAACAATAATGCAACCAAGGAAAAGGGTAAGAATAAATTGAAGCAAAGAAAATAAATGGACAAGAATACAACTCAAGTACCAAAAAAATGCAAGCTACAACCATTCGGACAACCAAAAAAATCAAGTGATAAATCAAAAAATATCTTGTTTTCCTAAGAAAGGAAGCCATTAAAGAATCAATAAATCATATCCTCAAAGGAAAATGGGTCATAGGCACCATAATTGTTTCCATGGTTATGGTTATTCATGTACAAATGTTAGACATAAAGCTACAAATTGTAGAGCATATATTGGAAAAAATTAGATCATAAATAAATGAAATGAATCTGATTAGACAAATAGAGATAACATATTTATGAATTCATGTAGAAATAATTCGAGGGAAAACAACATTTTTTATTCCTTATTTGATTATATTTAATGTTATAACTATCATAACTATGGAAATTAAGCACCCGAGTGTAGAAATAGTAAGTTGAAATCAACTCCTCAAATCAAGAAATGTCGGGAGGAACCCAAAAATTGGAAGAAGAAAAAGGAAGAAAATTTTAAAGAATGTGGCATTATCTTATATGCCCAAAACCAAGGTAGCCACTGGTATGTGGAAAATGGATGTTGTAAACATATGAATGGTTATATGAGGAAACTATTGTAATTAAGATAAGATAAGAGAGGAAATGTTACTTTTGGAAATGATGCTCCAAGAAATATCATGGGTAAAGGAGCAATTAGCTTGGTAAATGGAAGAGGAAAGGCTCAAAACATTATTTTTGTGGATGTAATACACAAAACTTGTTGAGTGTGAGTAAAATGTGTTATTAGGGGTATGATGTCACTTTTCATTCGAAATTATGTGAAATAAATATTGCAAACACATGGGGAGTAGTCGAAAAAACTACAAGTGCATTAAGTAATGTATACATATTAAATGAAGAAAATGAGAAATTTTGTTTGGGAAAGTTTGACGAGATCCGATTATGGCACAAAAGGTTGGGACACCTAAAATTTCAACATATAGTGAAGCTCAACAAAAAGGAAGCTATAAGGGACTTGTTGAAAATATCTAAGCCAATGAATACAATTTGTAAATCATGCCAAATTGGAAAGAAAGTGTTGAAAATGGCAAAAATAAATTTTGAAAATGGCACAAAGAAAGATTCTAATTTAATTTTCCATTGAATTAAATTAGAAGAAAATTATATTTCCACATCACATGACAACTTTTATGAGTTAAATAAGTTAGTTTGACTTATTTGTTTTAGTCAATTCGAGTTGAGGGTCTAACTTGAGTCATGTAGAGTGGATTCTATTTTTTAGGAGCCCTGGTTGAGTTTAATTTGAGATGTAATAATTTCATTTAGTTTATTTGAGTTAAAGTCTATTAAACTAGTTCCAACTGTTGGAGGAACTAGTGAGAGGTCTAGTAGTGAGTTATGCACTCTATGATCAATCATATAAATAATAAATTAGCCATAAATAACTCATGCATGTGTGAACTAAGAGTTACCTAGTTGAGATTGGAGTTCAAAGGCAATGTACTATAAGTTTTATAATCATACAAATTATACAAGTGGTGTATGGAGTCAGAGGAGGGCCCTATATGGATTGCGCAGTATTAAATGGAGATTTCCATAATTAATAGGGGTTAGTTACCCAAGGAAACAACGCAAGGAATTAGGTATCTAGGCAAGTAGAAAATTTCCTAATTATTGACATAGGCTGATCTAGGAAACAGTGAGACAGATAGAGATAGTGGAGAGGTTTCTTAGGCTTGAGAAATGCATTGTAATTTACTCATATTTTCTGACTAATGCAATATACAGATAGTGGGATTTTTAGCTATGGATTTCCCCAGGAAATCATTGTGTGATGTGTTGATTGAATTCTTTCTCCTGTATACCTTGTGATTTCACGATTGTTTAAATCGGTTTCCATAATTGGTAGAGTAGATTCAAGTATATTGTTTTAGAAAATTACAATTAGCGGTTTGAATATATAAGGAATTTCTACATGGTATCAGAGCTAAAATCACTATAGAAGAGAATAATACGAGTTTGTACTTGCAGGAGGAGAAATTTTTGTAGATATTTTCTCTAGAGCTAGCAATAGGATCAGATTGGTGTTTTATGGTATGAGGCTCAAGTATGCTCTTAAGGGTAACTATAATTTTATTACCTCGAGAGAACATATAGAAGCAGTTTTGGAAGATCACATATTGAAGGAGTTGATTGATAAGTACATCCTGAAACCAACTCCAAATGATGCATAGGATCTAGCAGAGTGGAATAAGTGTGTCACAAAGGAAAGAAGGATTCTACTGGAAGGAGTTCGAGATTGTCTCAAATCTCTAAGGAAAGGAAACTCCATATGAAATGTGGAAGTCCTTGATAGATTTTTTTCAGAAGAGTAGTGACCACAGGAAGCTGGAATTGAAGGAAAATATTAGGAAAATAAAGATGGAGAAGGGCAACACAATACCAAAGCACTTGATCAGGTTCACTCAATGTCAGGATGAGCTTGGAAGTGTTGGTGTTATAGTTTCCGAATATGATATTGTGAGCCTAGAACTCCTAGGCCTTCCCAAGAGCTGGCACAACTTCCAGGATTTGGTAAATGGGAGGGAGAAGCTACCAGAGTGGGAGCGTTTGTGTTCTGACTTAGTGCAAGAAGAGATTTGGCAAGACACCAGACCTCATCCAAAGAAGTTGACGAGGATTTTTCATTAGTAAACAAAGAAAATAAATCCAAAGGAAAGACGTCCCAATGAAAGGAGGGAAAGAAGAAATAATTTTCCAACATCAAGTTTTTTCACTATCACAAGTTTGGGCACTATGCCACTAAATTTCCAGAGAAGAAGGAAAGCAAGAAGGAGCCTGCAATAGCAGCAGTAGGTGAATCTCTATCTTCAAAATTCAAACTTGATTTCACTCTCATTACATGCATGAAAATTATTGTAATGGGAAGCATGTGGTATCTCAAAAAAATTTCGTTGTTCCATATGATGAGGAATAGATATATCTTCAATGACTTGGAGGAGAAAGACCTCAAGCAAAACATATAATTTGGAGATGATGGGATGTATAATGCGACTAGTATTGGTAAAGTTACTTTTCAGAGGGATTCTGGCTCCCCTCTTAGACTCACATATGTGTTGTTTTTTCCATGGCTAAGGAAGAATCTTGTTTCCATTGCGATATTGGAAGACCATGGCTACGATGTGATATTTACGAAAGGGAAGGTTTTCCTTAGACATATAGCCATGAAACAGGTGAAGCAGATCAGTGTGAGATTTAAGAAATTGTATGCACTTGAGGTCGAAGATGCATGAAAAGCCTTGAGGTGCGAGGAAAAGGGTAGAGACTTGGTGGTTGAGAGGGAGCATGAATTACCTCTCAACATGCTGTAGAAAATCATTAACACAACTATAATACCATGTAGAAATTATATCAATGGACTCGATCCGATCATGTAAATTACTAAAGTAAGATACTAAATCCTTCTACAATATTTTAGGAATATAAAACATGATTGCTCAATCCCATGGAAGTAAGAGAAATAATTATACACAACACCATATATTCCTAGGGAAAGAAACTGCTTAAAACCCCTCCATATTTATTGTATAATCAACCAAGGAATCATGAAACAATACAATGCATTTTTGATTTGTTTGGGCCTTTGTTTTGAACAACACAATTTTGAGTTGTGGAAGGCTAGGAGTGGAAAGAATAGGTGTCAGATCACAATTAAGGAAGGCAAGGAGTCGTTGTGGTTGCCGAGAACTGGAAGACAGATGGTGGAGCACATGCAGGCGACAACACAGATGGGAGGAATGGGGGACAGTGAAAAAATAGGGGGAATCCCAGAAGTAGATTCGATCGCGGAAAAGAGACGAGAAGCAATGCAGCGAAAGGGAAAAGCTAAGAACAGAGGGGGCAAGGACTAACAGTGCCAGTCGGCAGGAGTAGATAAGCAAGAAAAGAGAGAGCTGGAAAGGGGTTTTGGGTAATGTCGTAGCTCTGCGGAGCCTGTATGTATTGTGTTGTGTTATGTTGAACTCTTTGGAGTATGATATGTAATATTTGGTTGAATTAATAGAAACAAACTCATGTTGAGTTGTGGGATATGAGATGTATGACAATAGTTGGTAGATGTATGTTCAGATAATGTCAATTTTTTTATGTTTGTATTGTTTATTGCTAAATGGTAACTTGTATCTCAAATCAGATGCAATGAATATGCTTTGTGTAGTGTAATGTTTAAATAGACGTTAGCGATCCCTCTTAGGTATTAATGGTCTAGCTTTCAATCTTAGTAAGGTCATGACACGCCTCGGGTGAGACTCCTTGCTCTCTTAGGCAAGGTGATAATGTTAGCGTTGTCCTAGACTACAGTGGAATCTTGTTGGCTCTAAGTCTAAACCTAGGTCTTGCCTAGAGACCTCTTTTTTCGCCAAAAAATGGTTCCATTGTCATGACCGGAAAAATTAACTAGAATCTAGATCATGTTATCGAGGATCTATGAAAGAGAATTGCATAACTGGTGGGATAATCATGTAGATCAGTTCATATTGCAACAGGCAGAGCTTCAACAACAGAAGGACCAAGTTTTGTTTTCTGATTCAATGAGTGATTTGTACGGAATTTTCAGGGGAAAATTTCCTGAAGAGCTCCATAACTAGTTGCGAATACTCCAGATCAAGTAAATTCCTGGAGGATTGTGTCGATCCCATTGTAGTTGGACACATACAAACCTGAAAACATTACATTGATTAGATACAGACTTAACCTGAGCAGTAGCTGTTTGGGTGCAGACTACTTTGGAGGGGTACATTGTAGATTTTGTAGCCGAATGTTATCAATCTTTCACAAAAGCAGAAGATATATTTAAATATGGGTTACGTGGAAAGTTGTTGAAAGAAGTCTTGTTGTGGATTAAAGCTTTAATGGTGGAAAAGGGGCTAATGATGTTCCAAAGTCCCGTGATGGAGGCTTAAACCTCCAGTGCTAGGGGAAGGATCTTAAGGAAATATGCTACGAACAAGGAAAAAAGGGGAATAGGGATATGGATGCTAGAACCTACAGTAGGTTGAGAGAGCTGAGAGCACATCAGAGGGAGTAGATCGCTGAGAAGTGGTGTGAAAAAACGATACGAGAGTTTGAGATGCAAGAAAGGAATAAGCAGAGAAAGGAAGATGCACCACAAGTGACATAAGGGAGAAAAGGAAAAGTGGGACCCAAAGGAATGGACGGGTCCATCAAAGAAGTTAGGAAAGTTATTAGGAGCCCATCTCGAATAGAGAAGGGAAAAAAGTATAGTGAAGAGGAGGCCACATTGTTACACCATTTTTTGGTCATCTAACCTATTATCATTAGATGGACTCAAGTACATCATGTAAGACCAATTTTACCCTAAGTAAAATTGCTTTCACTATGTAAAATAACTTAATAAAACACATTTATTAGGTTGTTTATGGTCTAAACAGGAAACCCCAAAAGGAAATATTAAACAAACCTATATTTGTTTGATTTTCCTCGAGGAATAATTAATTAAACAATAATTTAATTATTATTCCTGGTCATGTTTAACCCAAAACAAAGAAATTAATTAGATAAATCTTTATTTATCTTATTATTTTCTAGGAATAATTATTTAAATCTTATTTAAATAGTATTCCTTGTTAAATATGACTAAATCACCCATAAATAATTAAATAAATCATTATTTATTTGATTATCTTTCAACCACTTCCTTAAAATGATAAATAAATCATTTATTTATTTATTATTCACAAATAAAGGGATTTGACCTAAGTCAAATACTTTTCCCTCCAACAAATATAATAAAATATTCCATAAAAGGTGGATCTAGATTTGGTTAATGTTATTTTAATCATGCACCAAGATCTAGAATGACTCAATATTTTGTTATAAATAGGAGGGTTTCTCCTACCATTCTTCACCTTTTGTTGCCTATTAGATCACTCTGGATCTATACTCTTGGTCTGACTTTGAGCCATTATCATTGTCATATTTTCCATTATTTGCTGTGTGAGCTCCCTTTGAGTTCTATCTTTTTCTGGGTTTTCTACACCAACAAGAGAGAGAAATGCTAGATCTGAAGTGCTGAGGACTTCCAAGAACCCATCCCATTGAGGAGAATTGGAAACATCTTCTTGTTTTCCTCCCAAGTTCCCTTAATACAAAAAATTCTTTCAAAAATTTTTCTTGTCTTGTCTCTTGGATATATGGAGCAAAACCTTCCTTTTCACTGCTTAATGTCTTTCTATGCATAGATCTGGTTTTCGTAGCACTTGTCTTGGTCAACTAACTGCAGATCTGAAGATATTGACAGCCATATTTGATGTTAGGGCTATTAGTTATGCGTAGCTAAAGTGGTATTTTTTCGTACACTTCGACAAAGGATTCATACTAACAACTGGCAACTCCACACGGGTTTTTAATTACGACCGCTGTCGTTTTTCATATTCCTGCATATCCAGCTACTTCAGACCCTAGGGTTTCTTTTAAGCTTTTTTTTTCCTATTTTTATGTTTTTTTTCACCTATAAAACCCTAAAACATTAAAATTTCTAACTTCTGCGTGTTTCTGGCCCTATTGCGCAGGTGACAGACATCAACCGCAACTGAGACGACAACTTTTTCAGAAATCTGCCGCCGGGACACCCGGAGCTTCAGGTTGCACTTTTCAGCCCAGAAACCGCGACCTGGACTCCAAGTCACACTTTTTAGCCCATTAAATGCGACCTGGGTAGCGGAAAACAGCCCAAAAACTTCTACTTGAGCGAAAAACAGGTCAAAAACTGCGACCTAGACTTTTTTCTGGAATTTTTCTGAAATTTTTCTGGGTTTTGTCTAAACCTCTGTCAGGGTTGTCTGACCTCTGTCTCCGCCCGTTTAGACCTATTATTGCTCTGTTTTACTCAAATAAGTGGGAATCTAGCCCCCTAGGGCCTCAGTACCCTCCACTTTTTGTGGAAGAGTTTTAGCTGCCGTAAGTGTCTAAATTTTCAGAGTTTTCAGCCATTTCTTTTTCAGATCTGATCCCTCCTTTTCAGATCCCTTTAAATCAACTCCTCTCCCTTTCAAATCACCTCCTGAAGTTTTTTTTGGATCTACCTTTAGGGCTTCCTCCTTGTCCCTTCTACTTTTTGCTGATTTCCTCCTTTTCTACAGCCACCTTGCCTCTGCCTCTTGGCTGTGTTCTACACCTCTTTTCAGCAGTTTTCCCCTTTAGATCCCTGTCCCTCCCGACCTTAGATCTATTGGCCACTTTTTCGTGTGTTTTGAATATATTTTTTCCCTCTTTTAGATTAGTTTTGAGAGACCCGCCTTCTTGGGTTAGGTCGATGCATTAATCGCTGTTAATTTTCTGTTATTTCAACATTATATACTGTTTTCTGCAGAATTATTTTTAGTTACGCAGCACACTTTTTCTTTTGCTCTCAAAATGACAAGGGTTTAAAAATTAAAATTAACGCACACCACACACTCACCCTAAGCGAAGAAGAGCCTGATTAACACCGCCAGGAAAAGACTTTAAAATCAATTGACACTGCACCTATCTGCCCTTGTTTTGACATTGTAATCTCTTGGTTTGCACCTCCCTGCCTTTGTTGGTCATTCTTCTTCCCCTTGTGCTGTGTTTTTGTTGTCATCATTGTGCCCCCAAGGCGCACATCCCGGAGACTTCTTGGCCTTCACCCTCAGTTTCCGGTCAGTCGACCTACTCCTTCCCGCTGTCGTAGAGTTAGACCTCCTCCGAGTCCGCACTCCGACTCCTCTTCTGGTTCATTGGGTTCTCCTTTTACTTCTGGTTCTCCCCTTGTCACCTTCACTATGTCTGGTCCAGGGCCTAACGCTAGCGGTAATCCCGGCCCTAATGTCGGGACCGCTACTAGCGGAACCGCCATAGGAACTACCTCGGCTGCGCCCTTGCTCCCCTTCATGGTAGGCCTCAGCCTCCCCGATTTGGACCGGTTGAAAAATGACCCTATACACCATGATGCTAGTTGGCCTGCTATGCCGACAAATCTCCCTTCTGACATCCCCAAGTTTGAAGGCCTTGCTGGAGAAGATCCTTCAAATCATGTCCGATATTTCCACATGTGGTGTTCATCTACCTCCATTACCGATGACTCTGTCCATCTTCGGTTATTCCAACGAACGCTTACAGGCGCAGCTTCTAAGTGGTATGTTGATCAGGCCCCTTCCTCTCATACCACCTTTGCGACTCTTGCCCGGGCTTTTTTATCTTACTTCCAGCTTCCCCTTCGTTATGACACTGGTATCAAACTTTTGACTTCTTTCTGTCAATCATCTGCGACCTGCCTATCCGATCATGTCCAGGAACGGTGGAGAAGAAAGAGCCTATGTCAATCCCCTACTTTCGAAGACTGTGTCTACATGGACTGGTTCCTTAGATCTCTCTTGCCTCCTATCGGGAAAGATGTCGCATCACATTTTCCCCAAACCGAAGAAGCCGCCCTCCAACTGGCGTTAAAATATGACTTGATCTACGCTCAGACAGGTTATGTTTATACCGTTCTACCTGATCTCCCCAGACCTGGTGGTGTCAATGCACAGGGGGCACCTCATGCCGCCGACGGTATCGTTGGAGCTCTCTCTCATCCATATGCCCAACCTCCCATGGGTTATGGTTTTCCTGGGGGAGGGGGCAGCACCTCCCGCACTTGTCCCCCTCCTGGTAGCACGTATCCAGGATATAACATACCTCCTCTTTTGGCCCAACCTCCTGGTCACCATACTGTTACCCAACCCCCTTATTATTCGTATCCGCAGTTTAGTGCTCTAGCTCCTCCAGCATCCGCACCTCCGCCTCCCTGGCCTTCTCAACCCCTGCAACAGCAGTCACCGCCCCCTCAAGAGCAGGTGGATGCACGGCAGGGATTCATGGCTACCCAACCACCTGACAGACAGGTGGCCACTCAACCTTCCCCTTCTGGTTCCTCCAATTACCAGATTCTCATGATGAAATCTTCTCCACCTCCAACCGTCGACCTTAACCTTCAAACTCGGTCCCATCAGTACCCCAAGCCTCCCACTCTGTCTGTCCCTGAGTCACCTTCTTTAGGGTCTACAGATCCTCTTTCGACATCCAATGGTCCCTTGCATATCCCTCACCCCAAATTTGAGGTTGATACCAAGATTCCTCAGGGACCATTACGCCGAAATGCTGCTTCTGGTCGAGCTGCTCATTCATATAGCATCGTAGATGATTTGGCACAATCTCCTGCTGTCATTTCAACAAGGGAACTCCTCCAGTCATGCCCTTCTCAAAAGAAGGCTCTACTATCTACCATGGGTGCTGTAGATCCTGCTGATGACCAAATGATTGTTTTCGATGCCCATCAATCAGAACATCCTGCACTTCCTGCTTCCGTCGCCTTCCAAATCACAGTAAAAATCTGGAACGCTAACGTTTCTCGGTGTATAATTGATGAGGGGGCATCCACCTGTGTGATGTCCGCCTCATTTTGGAAGCAACTCGGATCTCCTGAGCTGGCCCCTTCCACAATCACCCTTCGAGCGTGGGACGACCACGCCTCCGAGCCCATTGGCCTCTTCCGTAATTGTCCTATCACTCTTGCGGGCAAGACTGTTTGCGTTGACGTCGAAGTCATCGACGCCCCTCTAGATTACAACATTCTCTTGGGGCGAAGCTACACCTATGCCATGTCTGTTGTCCCATCCGTGGTTTTTCGCAAGATTTCATTTCCTCACAATGGAAAGATAGTCACCATTGACCAGTTGACATATCATGAGCCAAAATCTCAGACCTCCCCTGAGACGACCATCTCTTCTGTAGCCAATCAAAAAACTGTCGATTCTTTGACCAGTGTCTCTCCCGGTGTCTACAAAGACTCCTCTTTTCTTGGAACCTTCCCTGGTATTCCTCCTCCTCCTGTCTCTGACCCCAGCTCATCAAATGTTTGCATGATGCAATCGTCTCGGGCTGCTCTCAAGCAACCTACTTCGGCTAGTCAGCAACCGCGCTCTCTGCAACCTGCTCCTAGTCCTTCACCTGCAGCTGGTAGTCCTGAGCCTCTTTATCCTCCTAGAATGGTTCCTCCAAGAATTAGCCATTTAGGAGCCGTCCCACCTGGCTATTACCCCTCTGGTCAGATACCGTTCCTAGCTCCCCCACCAGGAGTGTACGCGGTACCTGTCATGGCCACCCTCTCTCTTCCTAACCTGACCCTTGGGATTCCTGTCTGGTACCATGATCCTCTAGCCGCAACCCCGCCTGGTCAACCTAAACCTTATATTTCTTTGACCCCGGTTCAACCGGTCCCCATGACTTCTCCCGCTGCAACAGTGCCTCAGTCACCTCAACAGGAACCACCTCTTGTTGCGACCGCTTTGGGTAAGAAGGGAAAAGCTCGCAAGGGGGCATCAAAGGACAAGGCTGCCCCGACAAACCCTGCCCCTCCTTAGCCTCCAAAGCATACCATCCAGTGTGCTTTGTGTGATGTTGTCGGTCACACCTCCCATACCTGTCCTGAATTGCTTCATCTCAAGCCCATGGTTAATGTTGCGTTCCCTGAGTCCATGGTCCTGGAAGCCTCTGTTCCTTCTACAACCATGGCCAAGAACCCCAAGACTATTCACACCAACCACCCCTGTGCTTTGTGTGATCTCCATGGCCATTACACCCACCTTTGTCCCCGCCTCAAGGACTTCCGCACCTCTCTAGCCGCGGTCTGCCAATTCGAGGCCACGCGCAATGAGTCCACCTCTCCCCTATTTGTGCATTTTGCTTTGGCAGAACTACCAGACATGACTGCTCCCATTGACATTCCCCCTCCTGATGTCGAGATGACGGAGCCTTCGTCCAACATTTTCTACCTATCATCATCCATGAGACCCTCGAGGAACATTCCCTCTGAATCCTCCCCTGTTGTTTCGCTTGACCTTCCTTCAGTGATCACCTTGGGCTCAACATCGGTAAATCCTTTACCTACTTACTCTTCTATCACCCCTTGTGACGATGCGCATGTGAACCCCTCTTCTCATGATGATGATTCAAGTAGCTTCGCCACGTCAAGTGGTCTTTCTTCCACCAGTCACCCCATCTTCTATCACGATGACGACATTATGGAAAAAATCCCCACCCCTGACATTATCTATTCCCCCTTACATAGAACCCATGCGTTCACACCACATACACCTTGTGGCCATTACATTGAAACCCAATGTTTGGGTAAGGGGGCACCCACATTTGAGAGACCAGGAGAAGCAATTCTCCACAACTCTCCTAGTGTATCTAGTCGTGTTGACTTTAGTACCAATATTCTTCCACATTTTGAAGAACCTCTAGAGTCCCATATCACTTCAGATCACTCTAGGGATGATACCCCTTATCGTTCCCTCATCTTCCATCAGCAACCCAATCTCTTAGACATTGTTGTTGACCACCCTATGGGTTTTCTAGGAGAGCATCAGTTCATTATCTCCAAATCCTCTCTTTGGGATAGTGACACCATGTATGCCAACCCGAAAACTTAAAGTCCATTTGCTTCATATATGCAGTACTAAAAGAGATTGGTAATCCTCCATTTCCTTTCTCAAACTGCATAACCATAATGAAAACAAATGGCACACCAGATCATTAAAATGTGTTTAGATTCCCCTTTTTCTAAATACATTTTGGCATGAACACACCATGCTTGGGGGCACCTATGCCCCTCAACCATAACCCTCCTCAAAATCGAATTTCTTCACTTGCAACACTCATACTATGGGCACCATTTGGCCTCCATACTTATCCATGCTCGTGTTGATGTTCGTCGTGAGTTACCATCTTGTACTCATGTTTTCATGGTCCCCCATTGGACCTTTACTGTGTGGCAGCACCATCAAGTCACCCTTGTTTAGAGCATCCAAGTGGAGTCATCATCGCATTCATGGAGTCTATCCCGAGTCCCTTTGTACCCCGCTATAGTCCTCCAACCTTCCTTGCTTGGTCTCTCTCTTGTGTCGCACATTATGGCATTCAATCCCACTGTCCCCTATCCCTGATGATATTGTGTCAGTCGCTGCCATGTCATTCCTGCCCTTTATGCTCTAGCAAGGGAAGTCGTCCATTCGCTACTCAGTCCCCTCCATTCCACCATCATCATTGATATTAGTCTGTCTGTTGCTCTACTATTTTCTCTCGTGCCTTAGTTGAGGATCCCTTATCGCCTCACCTATGGTGGACCTCCTTCTGTCGACATCAGCTCATTCATTCTAGAAGACAGGTCTAGAGGGAGGTGTACCTTGGTTCCAGCTTCCACTCTTGTTTGGTGCCTCGGATCAGGCAAAGGGTTTTCTCATTACCCTTTGACTTGATTGTTTCTCAGCTCTAGCTCCTTTCAGCATGATCGAGATCCGTATACTTGATGGTTCAGTGATGCAGCAGCAACTCTTGGTGATTCCCGGGTGTGTGTGAGATGTATCAACCCTCATGAGGGGGTGGCCCTACAGGTAGCCCCCCACATGCCCGGATGACCTCTTCATTGCAGCCCTCGATGCAGCTCCATATATTTGCTGATGTCGGCCTTAGCCACTTGCAGCGCCTCTTTGATTTGCATGTCTCAGTCAGATTTTGCGAGCCCTTCCCCATTTCTAGGGGGCATTTGGGTTATATTTGTATCTCATGTACTCAGATATTATTGTATAAGTCCTGGATGTTATCCCAGGCACAACATGTATGTGGGATCCCTCATTGTATTTCTATCTGGCTCATGTTTATGCCGGTTGTACTTTATGGTTTGGTCCCTTATTTACTGGACACACCATTCTTTTGTACTTTGTCTCGGCGGGCATAGGTATGCCTCCCCCGCCGCCTTTAGCACAGGTACCCTCTCATAAAAAGAGACTTCTTGCACCTGTAAGTCTCGTCTCCTCAGGGTCTAGTCCTTCAGCACATTAGTCTACCTTACATTTCTCTCTCTGACTTCCCTTTTGATGTCTGGTGATTGAGTTCTTACAACATACTTCGGTCATACAATTTGCTCCTAACACTCGCACGCTGGGGGGAAATCTGTTACACCATTTTTTGGTCATATAACCTATTATCATTAGATGGACCCAAGTACATCATGTAAGACCAATTTTACCCTAAGTAAAATTGCTTTCACTATGTAAAATAACTTAATAAAACACATTTATTAGGTTGTTTATGGTCTAAACAGGAAACCCCAAAAGGAAATATTAAACAAACCTATATTTGTTTGATTTTCCTATAGGAATAATTAATTAAACAATAATTCAATTATTATTCCCGGTCATGTTTAACCCAAAACAAAGAAATTAATTAGATAAATCTTTATTTATCTTATTATTTTCTAGGAATAATTATTTAAATCTTATTTAAATAATATTCCTTGTTAAATATGACTAAATCACCTATAAATAATTAAATAAATCATTATTTATTTGATTATCCTTCAACCACTTCCTTAAAATGATAAATAAATCATTTATTTATTTATTATGTACAAATAAAGGGATTTGACCCAAGTCAAATACTTTTTCCCTCCAACAAATATAATAAAATATTCCATAAAAGGTGGATCTAGATTTGGTTAATGTTATTTTAATCATGCACCAAGATCTAGAATTACCCAATATTTTGTTATAAATAGCAGGGTTTTTCCTACCATTCTTCACCTTTTGTTTTCTATTAGATCACTCTGGATCTAAACTCTTGGTCTGACTTTGAGCCATTATCATTGTCATATTTTCCATTATTTGTTGTGTGAGCTCCCTTTGAGTTCTATCTTTGTCTGGGTTTTTTACACCAACAAGAGAGAGAAATGCTAGATCTGAAGTGCTGAGGACTTCCAAGAACCCATCCCATTGAGGAGAATTGGAAACACCTTCTTGTTTTCCTCCCAGGTGCCCTTAATACAAAAAATTCTTTCAAAAATTTTTCTTGTCTTGTCTATTGGATATATGGAGCAAAACCTTCTTTTTCACTGCTTAATGTCTTTCTATGCATAGATCTAGTTTTTGCAGCACTTGTCTTGGTCAACCAACTGCAGATCTGAAGATATTGGCAGCCATATTTGATGTTAGGGCTATTAGTTATGCGTAGCTAAAGTGGTCTTTTTTCGTACACTTCGACAAAGGATTCATACTAACACACATGCCCCAAGGAGAAATCCGATGTGGAGCTGCATGGTGCGATGGAGCAATTGTTCCAAGAGAGGCCGATGACCATAACTTAATGTAATACTATTCCCCATGTTTCAAGTAGCAGTAGTCCTAACCTTCCCCTGGTACTTTACCATTCAACTGATAAGTTCTTGATAAAATTGTGAGATTCTAGCAAGTTATGTAGTATTCAGTCTACATTGTATATAGCAACTAGTAGTAGTACTAGCACCATGATCTCTCAGTCAGGAAGTAAAGGTTTCATATTAGTCCCACCGACATAAGTAAATATGGCAGGATCATTTATCCGATACTCGGAATTTTCCGGAAAAAGTAATGATGATGTGGAGCAACATTGGTAGCTGTGTGAAGCAATTTGGAGGGCTCGATAGACACCAGATGCAGTTAAATTAATCAAATTTCAAACTACACTAAGGGAAAGAGATTTACGTTGGTTTATCAAATGGTCAGAGGTGCATCAAAACCCAGTGATATATGATGTTAAGAGAGAATTTGTACAATAATTCAAGCTACTGTAGACTAATTAGGAAG
Organism: Pinus albicaulis; assembly: GCA_034641835.2. Lineage (NCBI taxonomy): Eukaryota > Viridiplantae > Streptophyta > Pinopsida > Pinales > Pinaceae > Pinus > Pinus albicaulis. The sequence continues at coordinate 166,375,181 of CM076583.1, read as the reverse complement.
AATTTTTCAAATTATGGGAAATTAAACAGATGGAAGGAGAAAAAGCCTGGGATCTAATGAGAAGTTTTAAAGACACAATTGGGAATCTAAGTTACCCAATTGATCCAAATCACCAACGAGACTGGTTCATTAAAGCACTTTTAACCTTGACAAGAACACCTCTGACCCTACAAAATATTGATACCCTTCAATATGCACTAGAACAAGCAATGAAAATAGAAGCAATGGCTAGCTACCCGCAAGATTTTAGTGGGGGAGTAGCCGCGCAAGACCCATCTATTTTGGGACTGCAACATCAAATAGCCAGTTTGACGGAGAAGCTAAAAGATATTTAGCCGGTGCGACCCACACGACCCAATGTGTGGTGGACACATTATCTGTTGGAAGGACATGTAGTTATGGAATTCCGAAGCTTGTGGGGAGCTAATGTTGGTACTTCAGTAGCCGGAGCGTAAGGGGACCCGCCAGTAGGAGGATTTGCACAAGTAAATACTCAAGGGCTATACCAACCACAACCCCATTTCCTAGGATTTCCTAATCATCAAAATCAGATAGCAGCAGAATGTTGTGAAATATGCAAAGGTATTAGTCATCCTCCACGTTTATGCCCAATCCTGCAAAAGTATTAAAATGTTCCAAAAAATGTCTATTGTGAATTTTGTGTTTTAACAACCCATCATACAGAGCAATAAAGGGCCCTAGATTCATTGGTAGACCGACTAGAGAGATCATCCTACACAGTAAATGAGACTCCAAGAGGACGAGGAGGAGGAGGAATGCGAGGCAACAAAACTGGAGGAAGTGGATATGTAAGATGTTACAATTGTGATAAGGAAGGCCATGTAGTGAGGGAGTGCCCAATACCAAGATGATCATGGTGTTCCAAATGTAGAGTGAATACACATTCTAATGAGGACTATCCAGAGCTAATCAAAATATGGGAACAAAGAACTAGGCAATGAGGAGCCAATCTGGTTAACGCAGAGCCAAAGGTAGTCGAGACACAGCCTCTGCCAAGTGTAGCTATAATAACACAAGGAGGGAAGAAAAAAGGGGAGGATGCACGAGAAATAGACCCGATAAAGTTAGTCAATCCTACATCTCCAAAGAATATTTTCAATCCGGAGCGACATAAGCAATACTTTAAAGAAGCATTGGAAAAATTATCAAATCTAGAGGGTCACAAGGGTATGGAGCTGATGCAACCATCCAAAGATAACTACCACAGGGACACTTATAGAAGAATGGTTTTGATTGTTCCTGAAGATTGTAAATGACGAACAGATGCTGGAGCAGTTGAAACAAAATCTAAAGATGGTAGTCCAAGGAGGAACAGAGCATGAGGACTCAAGTAATGCTAACCTCCATGAAAAGTATATAAGAAGAGTAAAAATAAACAAGAGGAGAACGGGAAAATAAATTTGCATAAATTCTCAAGTTGCGGGATTCTAGATAAGGGACACAATGTTGGATCTCAGATCAGATGTCAATATTTTTCCTAGAAAGACATGGGAAGCATTGGGAAAGCCAAAATTTTTATACTCTCCTATACAGCTAAGAATGGCAAACCAATACTGCATTGTACCGGTAGGGAGGTTGGAAGAAGTTGAAGTAAATGTTGCGGGACTAAAAATTTATACGAATTTTGTAGTGATAGATATTATGAGGGACAATGATCCCTACCCAACCCTGTTGGGGATAGACTGTGCTTTTGAAAATTATGTAGTTATTGATTTGAAGAAGGAGCTTATGATATTTGAAGATGTTGAAGTCAGAGTGGTCCAACCACTGGATCCATATCAGGGACCCCGATACATAGAAACTGTCGAAAATAGAGAAGATGTAGAACTTCTTGATCAAATTTACCAAATGACGGCTGGAAAAAGGGAAGATTACATTAATCATATAGTAGGAAGAAAAATAATTTGGAGGAGTGTTCAGAGTTCCGATGTGGGATCAGAAGTTTCCTGGGATGACTGGCAACAAGGAGGATATGAGATTAACACCAGAAGATGCGACACTATTCACAGAGTTAATTGGATTTTCAAAGAGGTAAGGGGTTACCCAACTCTTACAAATATGCAAAATGTGAACACATTCATTAAAAAAATTGAAGATAAGGTACCAGAAGAGCATAGAATTCCTGTCATGGATGTAGCGTTACAATCCACTTAAGCAAGATGGTGGGAAAACCCTCACAACTCTCTTAGTAGGTGGGAGTACATAACTAGAGCATTAAAAACAATATTTCAGGTGGCTTCAAGATTGTAAAAAGAAAAAAAGTACGGAGGAGATTCAGATCCCCAAGTACACATAAATACATGTGAATGTAAGTGGAAAGTGGAAAAATACCCGATATTATTGTGGGTACATAACTTCATACATTCATTAGACACCATCCTGCAAGCTTGGTACTTGACAGAAGAAAAGAAGAGACCGAAATACATCTGGGAGACAGTGGCAGAAAGATTTATGCAGGGTTTTTCTTTCGAAGGGGATACAAAGCAGATTACGGAGACCCTACAAGAAATCGAAAGAACATTGTTTTTCCCAAAGCTTGAGGAAACTGAAGAGACGCTTATTTCAAATTAGAAGGTCAAGTCTAACTATCAGGAAGCAGCAACATGCAAAAAGATAAACATGGAGATAGATGATGATGATTTGGAAAATATTTGACATTTTTCTTTTGAAGAGAAGGAAGGAGAACGAGAAATATAGGAGGAACCTACCACTAAAGGACTACACCTGTTACCCTTAAAGACAAGGAAACAAAATATTGGGAGCAAAGAGACACCCAAGATTGCATCTATAGGATATTATTGGGACACGGAGGCCATAAAAGAAATTTTTGATCTTCTAAAATAATATGAAGATCTATTCCCATTATTAGTAGAAAAACTAAAAGGAATTAAAGGAGATTTGGGGGAGATGCGCATAATACTGAAACCTGATTCCAGGCCAATAAAACATAGACCTTACAGCCTAAACCAAAGGGTGAAAGAAAATTTAAAAGTAGAAATAGAAAAATGCTGAATGCAGTATTGATCTTCCTAGTTGAGGAGGCAGAATGGATCAGCCCAATAGTGATAAAAAGTAAAAATGAGAAATTAGAAATCAAAGTGTGTGTAGACTATAGGAGTCTAAATAATGCATGTATCCATGATCCTTTTCCAACAGCATTCACCAAAAAAATTTTGGATAACGTGGCGGGAAATGAAGCATACTCATAGTTACACAGCATTTTTTCACTATCCCTACAATCCCCATCTCGCCCATTGGAGGGTCGTTTCTGCGACCAATAAGCAGTGTCATGCCTTGAAAAAACCATCACTGCATTCCTTTGCATGAGAGTAACATTCATCTTGTTGACAATTCCCTATGTAGGACTGTAAAAACCCTTGTTTTTGCCTTAGCGCGAGTAGCCAGTTACACTACCGCGTTGAGCTGCAAATTTAACACTGAGCCCATGCCAGTTGGCGCTCTGTGTTCGTTAAGAACCCGTGCCAAGCTGTTTATGGAATTTAAAAAAAAAATAGAGGTGGAGGTTCTATTCCAACCACCTCAAGGATGAGTCATTGGGAGTGGTTCAACTAAAACAACCACAGAATCCCTCCTTTAGTTAATAGTTTCCACCTCCCTTGGAACTCTCCTAAAGGATAGGACTCCCTCCCACCTTTGTAGGGATCCCAACCTCCTCCTTATCCTCTATAAAAGAAGTTATCTCCCTTAGTACAAAATAGCTGAATGGCTGAATAGCTGAGCTTGGAGAGTTAATACTGTAGTTGAATGAATAGAGAAGATAGATAGAAGGAATTGCATTGAGGAGAGCTTGAATCCATGTCCTCATTCTGTCCGAATACCTTGACAGGTACTGAGAAGTGCTTCGGCTGAACCCTGCTGGAGGAGATTGCGACGTCAAAGCATCGATTGTACCTCTTCCTTCTACTTATATATACATGACTATTGTTTGGTTCCACTATTGTGTTATGATGTTTGTGTAATGCGATAGGTTTAGCCCTCTTTGACGGGTTAATAGTAGTGAGTGAAACTATGATGTCGTATGTTGTTCTTGTTTCTTGTTCTATGTGTAGGTATTTGGGCGTAACAGCGAACGGATTGTGATTTTCCAAGGCAAGAGCGAGAGGCTACTACTCTTTCCGCAATGATGACAACATTGGATTCCAGGTAGGCCATTCTACCGTGTCTCTTGTTCATTCATTAACTAGGAAGCAACACTTCAGCGTGTCCTTTTGTTTCTAGACCCACCCAGGGCTAGAGAGATTGTCTTTGTCCACAGAGAGGATTTACCTACGTGAAAAATTGGTGACTCCACTGGGGAATCAGTGCGAGTTTTTCATTTCATCCTGTTGGGTCAGTTTTGATTATCAATTTCATTTTCTGTCTTTTTCTAGTTTTTTTATTTAATTCCCATCCTCTATTCAGCTCCAGAGTGTCAAGGTTGGCCTCTACTCATTAAATTTTGGGGTTTTCTCTTTTTCCCATAGGTATCTAGCTTGGCACAGTTTTTTTCTGAACAGTCGCGCCGATTGGAATAGGTTGCTCTCTTTGCATTCGCACGAACCCCTATATGGTGCGGATTACAACTTTACAGTCATGCCAATCCCTGTAGGTTTTAGTTTGACCTCCATAATGAGTCTTCTGGTCAATTGTGCTTGCTTCTGGGTATTTTTTGGGTGTGTTTTAGCCTTTGGAACTATGTTGACTACTGTAGACTTCTTTCTTTCAGTTGTTTGTCCATTTTCCTGTCAGTGTCATTTAAAGGCCTTAGGGTTTCTGAGCATTCTTGTACACTGAGCCTTTTGTTTGAAATGTAAGTCTCTTTGATTGTTGTGAGCCTTGTATTTTTTTGCGTCATTATACTGAGTTTTCCTTATCCTTTTGAGTGTTTTTCTTGAATGGTATTTTCATTTCATCGATTGATCTTTCCCCTTAGAGCTCTAGGCATCGATTAAATTGCTTGTGTTGGGTCGATTTGGGAAATTCTCTCTATTTGATGGAAAGTTTGCTGCATTAGCTTGAATTTTTTGTGTTTGTTTCACTGCGGTTGATTCATTCAATTCTAAATCTCTACATTCGCAAAACTCAAACTAGTGTTTATTTTGTTTTCCATTTGAAATAGTACATTGTGTGCTTTTTTCATTGAAAAAAATGAAAAAAATTGTTTTGCATTCTTTTGTTGCACCAAAATTGAAACATTCCTTTGCATAACTAGCTTTGTCATCTAGGAAGGAATTTCATTTTCAATTTGTTGCTTTAGAGGCATTAGAAGTTTTCTTCTTATATCTTCTTTGTTTATTGTTGTTTGAAAGATTTCTATCCTTCTTATAACTAGCTTTCATCGAACTGAAATGATGTTAATTTTCATATAGTTTTCATTTAGGAAGTTCAGCTCCAAATTTTATAGGTTCTGGAAATTGAAACCTAATTCAAGATTAACTTTAAAATTTACTCAATGAACCTATGGAAACATTGAAACCTAATGCAATATTTCTAGTGGTCTAGGCTAGAGACGTGTTTTGGCGTCTTAAAAGGGAGACCCCTAGAGTTGTGTATATAAAGGGAGACCCCTCTAAGTTGCAATCCTATTATCCATAGGAAGCCGAGTCTGCCGCCTTGTAACCGTGATTCACCGAACATAGCATTCGGGGAGACTACCTGCACGTATGTCAAGTCCTTGGTCATTTATGTTTCATTTGATCACCAAGGTGTATATAGCAGTTCATAGAGACCTGGTACACCCTCTTGCTTAGAATTCCTGAGAAGTCATTTCAATATTTTTGTGACTCTTTAAACAAGATAAAATTTCATCGAGCACTTTTCCTCTCATGCTCGTTTCAAATTGAAAGTGACTAGAGTCATATTTTTCTTGTTTCTCAACTCTTAAAACATGAAACAATGAATTTTGGTTTCAGTGTTATAAAATTAACCACCTACGATCACACGACTATTAAAAGTTTAGTACTTGGCCTGATTTCTTTGGTTCTTTTTTTGGCACCTTTGATTGGTTACTCTTTTCCTTCCTATTCTGATATACCGTCAAAGTGGTGGAACATCTAGTTTCGTCATCCTCACTGCCTCCTAGTGGTGGTTCTTTTCCGGATGTTTCTTTTGAAACCCCTCAATCCACTAGGTCTATTAAGTTCTCACAGCCTATTCTCTCGTCTTTCCAACCCCTTGCTACTCGATCTCTTCTTGACAAGCCAGTTGAGTTCAATTTTACTCCTTCAAGTGCTTGGTCTAGTTTTGGGGAAGAAGGAGACTTTCTTCCTCTTACTTCAGGTTCGCCTTTTATTGCTGCTGCAGTACCTGCTAGTCCTCATAGTCTTTTCGAAGATCTTATGGTGGACTCATATATGGATTCATCCAATCCTGTTGGCAGTGAAGGAATGCATGTTTCCATAGGAGAATATCAACTCTTTCCTGAAGATCTCTCTCATGCCTCTATCCAATATTCTCCACCATCGGTCTCATTTCTTCTTGGATATAGATCCCTGAGTCGAATGATGTCTGGAATTTCCTCCATTGTGCAATCTAGTATAGTAACTCCTCCTCAGAGTTTAGTCCTACCTTCGTTAGGGCTATCACCTTCGACTCCTGGTTCGTTGGTTACTGTCACATATGTTCCAGTTCAACCGACAGTTTGTGTGGCTTCTAGTTCAGTTTCCACTCCTCCTGTGATTCCTGGTGGTCTTACTTTTGAAGAATATCTATTGGTTGTTCAATAGCAGAGTTCTCAGGGTTCTTAGTGGTCTCAGGCTCCTGGTAATCCTTGATTCCATCACTATGATGTTGTTGTTAATCCCGTATATATCTATCCACACCATTATGATGTGTATGGTAATCCGATATATTTGCCTCCTATTGATTCATATCAGGCTTTTTATGATCCTTATCAGACTGTTACTCATTTGGGACCTACCCTTCCTGTGCAACCCTCTATCTTGCAAGGACAACCCTCGTCGGGACAACCTTTAGCTCAGCAGGGCCCTGCTTCTGGTCCACATGGACAACCATACGGTCCACAAGGCCACCCTTCACAAGGTCAGCCTTTGGACAACATGGCCAACCTTCCGATCTTTCGGGTCAGCCTTTGAATCAACCAGGATCATCTTTTGGTCCTGGGGGGAAAAATTATCCGTTACAGGGACAACCTATTGCACCTCAATCACAACTGCACGTTCAGTATGGCCCAAATATTGCGCAACCAGGACAACCCTTTGGTCCTTCTATGGGTCAACCTGGTTATCAGGGAAAACCTGGTCCATTACAAACATCAGGCCAACCTCTCCCATAAGGACAACCTATTGCACCCCAAAAACAGTTTCAACAGCCGGTTCAACCAGCTCAGCAGCTGTTTCAACCTTCCCACCAGCAGATTCCTTTGGTTCCGCAGCCGGTTCTACCTTTTTACCCTGCACAACAGCCTGCTCAACCTACTCTGCAAGGTCAACCTTCTCAACCGCAAGCCGCTTACTACCCTCAAGTTTCATATCAACCGGTATATAGCGTGCCTCAGATTCCTTGCCCTCAAAATCCACCTGTGTATCATCAACCTGAAAGCCATGCTTACATTCCACATCAGAATCCTTATACTGCTTAGCAAGGACCTCCGTGGTCTATTTCGACTCCATATCCTGGTCCTCAACCCCAGTATCAACCAAATTATCCTGCTTCTAATCGCTATGATCCAAATCTTCCGGGATAGAATGTATGGGGACAGAATCCTGCTTAGACTGGATGGAATGTACACACGGGTCCTTATCAAAGACCTTTGATGAATTTTAATAACCAGTTACCATTTTTTGCTACATTGGAATTACTTGATGTGTCAAAGTTGACGAATGATCCCATTCTTCATAATCCCTATTGGCCTCCGGTTCTGACCAAGATTCCTGGTGATTGTCCTAAATTTGAGGGTAAACCCGGTGAAGACCCCCAAACGCATGTTATGACCTACCACTTGTGGTGTTCCTCTAACTCTTGGGTTGACGATTCTATTCAGCTCCATCTTTTCCAGCGAAATCTTACTGGTGGTGTTGCAAAGTGGTACATTGAGTTGTCTCATGGAGTTTTTCAAGATTTCAGTTCCTTAGCTATGGCATTCCTTACACATTTCTAGTTGTCAGTCTGCTATGAGACCGGAACGCACTTCCTCACTTCATTGAAACAGGACCGAGCTACTCATATCTCAGATCATATTCATGAGTGGATGCGACGTCATCGCATGATCAAATTTGAAATTCCTGATCAAGTTCTAACTCATTGGTTCACTACCTCCTTTGTCAATCAGATTGCCAAAGACATAGCTATCGGGGCATGTGTAACCGAGGAACAAGCCATTACTTTAGCCTAGTACCTCGATCTTGTGTACTCTCAATATAGTGCTTTATATGATATCTTGCCTGATGCTCCTCGACCTGGAACTTCTAAACCACCAGCAACTGCATCCATTGACGATATTATTGGTTTGGTATCTCAGACTCCTCAGAAGTCTCCATCTAATTCTAGGAAGTAGAAGTCTACTTCTTCCAATAATGTTTCTTCTCAGCCAAATCCGAATTCTGGAAAACCCAAAAAAGTGAATGTTGTTCAAGCCAATCCTATGGATAATGCTTCTAAAGGTAAGAAGAAGGATAAAGGTAAGGCCAAAGCTGATACCCTAAAACAGGATTCTTCGAAACCTAATTTTGCTTAATGTTCTCAACACAAACCGAAGTATCCTTATTTAATTTGTGATGAAGAGCACTTCACCAAGGACTATCCTCGATGGTTCGAAGTGAGCCGATTTCTCAAAGGCACTCAAGGAGCTCCGACTATTCTTAAAGAACCTTTTCCTACTCAGCAAACTCATATGGTAGAGAAACCTTAGTCCTCTACCCCATTTGGTTCTCAGGTTTTCATGATGAACGGTTTTGCACCCGTTTTTATTACTACTCGATCAAAAGGTTATTCTAGTTCACGTCAGGCAATGGGTAAGGAGATCGTTGATGGTCCTCCTCATCCTCCACCTGTTTTTTGCCCTCTTGAGATTGAACGACCTAATACTAAATCTGTTGTGTGACCACCTTCCAAAGGTGTGCTCCGTAAGTCTTCGTACAATCCTAACGCTCGTGCCACTCAACATTACAGTATTGTTGAGGATTTAGCTTAGGTGCCATATGCAATTTCCGCATTAGAAGTACTTCAGAGTTGTCCATCACAAAGGAAAACATTGTTATCTGCGATAGGTGGGGTTGATCTTGCTGATACTAGCTTGCTTGCTTTCGATTTAGAGAATTTCATCCCGCGACTCCCACACCAAATTGCGCTCATCATTCAAGTTGGTATAAATGGTTTAAACATTCGCCGGGTAGTCATGGACGAGGGTGCATCTACTTGCGTCATGGCATCTACTTGTTGGAAATCCTTTGGTTCTCCAACTCTCACCTCATGACCCAATGCCCTTAAAGCATTTGATGGAAGAGAGTCTAAACCTCTTGGTGTTATTGCTAGTTTACATATCACATTAGAAGGGAAGACAGTAAATGTCAAAGTTGAAGTCGTTGATGCTAAGCTCAATTATAATCTTCTCCTCAGTCGCAGTTGGACTCACGCAATGCTATGTGTTCCATCCAGTCTCTTTAGTGTTTTGAAATTCCTGCACGAAGGAAAGATTATTACTGTTGATCAATTGTCTTTTTTCACTTCTTCTTCTGAGAAAAGCGTTCCATATGTGGATAAGATTCCTACTCCCTAAGAGAGCGTGGAGCTAGGCCATTTCAAGGATCCTACCATCATGGGTATTTTTCCTCTTCCACCACCAAATACTGTTCAGGTCAACATGATTTCTCGAACTGATGACCCATGGTGTATCCCTTCCCCTGAACAGATCGATTCTTTCGGAGATTCGATGTTGTTGAGTCCGATTGAAATGGATTATTGTGAGCTCATCACCGCGTCGGATACTCCGTCCCCTGATTCTGCTCCTTCGAGCATGTCTCTTGACATTTATTTTCAATCCCCTTGGCTTGGTGATTTTTATTTTCCAGATCCTTTGAAATAAGTGTTTCCCTCCGATGAAGCCATCATGGAAACCATGTCTCTGGAAGATCTCTCGTGGGACCATAATCATCATCGTTCCTCATTTCTCCCAATTCTCAGGGCCATGTCTACTTTTCTTGAGCGTTTTGCTTCTCAGCATCCTTCTCCTCCACTTCAAACGCCTTTTTAGATCCATAAAGTTTTTTCAGAAGGTAATTGATAACATTACACAGACGATGCCTATTGACATTTTCGTTAAACAGGGAATTGTCGAGAACATCCATATCGGGGTCACTTGTTCTTCTGATGGAGTACAAGTCTATACTACCCTTTTTTGCGAATTCCATGATGTTTTTGCATGGTCCTATGAAGAAATTCATGACATTGATCCTAGCATTGTGGTACATGCAATTCCTACTTAGCCTGGTTCGAAACCTGTTCGCCAACATCTTCATCCAGTTGATCCTCGGAAAGCTACTACCATTAAAGCTGAAGTGGAAAAGCTTCTCAAAGCTAGTTTCATTTATCGGATTCCCTTGATGGAGTGGGTATCTAAAATTGTTCATGTAGATAAGAAACAGGGCACTATTAATGTCTATGTTGACTATCGTGATATCAATCGAGCTTGTCCCAAGGATAATTATCCTACTCCCTTCATCGATCAGATCATTGACGACTGTGTCGGGAGTGAGATTTTTTCCCTTATGGACGTTTTTTCTGGTTATAATCAGATAAAAATTCTCCTGACTGATCAACACAAGATTGCCTTCATCTATCCTTGGGGTACCTTTGCGTATAAGAAGTTTCCTTTCGGTTTAAAGAATGTTGGGGCCACATTTCAACTTGCAATGTCCTACGCCTTTCATGATATTCGTCACATTGTGTAGCCTTATCTGGATGACCTTCCAGCTCATTCGGCTAAGCGTAGGGATCACCCTGACAATATTTGTTAGATTTTTCTTCGTTGTAGACATTATAACATTCGGCTTAATCTGCACAAGTGTGTCTTCTGTGTTGATTCCGGTAGACTCTTAGGGTTTATCATGTCTCAAGATGAAATTCACCTCGATCCTCTCAAATTTGAGGATATTCTTAATCTCCCCTCTCCTTCCTCATTGCACCAGTTGTAGAGTTTACAAGGGAAAGCTAATTTTTTACGTCGTTTTATACCTAAATATGTCGAAGTAGCTAAAGAATTCACACGATTGTTGAAGCAGGGCATTCCTTTCTGTTGGGATGAAATCGCTCAGAAATATTTTGATACATTGAAGACATTTCTTGTCAATGCTTCGCTACTATGCCCTCCAAATTATCATCGTGATTTTTCCCTTTATTTAGCTGACACTTTCAGCACAATTGCAATGGTTTTGGTACAAGATGATGATGACGGTCATGAGCATGTTATCTATTACTTATCTTGTAACCTTCTCGACCCAGAAACTCGTTATGCTCACGTCAAGAAGTTAGTGTTGGCTGCAGTTCAAGCAGTCCAACGTTTTGATCATTATATTCTCTTACACACAGTGACAGTGATTTATGATTGCAACCCCATGACTTACATCTTGTCTCGAAAATTACTGGGGGGAAAATACTCTAACTGGATTGTTATCCTCCAAGAGTTTGATTTGGAATTTATAGCTACCAAGTCTAAGAAATCATTATTTTTTGTTGATTTGCTTTGTTCTCTCCCTTCTGACTCCGCTCCCTTTCGTTTCGAGGAATCCATTCTAGACGATTCACTTTTCTTGATTAGCACCCTTGATCCGTGGTACGGTGATATCATCATTTATCTCTAGACTTCGTCTTTTAGATCTGAGTTGACGAAGGATGCCCGCCGACGCATCCGACATCAGTCACAACCTTATCGTATAGTCGGGGATACCCTCTATTGTGTCGGAGTAGATTACATCCTCCGTCGATGTTTGACCCTCGAGGAAGCTGAGAAAGTCCTCAAAAACTGTCACGGTGGCGCCTGTGGTGGTCACATGTTTGGTTATGCTACTGCTCAAAAAATCCTTCGTGCTGCTTATTTTTGGCCGTCTATTTTCAAGGATTGCATTGTCGCGGTTCGTAAATGCCATGACTGCCAGATTTACCAGTGCAAGATGCGTGCACCACCCGTTCCTCTTCATCTTGTCATTACTGTTGGTCCCTTTGTGAAGTGGGGCATCGATTTTATGACGTGTAACCCTCACTCGGCCGAGGGGCATGGTTATATTATCATAGCCGTGGACTACTTCACCAAATCAGCCAAAGCAATGCCTACACTTGTCGCCGAAGGTAAGATAGCTGCTCAGTTCATATTCAATCACTTTATTTCTAGGTTTGGTGTCCTGCAAGCCATCGTTACCGATCATGGTTCCCATTTTCGGCATTATATGGTGGCAGAGTTGACTTCTAAGTAGGGTCTACGTCACGAAAGCTCAACGCCGTAGTACCCTCAAGCCAATGGACAGGTTGAGGCTGTGAACAAAGTTCTTGTCACCATGCTTCAGCATACGATTGGGATCCATAAATCAAATTGGAATATCATGTTATTTTCAGCTCTTTGGGCATACTGAACCTCAATTAACAATGCAACTGGGTTCACTCCTTTCCAATTGGTCTATGGCCTGGAAGCTACTCTCCCGATTGAATGTGAAATACCTTCGCTCAAGTTAGCTGTTGAATTATTGCCGAATAATTCACCAGAAGAAGAGCGTCTCCTTTATTTAGAAAGATTGGATGAAACCCACCACTTTGCTGCTTTGGTTATCAAAGCACAAAAAAAGCGTGTCAAGGCTCATTTTGACCAATCAATTTCCCCTCGTTCTTTCGTTGAAGGAGATATTGTCCTCCTGTATGACGAAGCTCATGATAAGCCAGGGGCAGGAAAATTTCAACCTATGTGGCATGAGCCCTACATAATTAAATGTGTATTGCAGAATGGGGCCTATGAGCTTATTGATTACAAAGTTCATCCTCTGGAACGGCCCAGAAATGGGTTGTATCTCAAAAAATATTATGCATAAGTCATCCATGTGTAATAGGTGTACATAGGTGTCATTTTCATTCTTTGTACATATTTTGGTTTGATGGGATTTGTGAGTGTTTTCCTTCTTATTGGGTCTTGCTTATGGTGTAGATTTCTATTACCCTTATGTCGGTTCGCGGATGATGCTTCCCGCAGTACCAGGAATTTTTCTTCGACAACCTAGGTAATTTATGATCCTACCGGTGAGTTGATAGATATGGAAGGTATTTGTCTAGGATGAGCTACAAACAATGTCACTGAATATAGCACTGTTATTGAGCTATTAACCGAAGCAATCAACCTCGGCATACATGCATTGCTTGTAAATCTAGATTCACAACTTTTCGTTTTGCAACTCAATAGTCATTATTCAGTTAGAAATCCACACATTCTGAAACTATATTAACGTATTCGTTTGCTAGAAATACATTTTTATTTTATTACATATCAGCATATTCCTAGACGAATGAATACACTAACTGATACAGTGGCTAAAATTGTATTAGATATACATTTGCGTAATTTGTAAAATCATCATCACATGTAAAATATCCATGTAGGAATATATATATATATAGATATCGCATGTTTGCAGCTGTGTGAATTATAAATTCAAAAAATATATGTGTGTTTCTGTTACAACTTGAGACATCACGTCTTCAAAATATGTATATGAAAATAAAACCTAGGTATCTAATCATCATGGCGCTTGTGATAACATGTCACTGCCTGTACGAGCCGCCTCAACAAGCAGTGAAATTGGTTGGGCACCCCTACAGTATGCCTCTGGTAGGCGCATGGAACATCGTCAAAATGTGCATATTCTAGAACTCCTCAGGTGATTCCCTCTAGGTTACGCACTATCTCATCTTCCTCGCCGCCCTCGCCTTGAGGGTCGAAATCACGAGGGATTCACCTTGCTATCGGTGACATACCTATAGGTCTCTCTAGGCCAACATTTGCAAACACATGGATTTAATGTACGAACACCCATAGATAAAAAAAAATTATAATATTCATAAAACTTAAAAAAATGAGTCTCACCCAAATATTCATCCCAATCGTCTCCCTCCGGGAGTGGAAGGTTCGGATCATCAGTGAAATTTGTACCAAAGTAGGGCCAGTCCTCCATGAAAATTAGTTGTCGGCAGAACCAATCGAAGAATTCCAGTCTCTAAGGCATCTGTTGACTGCCCCATGCCCTTGGCATCAGAGCTGCCCACCGGGCCATCCATGGTTCCCTCGCTGGTGGTGGTGGGACTATGACCTCCTGTCATTGGAAAATAGGTAGTCGTTCGAAGAAACGATACCAAAATAGATCCATAACCAAATTTATTCAATTTGGTATTCTTGCATTTGTTTGCTGGCGTTTCATGTTTATTGTCACGGCCTCTGCCCAGTTTTAGATGGTCAGTGCCAAGTAGTCTACAGCAAGAAGCAACTGTGTCTTTGTTGCTTCATGCAGTGCTTGTGATCCCGCAACTCGTGTGATGGTATGTAGCACTACTATGAGTGTCAAGTCTGGGATAGTCTGGAAATCAACTTTCCCACTGCGTGATCCTTTCCGTGCTCCTGGACATACCCTGTCTATCACCATGTCATGTTTTCCATGCAGGGATGAGTGCCAGTTAGGATGGGTGCTACTCCCCTCTGTGATAATCCTATTATAAAATAGATGTCAGAGACTTCAATCTCAAGTTCTTAATCCCCGAGGATGAACTTCTCTTGATTTTCATCCCATATGCTAATCAGATACTGCAATAAATCTGGTTGGGCTCGGAGACATGGCGTTAGGAAGAATTTTTTCAGACCACAATTTCTGAGAGCTTCCATGACTCTCTTAGTTTCCATGGCAAGCTCGTCTTCTTCGCTATGTTCATGTTCTTTCCATTCTATGACCATTTTGCCTCTTTCTACCTGCAAACACATTCATATGAGTGGTATTAGCCATTTTTGAACCTTATATTTGTGAATAATTGGGGTATTTGAGTTAAATTTTACATAAAAAATGGTTTGCGCTGTTGGCACGCCTGTTTTCCAAATAGTCGCGCCAATGGGCGCACCCTAGTGCAGAAAAATGGGCGGTTGGCGCAACTCCATGCCTGAAACCCACGCCGACTGTCGTGCCCTAATATTTAGATTTCCTCTCCTAGAATTTGAAATTGGAAATTGCAGATGGTGAGAAATGACTTAAAATGACAAGAGGGATCTCAATTCTTACCTGGAACTGACAGATTTTAGATTGGTCTGCTGGATTGACTGCTATTGTCGCTGCAAAATTGCACAGTGAAATCGGTAACTATTGCTCCACAAGAGGTAAAAAGTGAAAAGTAATTATTTTTACCATTTTTGGCATTTTAAAAATTTTTCACAACGCTAATTAGGTTTTAAGATATATTTTTCGATTATTTTATTATATTATTTTTGAGAAATGGGTTTTACACGTGTCTCTTGTGCAGCAACAAGTTTTGATGCGACAGTGATGAAGGAACGAGTTATATTTTATACTTTTTAGGACTCGGTAAAAACACGAAAAAGTCACTACTGGAGTTATCTTTCAGCTCTTTTCTGACTCTCTAAAATTGAAAAGATGTCGAGATTCTTGTCGTTTTGAACTCGTTAAATGGATGCGAAATGATATTTACCCAGTATGCGCTTAACCCTTTTTCGGGCTGGGATGAATTATTTATGAAAAAGGAATACCTTAGCCTATCGCAACTAAGAGGTTCTCGCAGACATAGTTTTCTACCTTTTCGGATCTGCGAGACTACCTACGAAAAGGGGCTGTTGGAGTTTTCTTTTATGTCTTCTTTTCAAACTCTCTAAACATGAAAATATGCCGAGTTCTCCCTTTTTCAAACTCGTTAAACACTGATGACATCATATTTCGTCGCCATGACGTTACTCGAGTTCCTCCTTCCTAGGGCTCGTAAAATGTACTAGGATGGATTTGTCCGAAGGACAAACTTATAGTGCAAGCATATGCTATCCCCTTCAAGCTTGTTTTATAAATAATTAGGGTACTCACCAGAAATGGTGGGGGAAAAATGGAACCAAGTTTTAGTTATGTTGGTAGTATGTCGCTCTTGAACATGGCACTTGTTTGCATTCGTGTCGGGTTGGGGACATCTCATTTCGTCATTTTTTCCTCCATGGGTTTGGGTAATCTCTTTTGACCTCTCATTCACTCTTTGCCATGTTATCATGACTTTAGATCCTTTGATGTCAAATACTGCCAAATCCGGTGTCTTGCTGCTAATATGTTCAAGAGAAGTTTTCCTCTGCAGTTTTCAACCGCTCTCTGATTCTCTGTTGGTCTGGATTCACTATTATCATGTTCCTTTGTCTCGTATCGATGATGTGGGAAAAATTATGGCCCACCTTCGATCAGGTCACTTCATGTCGACTTCAACTCATTATCTAGAAATTTGATTGCGAGACTCTAGTCTGGTACCTTGGAGCCTGCATGCCTTAATGGAAAGTTTTTCGCATTCGACGCAAGGTCCACATCATTGGCCTTCGATCGAGTGATACTGTAGATGTTCGATGCCAGATCACTGTTCACATCCCATAGATTGTACCAGTTGTACCTTGAGATCCATTGTCATTATTGGTGGTTTCTCTCATGCCTGTTAACAACTTTCTTCATTGGCTGGTAATCAGGTAATTTTCTTGCATGTTCGACTTCAACTCATATATTCGCATGCTTGAATTTGTACTTGTTCAGGTCGAGATGGAGTGCAAAACCCTGGATTTTTTCTGATAAAGTCCAGGCTAGAGATTTTGGTGGATTTTTATGATTTATTACATGACTCTTTTGATTGGATGGCTGCGACCATACTTGAGTCTATTTTTTGCTCCTTGCTACAGGATGGCTGTGTCCATATCTTGGATATTAGTTTTTATATATACTCTATTATGGATGGCTGCACCCATGCCACATGTTCATGTATCAGAGATATCAGTTGTATTTGTAAATTGCAGGTTTTTCAGCAGCGGTGTTTGGCTCGAACGCGTTCTCATAAAGCATTTCGCCCCTCCCTCTCCCTCGGACCTCATGCTTTAGGGGGCATCTGTTACACAACATTTTGTCACTGTCCCTGCAATCCCCATCTCGCCCATTGGAGGGTCATTTCTGTGACCAATAAGTAGTGTCATGCCTTGAAAAAACCATCACTACATTCATTTTCATGAGAGTAACATTCCTCTTGTTGAAAATTCCCTGAGTAGGACTGTAAAATCCCTTCTTTTTGAATTGGCGCGAGTAGCCAGTTACACTCCTGTGCTGAGCTGGAAATTTAACACTGAGCCCACGCCAGTTGGAACTCTATTTTAGTTAAGCACCCACGCCAAGCTATTTATGGAATTTTTTTTAAAAATAGAGGCGGAGGTTCTATTCCAACCACCTCGAGGATGAGTCATTGGGAGTGGTTGAACTGAAACAACCACGGACTCCCTCCTTTAGTTAATAGTTTCCACCTCCCTTGGAACTATCCTAAAGGATAGGACTCCCTCCCACCTTTATAGGGATCCCAACCTCCTCGTTCTCCTCTATAAAAGAAGCTATCTCTCTTAGTACAAACTATCTAAACGGATGAATAGCTGAGCTTGGAGAGTTAATAATATAGTTGAATGACTAGAGAAGATAGATAGAAGGAACCATGTTGAGGAGAGCTTGAATCCATGTCCTCATTCCGTCCGAATCCCTCAACAGGAGTGGATCCTAAATAAAGAGAGCTCAATGTGAATGAAGATCAATCTAGCTAATCAAAATGAAGACACCTTGAGTGTGAAAAGAGACAATGCATGAAGATCTAGTCAAGGTTGATCCAGTCAAGATTGACTAAATCAAACAGTACTATAAAAATATGAGTAAGACTAATGGAGATAGCGTAATTTTGGTGGAGGAGCCTTTGCATGGAAGCAACCTCATAATTGGGTGGGACCTTTGGCGAGGAAGCTCATAAACTATATGTAGGTTTTAACCCTGAACATAAATTATCTACACACGAATCTTATAACAGAAAATAAACAATAGCGAGAGCATAAAACATAAAACAGATAAACACTGAGATTTTCCCCTAGATCCCAAATTGGGACGACTAGCTTGATTTTTCATTATATTCCTTTTAGTGTTACAACACATATCTATACATGCCGAAGCATATATAAACCCCAATCCATTAACCCTGGATTAGAACATAACCGTAGTTCCCTTGACCGGATCTAAAAAATACCAGGGGCCGAAAACCATCATACCCCAAAACCATGTGCAAAATCATGCACAAAACATGGGTGGGTCCGCCTATGAGTGGGTCTGCACACCAAACAAATTTTCACCGGGACGCTGCCCCGGACCCCAACAATGGGGGCTGTCTCCCCCCTTGTGACCCCCCTACTGCGCCCGACGCAACATACAGCGCGTGGGGCTAGTCGTGGAAAGAATATAACACATACCCAACATTCTCCCACTTGTTGTTTTCTTTCCACAGGGGGCCACAGGAGAGGGTAGTCATTGGGCCAATTATTCAAAACCCATTGTTTCTCTACACCAAGAGAACTTCTGAGTGCTCACAGACTTCGTCAATGCATCTGCAACATTCTTCAAAGTGTCCACCTTTACCAGAAACACCCTTTTGGCCTCAACCATATCTCTAACAAAGTGATATTGAACATCAATGTGCTTTGTCTTTGGCAGATATTAGCGGGTTCTTAACGAAAATTTCACTTTGGCTATCACGGAGTCTATCTTATAGCTTGTACCAACCCCATACTTGAACACAATCTCGCAACCAAATTGCTTCCTTGCTTGCATGAGTGGGCTATGTGATGCCCCTGTAGTTGAAGAGCCACCTAAGATGTCTTTTACTCATCCAACTAACTGCACCTCCAAATAGGCTAAACACATACCCACTTGTAGATCTTCTTTGGTCCAGATATCCAGCCTAGTCTGCATAAAAAAAACCACGAATTTCCAACACTCTTTCCAATCCTGGTCTTCCCTGGTAGCACAACCCATAATCACTAGTGCCACGCAAATATCTGAAAACACTCTTCACTGCTGTCCAATGCTCCTTTCCTGGGTTTGACATAAACCTTCTCAATACTCCCACTGCATGTGCAATGTACGGTCTAGTACATACCATTTCATACATCAGGCTACCCATTGCACTTGCATAAGGAAGACAGGACATATCCTCTCTTCTTATTGTGTCTTGGGACACTATTCGAGATATAGCTACACCTACGGGGAATAGGAACATTCTTAGGTTTTACTATCTGCATATTGAACCTCCTGCATATTGAACCTACGCAATATAGTCTCGACATACGCCCTCTGGTTTAACGGATCTTCCTCTTTCTTAGATCTCTCTTAATTTCATGCCCAAAATATAGTTTGCAGCACCAATATCCTTCATGTCGAATTTTGAGGACAATTGGGTCTTCAAATGCTGGATAATTTATTTTTCATTTCCAACTAGCAACATATCATCCACATGCAAGACCAAATAAATAACACGGTCACCAATTAATTTAAAATAAACACAGTGATCCTCCTTGCTTGTAGTGAAGCCAAGTCCCCGTATATAGGTATCAAATTTCTGATACCACATCCTTGGTGACTGTTTTAACCCATACAGAGACTTCTTCAACCTGCACACCAGTTCTTTCTTACCCTTCACCATAAAGCCTTCAGGTTGCTTCATGTAGATCTCCTCTTCTAGATCCCCGTGAAGAAATTCTATCTTCACATTCATTTGTTCTATCTCAAAATCAAATGCAGCAGCAACATATAAAAGTAATCTAATAGAAGTAACCTTGGCAACAGGAGAAAAAATATCACCAAAATCAATTCCCGGCACCTGGGAATAACCTTTTGCTACCAACCGAGCATTGTATTTCTCCACCTTTCCTTCTACATTCATCTTCTTCTTAAACACCCATTTGCTCCCGATGTGCTTCCTTCCATCCGTCAACTCCACCAGATCCCATGCCTCATTTTTGTGCAAGGATGCCATTTCATCAACCATGGCCTCCTTCCAGAGTTTTCCATCCTATGAATCTACTGCCTCCCTGACAGTTCTGGGATCATCATCAGTTATGGTTAAGGAAAAACCTGAATAGAAAGTAGATGGAATATACCTTTCTGGTTGCCTTATTTCCCCAACTGATCTTCTCATAGCTGGAGTTTGTGGCTCTTCCTCTTCTGAGTCTTCTTCTGTTGTAGAGTCTGATTCATCCTCCTTTATCTCAAAATCTATCTTCTCAGGTTCCTTTGGTAGGACTTCATGTGTAACAACATCTTTCACCTCTCTAAACACCACATCTCGGCTGTACACAACCTTCCTTGTTTCTGGGTTCCAAAGCTTGTAACCCTTTAAACCATCCTTATACCCAATAAAGATGCACCTTTCAGATTTATTATCCAACTTGGTCATTTTCTCCTTTGGAACATGTACATATGCATCACATCCAAATACCCTTAGATGTGAAAGAAGGGTTTCTTACCAATCCATACCTCATGTGGAGTCTTATTCTCCAACGTTGATGAAGGTGATCTGTTAACTAAGTAACATGCAGTCTCCACTACCTCTGCCCATAATTCTTGTCCTAACCCGGTACCATTGAGCATACTTCTTGCCTTTTGCATCAATGTTCTGTTCATTCTTTCTGCAACTCCATTTTGCTAAGGTGTGTATGGAGTATTATTTTGTCGTGCTATGCCACACTTCTTACAGAACTCTTCAAATTCGTTCTTGCAGAACTCCCCACCATTATCTGTCCTCAGCGCCTTTATCTTCTTCTCTATCTGGTTTTCCACCAGAGCCTTAATTTATTTAAATTTGTCAAATACTTCAGATTTCTTCCTCAAGAAATATATCCATGTATTCCTTGAGAAGTCATCTATGAGTGAAACATAGTACACAAAATTTCCCAGTGATGGAACTGACACAGGCCCAAACACATCACTGTGCACAAGTTCTAATATCTTTGTCGCCCTCTTAGCACCAGAAGGAAAAATCACCCGATTCTGCTTCCCATATACACAATGTTCACAGAAATTGAAATCTAGAGAGCACTTAGACATACCTTCTACCATACCATTTCTATGCAGTATCTGAAGGCCCTTCTCTCTAATATGTCCAAGCTTTTGATGCCATAACATGGTCTTTTCTCCAGAGATAGCTAGGCTTTCCGCTCCACTTTCAGGAACCACATAATTGTTACACCCATCAATAAAAGTGCTACCTTGTAGCTTGTACAGAGTTCCAGTCCGAACTCCCCGCATTAATACCAGTGCTCCCCGAACCATCTTGCAGGCATCTTTCTCGAACACTATTTTTACACCTGCATCATCCATCTTTCTTACAGAAATCAGATTTCTAGCCAATGCAGGAATATGCAGAACACTAGGAAGTTTTCTAATCCTTCCACCTTGCAGCTTCAGCTTGACCTTTCCACGTCCGACGATTCTGGCCTTCCTATCATCCCCTAGGAAGACATCACCATCATATTTCTCATACTCGTAGAACCATTCCCTATGGGGAGTGAAGTGAAAGTATGCACCTGAGTCCATCAACCATGACTCATGATCTACATGTGTATTTGAAGAAGAAGAGAAATACACATCCCCACCTTCATCTAAGGTGGTTTTTACATCTGTAGAAGGAGCATCATTAGATCCCTTTCCTTTCTCAGGAGCTTTAGATCTGCAGTCCTTTTTGTAGAGCCCTTCCTTTCCACATTTCCAGCATACCTTTACAAACTTTCCAGGAGATTTAGATCTCCCTCTAGATTTGGATCTCCCACTCAAAACCTTATTCTTGTTTTTGTTTTTTGACCTTCCTCGTACAAATAAGGCATCTCCATTCAGGCCCTCCATATTTCTCCGTCTCATTTCCTCCGACAACAAGGCTGAGACAATGTCATCAAAATTCAAGGTAGTTGTATTGCTACCTATTGCAATAACCAGACTATCCCACGAGTCTGGTAGAGAACACAAGAAACTGATGCACTTATCCTCATCTGAGATTTTAATATCAACAGATGACAGCTGACTTACCACAGTATTGAAGGCGTTCAGATGCTCTGTCACCGAGTCTCCATCCTTCATCCTCAGGTTATACAATGTTTTCCACAGGAACAACTTATTCACAAGAGACTTAGATTGGTACAAAGTCCCAAGTTTTTTACACAAATTCTTCGCTGTAGCTTTTCCAGATACATTCAACAATACTGAATCTGAGACACACAGTCGTATTGTGCTCTTAGCCTTCTGATCCAGTTTCTTCTAGTCTTCATCTGACATTGCCATTGGTTTAGTACCTAGATCTACTGTGATCCACTGATCTTTATCCACCAGCAGATCCTCCATATTGAGCTTCCACAACTCAAAACTCTGACCATTAAATTTCTCGATCTCTATCTTTCCGTCGCTTGCCATCTTCTTTCACCGCAAGAATATATCCCGCAGATCTCCCATTGAACTGTAGAAATTAGCTGAATAAATCACTTATTCAATGGAGATTAACTTGATTACACATCAATTTCGAATTGCATGCATAACACATAATCTCATCTACAATTAATTGTCACATGCGGAAATAATAGAAGCGATCGCACATCAAATCAATCACACATTAACTCAGTATGTATGGGGAAAGCCTATAGCTGAAAACCCCGCAGCTATTGTGTATATTATAATGGAGAAATCATGTAACCAAACAATTACAATACTCCTCACAAGTACTCAGTACTTTCTCATAAAGTCACACACAATCTAACTCAGTTTTGAACAAGTCACTGGTTCAAAACTCACTGCTGATTGCCTTGCCTCTATTGCTGATGTAACATATATAAAGGAATCCAGGTTCGAATCCCTTGGCTTGACAACATGGTGTCATGGACAATTCCTCAAAAAATTAATGCAACGCCCATACAAAAGCCCGATCCCTTCGATCCTCTATTGATAGCTTCACTCACTGCCTTTCATCTCTTCCTTGGGTCTCCCTTGAGCTGAAGTCATGCCTTGTAGTGAGAAGTAGAAGTGTTCTTGAGTTGACTAATGAGTTATAATTAGTTAATTAAATAATATTTAATTCACTCCATCGTAACTAATTGATTAGCTAGTTAACTAATCTCAACTAGTTAACTAAAATAAACGAACACAACTCCAACTATCATCCGATTAACTCCTCAAAACATGCTGAAATTCAGCCAGAGATCAACATGCAAGATACCATCAAACCCTAGGAACCACGTGATTCCTTGTGTCAGTTGCATGAGCCACCTCCATGACTCAAACTGAAGTGCGCCAAGAGAGTAAACTGCTATTTATAGTCAAAATATTATTAAGGGTAAATAATATTTGACTTCCATATTTTTAGGAGATCAGTCTAAAAATAGCCTGGGTCCTAAAAATTAGGGTCTCATCTATTTTTACCGACATGTCGCATCCATCAAGAATCTCCAAGTGGAATTCCCAAATTATGCTCCGTATGTCTAAAAATAGACATAGTCTAAAAATAGACTTTGCGCCAGAATTTGCCTGCGGGCCCACTTAGTGAAGGCGACTTCATTCCACTAAGCTCCATCATCTTGCTGCATTCTCAACACTCCCTCTCAGCAAGATATGGATTATCTGCAATCCCTATCCTGCCTCTGTGGAATTCGAACTTGCTCCTGGTGAGCGCCTTCGTCAGGATGTCGGCATCCTGATCCTCAGTGGGAACATATGAAAGCATCATGATTCTCCGCTGAACACAATCTCTGATATGATGGTACCTGATGTCGATGTGTTTGGACCTATCATGAAATACTGGATTAGCCGAGAGCTTGATGCAACTCTGGTTATCACAGTAGATCATTGTAGGCTCCAAATGCAACCTGAACAATCCTGCGAGGATCTTCCTCATCCAAATAGCCTCGCATGCAGCCAAGCTAGCTGCCATGTACTCGGCCTCTGCTGAACTGAGTGCCACAGATCTCTGCTTCATGCTGTACCAGGAAATTACTGTCGACCCAATGCTGAAAAATCCTCCAGATGTGATCTTCCGGTCCGTTGGACTCCCTGCCCAATCTGCATCAGTGAAGCCAGAAAGCTTCGCTCCATCCTTCTGTCTGTACCATAGACCATATCCCGATGTGCCTCTGAAATAGCGCAATACATGCTTGCCTGCCTTCCAAAAGAGCTTGGTAGGCTTAACCATAGCTTGCGAAAGCTGGTTAATTGCATAGCATATATCGGGTCGTGTATTGACCAGATACATAAGCGACCCCACCAACTGTCGATAGACAGTGGCATCCACTACCTCCGCTGAAGTAGCATCCTCCTTCCTCCAACCACGAGGAAGAGGAGTGTCAACAGGCTTGCAGCCTTGCATGTTGAACCTCTCCAGAATCTCCCGGGCATACTTGCCCTGAGAAACAAACAGTCCTCCACTGCGCTGCCAAATCTCCAATCCCAGGAAATAATGAAGGATGCCCGGGTCCTTCATCTCAAACTCTCGTGCAAGATCCTCCTTGCATGAAAGTATCAACTGCTCATCGCCAGTCAAAATCAGATCATCTACATACAGTACGATGATCAACAGCTTCCCCTCCACCACAATCTGGTAGAGGTTTGGATCCGCCTCACTCTTGGAGAATCCAAGCCCGGTGAAGTAGCTGTCTATCCGAGTGTACCAAGCACGAGGTGCTTGCTTCAGCCCGTACAATGCTCTCTTGAGTCGGCACACATGCGACTCACTGCTGAAGATATCAAAACCTTCAGGCTGCTCTATGTACACCTCCTCCTCAATGACTCCATTGAGGAACGCAGTCTTCACATCCATCTGATGAATGTGCCACCCCATCTGCGCTGAGAGAGCAAGGATCGTCCGTATGGAAGAGTACCTTGCGACAGGTGCAAAAGTCTCCTCATAGTCAATCCCCTCGATCTGTGAGAAGCCACGGGCGAAAAATCTCGCCTTATACTTCTCCACACTCCCGTCAGCTGCCTGCTTCACCTTGTAGATCCATTGCGAACCCACCACTGATTTCCCAACCGGTCTTGGGACAATCTCCCATGCACTGTTCCTGATGATCGAATCATATTCTTCGATCATGGCATCAACCCATGCGGGTTCCTCCACGGCTTCCTCAAAAGAGGATGGCTCTGTCACAACACATTGACTCACAAGAGCCATGTATCCAGTGTACCGATCCGGTGACTGTCTCTATCTGCGCTGTGCTGTAGGTGGTCCTACAACCTTCTCTGCATCCCAAGCCAGTCGCTCAGCTTCTGTAGTGCGCATGCGCCCTCTGATGGTTGGCGCTGCCTGGGTGGTTTCTTCCACCTCCTGAACCTCCTCTTGTGGCTGATCCACATCCGGAAGCTCCTCCTTAGGAACTAACGGCTCCTCATCTGCATGCAAGTGTAGCTCCCTCTCAAGCGAACACTGCATGGCTTTCTCCTCCTGAAATTTTATATCCCGTCGCACAACAGTCTTGCGACTGTCTGGCACATACACCCGATAGTTGTGAGGTGTATCGGTGTACCCCACAAATATTCCAACTTCAGCAGTTGGATCCAGCTTCCTTCTCGCATCCTTCGTCACATGCATGTAGACAGGAGATCCGAAAATCCGCAAATGGAAAATATCAGGCCTCTTGCCAGAATAAGCCTCCTCTGGTGTACTCATGCCAAGAACCTTGTGAGGACAACGGTTCTGCACATACACTGCTGTATTGCATGCCTCAGCCCACAAGTGAAGGGGTAGGCCCTGATCATGCAACATCGCCCGTGCAGCACCCACGATTGTTCTATTCTTCCGCTCAGCCACCCCGTTCTGCTGTGGGTTATGGGGTGCGATGAGCTCTCTCCGAATCCCTTCTGCGCTGCAGAACTCCTTGAATTCAGCCGAGATGAATTCACCACCGTTATCACTCCTTAGAGCAATCACCTTCTTCCCCGACTCCTTCTCGACCAGTGCTTTAAACTCACAGAACTTCGCGAATGTATCGCTCTTCTTCTGCATGAAGAAGATCCAGCACTTTCGAGAGAAATCATCAACAACGATCACATAATACCTATGCTTTGTTGTCGAAGCAACTGAGAAAGGACCACACACGTCTGTGTGAACTCTCTCAAGGATCGTTTTGGTGCGACTATCCTTCTCGTGAAAGGTGGCTTTCACATACTTCCCTAAAGTACACCCCTGCACTGATCTGACTGCGCAAGAGTGCCTTTAGGAAGTCCAGTAGAAATCTGCTGCAGAATCTTCAAAGCTCCATGGTGAAGGTGGCCCAATCTCCTGTGCCATAGTTCGCCCTCATCATTCCGGCTCACCACTTCTCCTGCCTTGCATGCCATAGCTGCGTAGTCATCTACCTGCAACTGATAAAGGTTCTGAGTTCGAACCCCTATCTTCCGGGTCTCTCCAGTAGTCTTACTGCGCAGGAAGGCTTTTCCTTCGCTGAAGACCACATCATAACCCTTATCCTCCAACATAGCTACTGAAATCAGGTTCTTCTTCAATCCGGGTACATGCATGACATCCTTTAGTACAAAGGGTTTACCAGACTCCCTCTGAAAGGATATGGTACCGATACCAGTCGCACTGTATCTACCATCATCGCCCATCTCGATGTGCACACCCAAATCTTTGTCCTCCAGATCTGAGAACAAATCCCGATCTCCCGTCATATGAAATGACGCACCGTTGTCCAAGAACCACACCAATCCCAACACACTTGAAACCAAGCATGCGATCAGTGAAAATTCAAGCTCGAACTGTGAAGCCAAAGCTTCTCCATCTGCAGATCTTCCCGCTTGCTTGTTCTTCTTCTTCTTTGAACAATTGGTAGCATAATGTCCGTGATCATGGCAGTGAAAACATTTCACTTTCGCCATATCCTGCTTCTTGCCCTTAGCTCCAGAATGAGAGGTTTTCTTACCCTTCCCTTTCTTAGCTTTGGACACCAAAGCGCAGTTTTCTTCATCGGCTCCCTTTGATGAAGATCCATCTCGAGTAGTCCTCCTTATCTCCTCCTGCATGAGATCCGCCCAAAGGCGCTCCCATCCCGGCAGCTTCTCCCGACCATTGACACTATCTTGATATGAGTGCCAAGCCTTCGGAAGACCAAGGAGAGCCAGGTCGACCATTTCCTCTTCATCGACAGTAACTCCCACACTTCCCAGTTCATCTCTGCATTGAGTGAACTTCGTGAGGTATTTAGCGATACTGTCGCCCTTCTCCATCTTGATGTTCCTGAGCTTGTCTTTGAGCACCAGCTTCCTTTGGTCACTCTTACTCTGGAATAGATCCGTCAAAGCTTTCCACATTAAATATGGAGTAACCTTTCCATGCAGGCTGGATACAATATGATCCTTGACGCCCTCCAACAGGATCCTTCGACATTTCGCTATCTTCTTTTGCCATGCATCGACTAAAGCTGCATCAGTGGGCTTTGGGACATCCGTATCTACGAACTCCTTTAGACCATTATCTTCTAACACTGCTTCCATGCGATCCTTCCATGCAACATAATTCGAACTGCCTTCAAGAGCATATTCGAGTCGCAAACCGTTGAAAGAAGACATCTTTCAACACCGGCACCAAGAAAAACAACCTTCTGCAAAATTCAAATTCCAAACTCAAAGCTCTATCGCTTCCGATCTATACTTGAAAACAAATTATTTCCAAATCAGAGATTGACTGCAAAGGGCATTCACCAGATCTTTCACCTTACAAAGAAGGATGAATATTCCGGAGGCTACCTGGCCCGCATGCAGACTCTGTCCGAAGAAATAAGTTTGCAATCACCGTAATAGATCTCGACAATTAATCTTGCTCCGATACCATGTAGAAATTAGCTGAATAAATCACTTATTCACTGAAGATTAACCTGGTCATATATCAATTTCGAATTGCATACATAACACATAACCTTCTTCTACGATTAATTGTCACATGCGGAAATAACATAGAAGCAATCTCACATCAAATCAATCACACATTAACTCAGTATGTATGGGGAAAGCCTATAGCTGAAAACCCCGCAGCTATTGTGTATATTATAATGGAGAAATCATGTAACCAAACAAGTACAATACTCCTCACAAGTACTCGGTACTTTCTCATAAAGTCACACACAATCTAACTCAGTTTTGAACAAGTCTCGGGTTCAAAACTCACTGCTGACTGCCTTGCCTCTATTGCACAATCATGGCCTGTATATGAAGAGATCCAAGGTTCGAATCCCCTTGACGACTGCGCAATTGTCATGAATAATTCCTCCAAGTGTAATACCGTCCATGCCAAGCGGTCCTCCAATTTGATAGCTTTGTCACCTTTCATCTACCTCTTCCACTGGTCTCCACTGAACTGTCCATGCACTGTAGTGAACTGATGTGTTCTTGAGTTGAATAATGAGTTAATAATTAGTGAATTAAGTAATATTTAATTCACTCCACTCATTACTAGTTGATTAGCTAGTTAAACTAATCACAACTAGTTCAACTAAGTTAAACCGAACACAACTCCAACTATACCAATGGTTAACTCCCTCCAAAACTCGCACTGGCAGTCCATTGAAGTCAACCATAGAGATGCCATCAAACCCTAGGAACACGTGATTCATGTCGCATCTGAGTTGTGACCACCTCCATGACTCAAGTATTGGTGCTCCAAGAGAGTAAACTGCTGTTTATAGTCAAAATATTATTAAGGGTAAATAATATTTGACTTCCATATTTTTAGGAGAGGCAGTCTAAAAATAGCCTGGGTCCTAAAAATTAGGGTCTCATCTATTTTTACCGACATGTCGCATACTTCAAGAATCTCCAAGTAGAATTCCCAAATTATGCTCCGTATGTCTAAAAATAGACATAGTCTAAGAATAGACTTTGCGCCAGAATTTGCCTGCGGGCCCACTTAGTGAAGGCGACTTCATTTCACTAAGCTCCATCATCTTGCTGCATTCTCAACATGAACAGGGTCTACCTCAGGCACAAGAAAAAAAACCTCAGCAGCAAAGGCGTCCCCTTGAAGCTGAAACAACTCTGATACCAAATTTAGGTTTTAACCCTGAACATAAATTATCTACACACGGATCTTATAACAAAAAATAAACAATAGCGAGAGCATAAAACATAAAACAGATAAACACAAAGATTTTCCCCTGGATCCCAAATCGGGAAGACCAGCTTGATTTTTCATTATATTCCTTTTAGTGTTAAAACACATATATATACATGCTGAAGCATACATAAACCCCAATCCATTAACCCTGGATTAGAACATAACCATAGTTCCCTTGATCGGATCTACAAAATACCAGGGGCCGAAAACCATCGTACCCCAAAACCATGTGAAAAATCATGCACAAAACATGGGTGGGTCCGCCTATGAGTGGGTCCACACACCAAAAAAAATTTCGTCGGGGCGCTTCCCCGGACCCCAACAGTGGGGGCTGCCTCCCCCCTTGTGACCCCCCTGCTGCGCCTGATGCAACGTACATCGCGTGGGGCTAGTCGTGGAAAGAATATAACACATACCCAACACTATATAATGAAGGGAATGGCAACCATATGGGACATGATTGAAGATTATATTTTTTATGTTGTCTATTTAGACTTCTCTGCATCCTTTGGCTATTTAGCTAAGTTTTTTGCACTGTTTAGTGCAAGGGTTTTCTCATGCGGGAATTCCCCACTATTGCTTAGAGATCTTGTTTAAGAAATATGAGGAGAGAATTTTGTGCTATATTTTCCACTATCTAGTGTTAGGCCAAGTAGTATCCTTCGGTAACAATGCAGTCCCTTTCAGAAACTACATTATTTCTTAAGGTATTGCAGTGGAGGGGTTTAATCTCTTGTATTTTGAGCTAGTTTCCCTGAAGGAGGTTCATTTTTCTTCCGGGAAAGCTAGTAGGAGGAGTTACAGCCATTTATTTGCATGATCAACCATTATTATGCAGTTCTTCATCCATACAGCATGATTCAACCATAATACATAGCAATAATTTCATGTATATCATTCATGTCAAGAAACCCTTCCCGGGTCATCTTGGATCTATGTAAAGGAGACTAGATCTCTATTTTTATGCCTCATTGATTAATATAATAGCAGATCTGAGTTGTATCTATATTTCTGAGCATAAACCCTCTATAAATTGCGATTTCACTTTCAACAGTAATTTGTGTTGTAGTAAATATTGGGGTTTTTAGTGTTTTTGGGCTGTTTTGAGCATGGGAGGCTTGTTTAACTAGGCCAAAGTCATTTGTTTCTGCTTTCCTTTTAGATATGGCAGTAATAATGTCAGATCTAATGGATCATGAGCTGCATTTTTATGTTAATACTTATATTTTTGAAAAATTCATTTTTCATGCATGTAATGCTGAGTTTTCCCATCTTGGGATATTACAGTGGTATCAGAGCCCTAATATTGGCTCAGTCTGTGTACTTCAACCATTAGGGAGTCTTCTCATGGGAAGGAGAAGATATGAAAGAGAGATCAAATCAAACACTTATTGTCTGGAGGAAAAAGGTTCTCAAAACTTCTCTTCAAACTCTACAACATATAAGCAAAGACATCAAAGAAATGAGGAGGGAAAGGCATGGAAATCCCTCAACAAGAAAGGTACATGAGGAAAGATATAGTTCCTCATATTATGGGTGTGAGCATTCAGCCACATCATCAGATTTACAACGCTCTATCAACCACTTGTTCATGACAAAGAAGATGGAGAAAGGAGATGTGCCAAAGAAGGAGACTCTTGGTGGTTATTTGCAAGAGTATGAAGTTCATTCTAAGGGGTTCAAAGATCACTTGAACTTCCAAGGGTTTTTCAAGATCAAGGAGGAAAGAAGCACGAGGAGAAAGAAGCATGGTGTGGGAAGATTATTTCTATCTACTTTTGATGGATCACCTAAATGTCCAACTAGGGTTTGGGTGAAGGAGCTAGACACCTATGTGCAACAACATCAAGTTTCAGAAAAGGAAGCCATCAAAGTAGCAGCGCTGCATCTTGAGGGTAAGGCTTATGCTTGGTGGTTGTTTGAATATTTTTCCTTAAAGAATGCAAATACATCTACTTATGCAAAGTTCATTAGAAGAATAGTGGAAATATTTGATGAAAAACTTCATGAAACATATTTAATGAAGCAAATCAAACAAAAACAAACAAAACCTTTGCATGGGTTGGAGGGATCCACAAATCTAACCCCATTTCAGAAAACCATTGAAGGGGATGAAAACTTGTTTGATACTTTTCCAAGGGCAAGATGCCCATTGCATGATGAGATTTCTTCTCAAGAGAAAGACATGGATGTTCCTCTTTCAAAAGAAGACCAAGATCTAAGGTCTCTTATTGATGATGAGGCATTTTCAACTATTGAAGAGGAGGAAGAGAAAACTGGAGATACCAACACAGTCATGAAAAGAGCACATCTAGTACCTCATGAAGAGGAAGATGGAGAACTTTCTCCAAGGAGAGAAATTCTTGCACTCTTGCAAGGAGTTCCAAATGATCTCACATATGGAGATCATGGCACAATCCATGTGCAACATGTGCCATCATTATCAAATGGTGAGATCTTGAAGATAGAAGAAGATAAAGGGGATGGAAAGCATCATATGATTAGGAATATACACCCCTCTTTATTTAAGAAGGTTGATACACAAAGAAGGCAGGAGGATCTATGCAATGAAGGCAAGAACAAATATGTCCACACACATATACATCCTTCTCTATGCCTTCATGTCTCCTTGCATGGAGGCATTCCACCAGGGAGACCTCCTGATTGGAGGAAGACTAAAGTGTTCTCTCAAGTATGTGCAGCAGTGACATATTTGGCTAAGGAAGGAGCCTTGAGGGGAGATACTACATCGCTGAGAGCTAATGATGGATTCCAAGGAGAGCTGAGTAATTTTTTGAGATTGAATTTTCTATATTCCACTAATCTATTTGCGCTGGAAAAGAAGAATTCATAAATCAGTGTTGACATGAGCATGGTATCAAAAGGCCACTCCACAACCTTGGATCAAAAAAAGATACTTCTATACATAGTGAAGATTTCTGAATATAACAAGAGGGTATTACCACTCTTGTATGCATGGGAAAAATTATGGAAGTTTTGGAGGAAAGTAACCTTTCAAAAGAAGGTTGACTTCCATGAACTTCAATCTTGTCTTGAGAAAGATCGGCTGCAAGAGAGGCAACAAAGGAAAGTTGAAAGCACTCCAACATGTGACTTTGGAATCAATCATGTCAAAGAGGAGATCCATTCATGTCAGGGGCTTTCAAATTTCTACAATGCTATCATTGTTGGGAAGCCTAGATCCTTATTGGGAGTCCCAACTATTGATGGAATATTCCAAGGACCTCTTCCCATGTAAGGTTCTTGATGGGCAAGTGATGGATGGGAGGTATAAAGTAGTTTATGGAGTCATTTATTTCCATGATCAGATCTACTTAACTAAATATTCCAAGCTCAAGTATAAACTACTTAATGTAACCTATGAGATCTTGCTTTATAAACCCACTAGCTTCATAAAAACATACCATACTATCTTAGATGGATTCATGTGGGTAAACTTCAAAGAGGAGATGTACTCTCATATGAGGAAGTGCATATATCATTTGTTGGTTGAGGAGGAACATAGCTCTTGGAAAGATTTATCATTACCACCTCCTTATTCATTGGGTGTGAGAGGGAGCTCATCAATGAGTTACCTCACAAATTTGAATCAAGTGTATGGTGAAACTTGTATTTTTGAACATCATGATGTATCTACTATATGCTTGTATTTTCTTAACACTCATGTATAGGACTTTTCTCCAAGAGGGGGCACCTTTCCTTATGGGCTTCATGGGCCACTTGGAGCCATGGAAAATGGTGATGTTGACCATTCCTTAGAAGATATTGGAGAGATGATGTACTCTTCATGGTGTGATTCATTAACACCAACCATTATATACCTTCTCCAACCATGCAAGAAGGATGGGGCAGCAAACAAGTGTTGGGGAAAACACTTGTCATATCATATTTTTTAAGTCCCTATATTAATAGTGTAGTCCCTTATTATGTTAGTGTATCCCCAATTATTGTTATTGTTGTACCCCTATAACCCCCATATTGTTATTATTGTGCCCTTACATTATTATTGTTAGGTCGGCTAGGATTACATTGTGGCCCCACTACGATTATATTGTGGCCCCATGGACTCCTATATATAGAAGGAGGTTTTGTTCATTTGTATAATCCAAGAATTTTTCATTTATGTAATGTATTGGAGGTTGCC
The DNA here is from genome assembly GCA_034641835.2 of Pinus albicaulis. Lineage (NCBI taxonomy): Eukaryota > Viridiplantae > Streptophyta > Pinopsida > Pinales > Pinaceae > Pinus > Pinus albicaulis. Next base: position 166,341,838 of record CM076583.1, on the reverse strand, counting down.
CCCTCGAAGTGGCTTATTTCTAAGGCGTTGATATCTTTTTTCTTCTATTTTTGGAGCTAGTTACACAAAAATATTCTATGGCAGTTAGGATTAAAACTGCGTTGGTTGCACATGAGGGCCCATTGTTCTTCTCCTTTACTACATATGGAAGCTAGAATGAATCTAATTATGATTCCATATGCTGAAAAGTTTCTTATATTAGTTGAGGACATGGTTGGAGGAGAGACACATTGGTTGGATGTGTCCTTGGGGGAAGAAATTTCACACACTTTTTGCACTACATGTTTCAAAGGGAGCATGGAAGATGATATGGCCACTATAATAGATCACTTGTTTCCTTATGAGGTGGACCATATGATTGTTTGGAACACTTGGGAAATAGCTCTCAAGAGAAATTGAGAGGAGCTTTTCTATGAATTACCAAGTTGGGAGGTGATTCATTTCATTTGGATGATAGCATGGAGATCAGAGCCTTTCATTGTTAATAAAGTTCCCCATGATTGTAATCACTTCTATCTTGAGGATGCCATTGATCAACAAGAAGGTTTCCATATATACCTTCCTTTATTTCATGATGAGAGACATTTGGTTTATCCACCAAAGGCCAACTTGCACACTTGGGAGGAACCGTTGGGAGACAAAATTATTGCAAAAAATCTGAAGCAATGGTGAAGACTGTTGGATGAGGAGGCCACAAGAGGAGGAGGGGAGATTTTGCAGTACCCTTGCAGTTGCTTGAGGAGAAGCAACATTTCGGAGGGGAAGACTGTAATATTCATACATTAGCATGCAGCTAATATGAATATTAATTTTTCTTTCAATATCTAGTTAGACAAATAAATGGGCAAGGAGGCTCATAAGCTGTTTAAGTAGGCATAAAATCCATCATAATGTGAAAAGGGATCATGTTAATAACTAGATCAAACATCCTCATGTGTGAAAAGAGTCTAAAATGTGTGGAAAAAGTCGAGTTTGACCAAGTCAACAACATTAATATATGAGGAGTGGATCCTAAATAAAGACAACTCAATGTGAATGAAGATCAATCTAGCTAATCAAAATGAAGACACCTTGAGTGTGAAAAGAGACAATGCATGAAGATACAGTCAAGGTTGATCCATTCAAGACTGACTATATCAAACAGTGCTATAAAAAGATGAGTAAGACTAATGGAGATAGCATAATTTTGGTGGAGGAGCCTTTGCATGGAAGCAACCTCATAATTGGGTGGGACACTTGGTGAGGAAGCTCATCAACCATATAATGAAGGGAATGGAAACCATATGGGACATGATTGAAGATTATATTTTTTATGTGGTCTATTTAGACTTCTCTGCATCATTTGGCTATTTAGCTAAGTTTGTTGAACTGTTTAGTGCAAGGGTTTTCTCATGCGGGAATTCCCCACTCTTGCTTGGAGATCTTGTTCAAGAAATATGAGGAGAGCATTTTGTGCTATATTTTCCACTACCTAGTGTTAGGCCAAGCAGTCAAATTCAGTAAAAGTGCAATCCCTTTTAGAAACTACGTTATTTATTAAGGTATTGTAGTGGAGGGGTTTAATCCCTTGTATTTTGAGTTAGTTTCCCTGAATGAGGTTCATTCTTCTTCCCGGAAAGCTAGTAGCAGGAGTTACAACCATTTCTTTGCATGATCAGCCATTATTATGCAGTGCTTCGGCCATACAATGTGATTCAACCATAGATCTACAACAATAATTTCATGTATATCATTCCTGTCATGAAACCCTTCCCGGGTCATCCATGTAATGGAGTCTAGATCTCTGTTTTTATGCCTCATTGATTAATATAATAGAAGATCTGATTTTTCTCTATATTTCTTAGCATAAACCCTCTATAAACTATGTTTTCACTTTCTGCAGTAATTTGTGTTGTAGTAAATCTTGGTGTTTTCAGTGTTTTTGGGATGTTTTGAGCATGGGAGGCCTATTTAACTAGGCAAAAGTCATTTGTTTTCTGATTTGATTTCAAATAAGGTTGTAATAATGTTAGATCTAATGGATCAATGGGCTGCATTTTTCTGTTAATACTTATATTTCTGAAAAATGTGTTTTTCATCCATGTATTGCTGAGTTTTCCCATCTTAGGATATTACATGCCCTTTGGTTTAAAGAATGCACCAGCTATGTTTTCAAGGATAGTGATAGCATCTTTCAGAGACTATATTCACAAGTTTATAGAGGTATACATGGATGATTGGACAGTGTATTTTTTGCTGAAAAACCATGCAAGCCTTCTGAGGATAGTGTTTGACTGGTGCAGGCAGCTCCAAATCTCGTTGAATCTCAAAAAGTGCATATTTGCAGTACCATTCGGAACACTATTGGGACATGTTTTCTGTAAACAGGGAGTATGCGTGGACCTCGCAAAGGTGGTGGTAATTTTAAATATGGACACCCTAGATAATGTTAAGCAGTTGAGATCATTACTTGGACACACAAGATACTACACGAGGTATATCCGCAACTATTCTCGGATCACAGCACCACTAGAGAAGTTTTTGCGGAAAACAGAACAGTTCACATGGAATGATAAATGCACCAAGGAATTGGACACACTCAAGGAGAAGTTAGAAAGTGCACCTATTTTAACTCATCTGAATTGGGATAAATAGTTCCATGTACACATTGATGCTTCAAGTATTGCTTTGGGAGTCGTGCTAGTACAGCCAGGATAAGCCACCATAGACCACCCAGTGTATTTCACAAGTAGAAAGTTATCAAGAACATAAAAGAACTACACAACAACCAAGAGGGAAGCTCTTGCAATGGTCCATTCTCTACATAAATTGAGCCACTACTTGCTGGTAGGTACTTTTAAATTCTTCACAAATCACTCTGCACTAAAATATCTAGTAAATAAACATGTTCTGAAGGGAATAACATGTAGGTGGCTTCTTCTATTCCAAGAATTTACTTTCGAAGTCATAGTAAAGCCAGGGAAGCTAAATGTTGGTCTTGAACATCTGTCAAGATTGGAAAATGGAGAAAACAGAGGACTGCTTGACGATCAGCTACTAGATGTAGATCTTTTTAGGGTAGAAGCCATCCCTGATTAGCTGGAACAAATAGCAATATACTTAGCTACAGTACAATGCCCGAAAGAATACAAAACAACTCAAAGAAGGAATTTAGTTGTTAAAGCAGCTGAGTACCAACTCATAGCAGGGTAATTGTACAAAATGGGCTTGGATCAAGTACTACGAAGGTGTGTATTAGATCCCGAAAGAGCATATATCTTATGGGAATGTCACAATGGAGTTGTGGGAGGCCATGTCGGTGAAAAAATATGGCAAGAAAGATATTGGAAGTAGGCTTATGGTGGCAAAAAATGCACAAAGACAACAAAGAATATGTAAAGAAATGCGATGTTTTTCAAAGAATAGGGAAACCTTCACATCACGATGAGCTACTTCTACAATGTAATGTTCCAAATTTTGCAATAAAGTATTTGGAACATTAATTGTGCTTTTATTTTAATAAAAGGAATAAAATGGGTAAGGCAGCCCATGTAGCAGCATAATAAAAATCTCCTAAGGTACATGAGTCAGTTAAGTGGCTAAATTTGACATTCCCTAGTGTGAAAAGGGCCAAAAGGAAGAAGACTAGGCCATGGTTGACCAAGTCAACAATGTGCCCAAGAGGGGAAGCTTGCACAAGAAGACTACGTAGTTTGAATGGAGGGAAAATTAGAGGATGAGAGAAACTCTAATGGGTGGGGTCCATGGCAAGGAAGAATTCCTTGCAAAAAAAGGTGAAGGAGAGCCATTGTTCATTTCATGCTTGGGAATTTGATTTTGCAGCTCTCTTCAGTTGTTCAACTGAGATAGCTTGTGCTACTTAGCACAAGGGAGATTTATGTTTAGAAGTATTCTCTCCTTCATTGGGAAGCTTTGGAGGAGCTTTTATTCATCTTCTCACATCCAGGCTTGAGGCCAAAGCCGTCTCTTTCATCTATATCGTTTCTGTTGGGTAGATTCATTGGAGTTGCTGGAGGTAGCAGTGAGGGATCATCATCCCACCATTTTCTGAGCTAGTTTTGAAGAGGGGGAGACCTCCTTTCTCTAAGAAATTAGCAAAGGACATTCCCGAAGATTTAGTGCAGATTTTGGCATAAGGCCAAGTGTTTCATCTCAGCCCTAGCACAGTCACTCCCTCTTACAATGTTATTTTCAGAGGGCATTTGCAGGAGGATTCACCATGGGGATTGGAGAGTGTAATCTTCAGTGAAAGGGGTAGCCTTTCACTTAGAATATCATTAGAGGAGGTTGCTATATTGTTTGTAGCAAATTTCCTCTTCTCCATTCATGTATTATCATTGAGCTGCAGTAGCTGCCCAGCTACTCCGACATTTTTGTATTTTATCATTCTGTACATGTATTGCAGCCAATCCTTCTAAGGATTGATAGTTAACTATTTTCAGGGGTTTAGAGCTTTCTCCCCCTCATTTCTTGAGTTGATATTGATATATCATTATATTTTCATTTTACATATTGCAGTCTCCTCATATAATTGCGCAGACATAGCTAGGGAAATATTGTATGGCAGTGTAATCTTGAGTTTCCATGTATAATCTTGATTGAGGCTGATCTAGTCTATCTTGAGAGGTCTTACCTCAAGATTTGTATCTATATTTGCTGTTTAACTTTATAAATCAGCTATGCACTCATATTATTTCATATGATGTATTATTTCACTGCTGTTCATTATTGAAGTTTCAGATGTTGTTGTAGCTCATCTCTTTTGAGCAAGATCTTCCTGAAGGAAGAAATATTTGCATAGCTATAGACAGAGTCTGAGTAAGTGATCCAGATTTATGCAGGAACACAACAGAATAAAAATATAACCATAAATATAGAGATGCAGTGGAAATAACACTTCATTTCATTAATATCAAAGAACTGAAATTTGCTTACAAACAGAATGGAAATAAAACTAGCTAGGGCGCTGGTAGCTATCTCTGAGGAGAGATGTTGTAGCTACAGGCCTCTGAAATCCGTTACAATGAGGCTCGAGGGCCTATTTATTATTTAGAAACAATGGAGAACCCTAAACATCCAAAAACCTAACCCTAGGAGATGAAGCGCCAAAACTATGGGCCCCGTTTGGGTAAATTGGTGTTTCAACTTCCTAGGGACGTAACTTTGGCATACTATCTCCGTTTGACGCTCATGATACATCATTAGAAAGCTCTATCCGAGGACTACGAATTTTGCCATGAATATCATTTTGAAGTGGAATGATATTTTCTGGAGGCGCGATGCCCAAAAAACATCGTTTAGGGCCTCAAAACGACTCTGGAAGTTCAGGACCCGAAAAACTGTTAAAAATAGTAAGTTATGCCGAAACTGAAAAACTGAAAGAGACAATGGTGGGGGCCCAAATGGAATAGGCGGGTGGCCACCAATATACACCTATATCATTCCTCCCCCCTTAGGAAGCAATGGTCCCCATTGCGTTAAGTTCCTCCATGAGATGAGGAAATTTCTGCTGAACTTGGTCCCTGGTGAACCACTTTCCTTGGTGCGGGAGTTGGCCAGCTTTGACAACTCGATACAGTTGGATCTTCTGTTGGCGATTTTTCTTGATTTTCATGTCCATGATACAATCTGTGGTGGCCTGTTCCATGTAGTCTGGGTTTAACTTTGTTGGTGTGAGTTGTTCTGCAATGTCCGAGGTGTCCAGTAGAGGTGGGAAGTAAGGACGAAGGCGATCCACATTGAAGACTGGGTGCAGACCAAGGAATGGAGGAATACTAAGCTCGAAGGAATTGTTCCCTACAGCCTTGGTGATGGTGTACGGCCCGTATCGGAGCGGGCGAAGCTTGCGGTGGGGTCCAGTGAGGCGCTCCTTCTGCAAATGTAGCCATACTTTGTCGCCCACCTGGAAGTTGTGTGGCACCCGGTGTTGATAATGGCGTTGCTTGTACTTTGCATTGGATCTGTCGAATATATCATGAACCTGTTGGCGGATGTGTTGAATGCACTCGATGAAGCTACTTTCTTTGTCAGCTTCAAACTGGACATGAGCTGAATCGGCCTGAGCAGCTGCAAATGGCATGGTTACGTCAATGGGACATAGTGGCTGGAATCCCAAGCCCACCTGAAAGGGGCTATGTCCAATTGAACTGTGGAGAGCCCTGTTATAACTATGTTGTACATAGGGGAGGCTCTCGTCCCATGTGTGTGGATGATTTGAATTGTACATGCGCATAATGTGTACAATCATTCTGTTGGCGACCTCTGTCTGGCCATCTATTTGGGGATGGAAAGATGTGGACTTGGTGAGCTTTGTGTCCAACATTGACCAAAGGTTGGACCAAAATGTGTTGAGGAACCTGCTATCTCGATTTGATATGATAGACTGTGGGATCCCAAAGTGCACCCACACTCGTTCAAAGAAGAGTTTAGCAGTGGCTTCTGCTGTGATATTCTTCTTGCAGGCCGCCATAATGGCCATCTTCGAGAATGTGTCGACGACCACAAAAACACAGTCATTTCCCTGCTTAGTAGAAGGCAGGCCCGACATGTAATCCATGGAGATGGATTCCCAAGGTCGACTAGGGGTAGGTAGAGGAGTATATGGGCCTTGCTTCTTGATGGTCGGTTTGGCAATGGCACAAGCAGTGCAGGATCTGATGTGCTTCTCGACATCCTTTCGAAGGTTCGGCCAATAGAAATACTTCTGTAGTATTGCTACTGTTTTCTCGACCCCGAAATGCCCATCGACTCGACTGTAGTGTGCTTCCCATATCATCTTGGCACGCTCGCTTGAAGGAACACAAAGGTGTCCCAGGTGACATAAAAGTGCATCTTGGAGGTGAAAATTTGGAACTTGGGTACCCTCCAAGAGTGCCTTGTAAGTGTGGCCGAATTCTGGGTCACTCTCATAGAGAAGCGGCCAATCAGAAGTCTCGTGCCCACAAGAGTTGAGCACGGTGGTGAGCGCCACGATCGGTGGTCGGCTGAGGCAGTATGCAACATTATTGGTGCTACCCTTCTTGTACTTGATGTTCAAATGAAACTGTTGCAGATATGTGGACCACTTCTGATGGCGATCATTCTGCAACTTCCCTTGTGTCTGTATGAACTGCAGAGGCCGGTGGTCTGTGTGGATGATTGTTTCCTTCCCCAAAATGTAATGCTTCCATTGTCGACAGGCTTGCACAATGGAATACATTTCTTTGTCATAGGTGGGATACTTGCGAACTATCTCAGACAATGTCTCACTATGATATGCCACTAGATGTCCATGTTGAGTAATAACTACCCCAATAGCATAGTCGGAGGCATCTGTCTCGATCTCAAATGGCTGTTGCAAGTCTGGTAATGTGAGCACTGGGGCAGAACAGAGGTGATTTTTCAATTCTGTGAACGCCTTCTGTTGAGGTTCTGACCAAAAGAATTTTTCTCTCGCTCCTCCCTTGGTGACTTGATTCAAGGGCCAAGTGATATGAGAGAATCCCAACACGAATCTACGGTAGAAATTAGCAAGACCCAGAAAGCTGCGAAGCTCTATTATAGTGGTTGGGGCTGGCCAATCTCGAATGACTTGGATCTTGGCTGGATCCACATGTACCCCCCTTTCATCAATAATGTATCCCAGATATTGAACCTGGGTCATGCCAAATGTGCACTTCTCCAAATTGGCACACAAATTGTGTTGCCGCAGTGTTTGGAGGACTTGTCGGATGTGCTGAAGGTGCTCTTCCCAAGTCTTGCTGAAGATCAGAATGTCATCCAAGTACACCATTACAAATGAGTTGGTGAATGGCCGCAAGATGTCGTCCATCATCCTCATGAAGGTTACAGGAGCATTTTTCAACCCGAAAGACATGAATAGCCATTCAAAAAGGCCTGCCTTGGCTTTGAAGGTAGTCTTCCACACATCAGAGGGTTCAATTGGTACCTGGTGATACCCAGACTTCAGGTCAATCTTGCTGAAATATTTTGCACATTTGAGTTGGTCCAGAAGGTCATCAATCCATGGGATTGGGTACCTATTCCAGACAGTGATCTTGTTCAGTGCCCGATAGTCAATACGGAGTCTCCATGTCCCATCCTTCTTCTGTACCCACTCGATCGGGCTCCCACAGGGCGATGAACTTGGTATGATGTGACCTTTCTACAACAGCGCCTGAATCTGCCTCTTGATTTCATCATTCTCCAGAACAAAGCGCCGATAGATCGGTCCATTGGGTAGCGGCGCACCTGGGGTCAGATTAATCGGGTGCTTGACCTGACAGTGTAGAGGAACCCCTGTGGGTGAGGTGAAGATGTTCCCGTACTCCTCCACAACCTTATCCATTTGCTGTTGTCGTGTAGAGGAGCCCTGTCTGGAGGTCGTGGCCACAGTATTCTTCTTGCCCTGGGGGCGGATCATCAGGAAAACGAATTTCCTGGTTTGGGAAATGAGCTTACTGCATTGTTTTGCAGTAACCAAAGAGATAGCCGCAGGAGGTGGTACCTCTGGTATCCTGTACAACTTATTTCCCAAAGTAACAATAACAGCACGAGGTCGAGACTCATACATAGCATGACGCTTCCACAAGTATGGTTGTCCTAATAATACATCAGAAACATCAATAGGAGCAACATCACATAATACCTCATCCATGAAGGGCTTTATGCTATAGGGAAGGCGGCATTGCTGGCTGACGCAGAGATCTCGTCCTTGGTGAAGCCACCCGATGGTGTATGGATGTGGGTGAGCTGTGGTTGGCAAGCCCAAATGCTTCACGGCATCTGCTGAAATGAGGTTCTATTGGCTCCCATTTTTGACAATGAACTGTACAGGGGAGCCCTTTACCCACATCTGGGAGTGGAAGAGACGTTCCTCCTCCTCTGGATCTTCCGATTCCTCTTTCTGGATCTTTGTAGTGGCAACAGTGGCATTGGGCTCCGCATCAATAATCTGTTTCCATTTTTCATTCCCCTTTTCAGGTTCTGATTCGGAGTCGGAGCATGCATCTGACTCAGAAGCCCTCATCTCGGCCACTAGCGACTGCTTGGACCGACACTCACTTGTGTTGTGAGTGGAGCTCTTATGGAACTCACACCACTTTCCCGTGTCCTTCTTTGGCTTTGCGGTGCTGTTCTTTTCTTGTGGCTTTGACGGGTTTTCTTTAGCCGCCATGCCTTGGCTCTATCCTTTGTTCTGAGGTTTGGAAGCACCTTTCCCTTTCTTTTGATTCGCAGATCCAAAGTCTCGCTTCTTCTATTTGAATTTCTGCTCAATCTTGGCAGCATACCGGTATGCCATACCAAGCGAGGAGATATCGAGGAACTCCATTTCCTCCTGAATGTATCTGTGCAGACATCTGCGATACTTTAGCACCAAATGTTTCTCTGAATCTTTGATACCCAACTTTTTGCCCAGGGTATGGAACAGATTCGTCAGCTCATGCACATCTTGATCCCTTTGTTGTCGCAGCATGGTCCATTGTATGTACTTGTCCTCATAGCTCCCCACGGGATAGTAATGTTCCTTGACGACGTCTCGAAAATAATTCCAAGTTGGTACGGTCGAGAACAGAGAGGGTTCTGTTTGGTCCTTGTTCTCACAGTAGGTTTCCCACCGTCCTTAACATGGGGGGTAGCTTTGAGGAGTGAAAAAATAATCTTCTCCCGGTCTGAAAAGTCATGAACAGAGAAATATCCTTCTAATAGATTCAACCATCTATCTATGGCATCTGCGTCTATTTTACCCTCAAATATGGGAATGTCAAAATTTACTTGTACCTTAAAAGGAGTCGCACCTCCAGAATGGCTGCTGGATGCAGATGTGCCGCCGGTGGGCAGCCGTTGAAGGATCTGAGCAAAGTTATCCATCATCGCGTTCCTTTGTTTTTCGAGGGCCTCCTCGAGCAATATTTTGATAGGATCTCCTGCTCCCTCATCTTTCTTTTCGTCCCCCATGAGCGTCCGTCGAGGTTTGCGAGGCTGATCTTGCAAAGGTTCCACCAGATCAAGCCCTAGCTCCTTATACCCCGACCTCGTTGGGGACATGCAAAGAAGGATCGAGAAAAAGCAGACCGCTCCGATACCACTTATCCAGATTTATCCAGGAACGCAACAGAATAAACATATAACCATAAATATAGAGATGCAACGGAAATAACACTTCATTTCATTAATATCAAAGAACTAAAATTTTCTTACCGACAGAATGGAAATAAAACTAGCTAGGGCGCTGGTAGCTATCTCTGAGGAGAGATGTGGCGGCTACAGGCCTCTGAACTCCGTTACAATGAGGCTCAAGGGCCTATTTATTATTGAGAAACAATGGAGAACCCTAAACATCCGAAAACATAACCCTAGGAGATGAAGCGCCAAAACTATGGGCCCCGTTTGGGTAAATTGGTGTTTCAACTTCCCAGGGACGTAACTTTGGCATACTATCTCCGTTTGATGCTCATGATACATCATTAGAACGCTCTATCTGAGGACTAAAACTTTCACCATGAATGTCATTTTGAAATAGAATGATATTTTTTGGAGGCGCAATGCCCAAAAAACGTCGTTTAGTGCCTCAAAACGGCTACAGAAGTTCAGGACCCGAAAAATTGCTAAAAATAGTAAGTTATGCCGAAACTGAAAAACTGAAAGAGACAATGGTGGGGGCCCAAGTGGAATAGGCAGGTGGCCACCAATATCCACCTGGATCAGTAAGGGCCAAGAAGCCTCCAGTTCTCATCCTCTCTTTAGAGGTGAAATAACTGGTAAAAGCCTTCTTAGTCTATCTCTTTCATAGCCTTGTTAATATTTCTGACAAAGGGATTGATTCAGTGGTGTAAAAGCTGATGATTTCCATTTCAGAACATTACAGTGGTATCAGAGCATTATCTCTGGCACAGCCTGTGAGATCAAGCTATCAGTGAATTAAGAGCAGAAGCAGAGATTAGATTGATGGAGAGGATGAGATTACTCTCATCATTTTTCAGATCAGAGAAGGGCCTCTCCAATGAGTTTCAACCAATGGAAGAAGAAGGGTGCAGTGAAACTCTAAGAGGGTTTCAAAGCAGAAGAAGCTACAGTGAAATTCCTAGAGAATTTTAGGAAGATGAAGGAGTACCTAGTACTTCTTATGATGTGTGTGAGCATTCAGCCACACAATCTGATTTACAATGTTGTCCCATACCTACTTTCTTGTTGAGAGAAAGAGGAGAAGAAGAAGGAATGAAAGAAAAAGAGATTCCCCTACTCTTTTTCCAGACCTTGAAGGATATTCAAGAAAATCTCAAGGAGGTTGAGGGGGTAGAGACTTGTACCAGCGCTGGCACAACCTTGGAGGATCAGCCTTCATGTTCAATGGAGGAAGACTACACAGTTGTAGAAGAAGCTCTTGCTTCTACATTTCACCAAGGTATGGTCAAGAATTCATCTATTTTCATTTCAGCCCATTGCATGGAGAGATCTACATTTTTATATGTTGCTGATCTAGAACAACAGAGTTTCACTGCACTATGCAAGAGTTGCAAGGGAGGAATAAGATCTTCCCTTGGATATATCAAAAGGGTTGCATTTCAAAATCCCTTGAGATGGAGAAGGTGCAAAGGCATGAGGATACCAAGAAAAGATGGGGAAGAGGGCCAATCTCATTCCTATCTATTGCAGAGATTTGATTCACCTAAAGAGGTGATTGGATTGTGCAGTGGAAGCATGGAGGGTTTTCTCCATTCCTGTATTCAGTCACCACTAGATGATGTCTTATCTCCTGGAGACATTGCACCAAGGAGGCCACTTGATCAGCAAGAGGAGGCGAGTGCTTCACATGGTGAGGCATTGCTCATTGATTTTAGAGAAGTGGAGACCTTGGGAGGTCTTTATGCAGCGCTGAGAGTCTTGGGTAGGCTCAAGGAGGAGATAAACAGACTCTCAATATCATCCACCCCCACTCTCATTTCAGTTTCTGCGCTGTGGCAGGAGAAACAATGGAAGGGTAACAACCTTTCCACATTTACATTTGGCATGGGGGTTGTGCATGCACATGACTCTTGGGAAGAGTTAAAGCAGTATCCTCTCTTCTCTTTGAGGATGGAAGGAGGCTCATCTATGAGCTGCTCCCTTTGCATGAGAAAAAGCTATGGTAAGGACATTGTTTATTAACTTGCTGATTTACATATTGCTTCCTTAACCATACATGTGCAGAATGTTGTTCCAAGGAGGAGCATTCTTTCTTTGAGGTTGCATGGTCTACTTGAGGCCATGAGCAGTATTGTTGACCTCTCCCTAGGAGGACTTGGGGAGGGATTTTTATTTGGAGGACATACTTACATTGCCTCATATATCATTCAGTTCCTCCAAGCTTATGAAGAGGTTGGGGCAGCATGCAAGCGGTTGGGAGACCACATTTTTCAGCAGTCTCTTTTGCAGTTGAGGTCCAAATTGCGTTGGTTGCATATGAGGGATCATTTCGATTCACATTTGTTGCATATGGCAGCCAACATGATTTCTATTCTTGCTCCCTATGTTGCTGATGTTTCTATTTTATTGAGGAGCGTATGTGGGAGAGGAGGAATGATACATTGGATGAATGTATCCCTTGGTAATGCACTCTCCCATCTTCATTTGTATTTCAAGAAGAGGAGGGAACTTTTTGTGGCTGCTACATGGTACATTATATCAACTTCTACAAAGGGTCATGCATTGAGTTTGTATCATGAAGGGGAGCCTCTCACATGGGAGGAATTAGAGCAAGACATGTTTTGCTTGATCTCCATTCATCCAACACTTATTTTCCTCTATCATTTCCAATCTTTGAAGAAGCTTATTTCAGCAAGCAAGTGGTGGGATGACCACTTAGGTATCATGACTTGAGGTAGCAAGATGATGGACAACGCTAGTCTCAAGGGAGGGACTATTGTCACCATCCAGCACATCATATGGCAGTTAGTCCACATGTCTTTTGGAGCGCATATGGTGAAGATAAATTGTTCACTGTATAAATAAGATGGTGGGAAAGGAGGCTCACTGAAATCAATGGAGGAAATCATGAAGTTTCATATTCCTTTTGGCTTCATGGTGACCACATTTTTGCAGCCCAAGATCCACAGCTCCACATCCATCAATAGTTGGATGAGGGACAGCATGAGTTGGATATATTCATCCCTCATTTCCAGCCTTGTAGCCCCTACTCAATGCACATCATGGGGACTAATGATTGTTTTTATGAGCTATAAAAGATGGCTCCTTTTATTTGGATGATAGCATGGGTGTGGGAGACACTCACTGGGAAAAGTTTTCCCCATGCTCTTCATCACTCCTACCTGATGAGGCCATTGAGCAACAAGAAGATCACCACTTGTACCTCCCATTTCTCATGATGTACACTTGCTATTTTGCACTTGGAGAAGGTCATTGGAGGGTAGATCCATTGCTTATCATTTGCAGATATGGTGGGATCCATTGATGAGGCCACAGAAAAGGGAAGGAGAAGTCTGGGTCTTCCTTGCAGTTGCTTGAGGACAAGAAACATTTGGGAGGGGGAGACTGTAATGTTCTTAAATTAGCTTTAGCTAATTGGAACATTAATTTTGCCTTGTTCATTTTTGTATTTCATGATTGATGAATAAAATGTAAAGGAGGACAAGAAAAACTTCTTAAATCAAAGAATAAATGCATGCCCAATGTGAAAAGGTATAAATCTGGGCCTTTTGTAACAAAATCCACTTGTGTG